>CM018694.1:92606071-93094833 GCA_009363875.1 Mikania micrantha
TGTTGCTTCGTACACATGGGTGGAGGATAGTTAGGGACGGGAGGTCTGCTGCCCTGCCCCCCTCTTTTTGCCAAAAAACTTTATACTTGTTAGAGTTCATTCCCCTAGATTTTTGAGTTCGAACCCCCCCCCCCCCCCCCCAAGCTTCTGTCACTATTCATATCCATTGTTAGGATAAAAAATAAGTTAAAATTTTAACTCAAATTATGATACTCTTCATATTTTACCTTCTATTTAAATTAAAAAAAAAAAAAAAAAACTAGAGTTACAAACATGACCTCAAACAAATAAAACTAATTCATTTAACCTAAAATATTTTTGGTTATTTTTTAAAAATTTAACATAAACAAGCTGGCATTCACTTAATGAACCAGTTGTGTTGCTCTGCGGTTTAAAAAAAAATGGTTGTGTTACATTTGTGTAAACATATTAAAATATACTTTCAGTCTCTAGGATCAAAAGTAATTTGAACCTATCATGGTGGATTTTTCAAATAACTTGATACTCGAAACTTGATCAGAAAAGTTTTTTGTGATTTTGGCTCAATTAAAAATTGATCAAAAAAATTTAGCTAAACTTTAGTTTTAAACCAAGGAAAACTAGTCAGACCGAGCAACTCAGTTGTGTTTTATTTCGATTTGACTTGTGAATAGCACAAATAATATCTAATAGCACAAATAATATCTATGTAATTTGTTCACTAAAAAAGTTTAGGTGTTAACTCTAAAGAAATTTTTAAAAATACTTGTGACATCTTATATATTAGAAATATTCCTAAAATATAACATATTACGTATAATTATATTATATTAATAACATCAAAAACTTAAAAAACAAAAAATATAACTTGTTTTATAAAACACTAAAAATACTCCAATCAAAATAAATAGAGTGTAAGTTTCAAAATGTTATCATGACCTCTCACAACTAAAACAGATTTAGTTTTTTAAGGTTAAGGTTTAATATTAGAGTTTAGGGTTTAAGATTTATGATTTAGGGTTCAACAACTTAGTTTCAACATTGCTAATGAATTCAATCGAAATTTGTGTGAGTCGGTTTGCAAGTATTTAAAAACTCTCCTACCTTTCTTTTTTATGTGATTTCAAATACACAACAAAGAAAAATTAATAATGAAAATAAAGAACATCTGTTTGTTTTTTTATGAGAAGAAAAAAAACGTTGTAAGTTGCAAAGAAAAAGACAAAAAAACGTGGATGGGAGGACAAAATAATGGAGATTCCCACAAAACGTTGAGAAAGAGTTAAGTGGCCACTAAAAATTCGAAATGGCAATTGTTTGTGGATGGTAATTGGTAAACAAACATTACATTGTCAGTGGGCTATAAATACGCACCTCTAAAAATGCTCCATCCTTTTGACCACTTTTTTCTACACGCTTATACAAGTGGAATTCAGGAGTAGGGTAAATAGTGTTTGTCACTTACAATTGTTAGGTAATTCATTCAGCTCAACCATTTTTGGACGGCAAGCATGTTTTTTCGTAGCTCAAATAGATCCGTAGATCGAATAACTTACGCCATGTGATCATAGTCCGCTATCAACTTCCTGATAACGCCCAGGTGTTAGCGAACATTGAACCAAGCAAATTCACCTGCCCCTTATGAGTAAACCTACTATATGCAAAACTCATTACTGACCTCTTTGACCGGTATATAAACCCATACCTCACAAAACCAAAACCTTGATAAGAATAATGGAGTACCATTTAAGCTACAAGCTTTTTGGTAATTTCTAGCTCAAAATAGATCAAACTAAAATAACCAAGTGTAACTATTAATTTTTTAATCAATAATTAATATTAAAATATTTAACACAACATAAAACTGCTGAAAGTTATTTTAATCATAGCTATTTTTTATTTATTTATCTTTATTAACTTTCTTACTTTTTATTGAATATCCACGATTTTATATAGCACTATTTAAAAAAAAATACACACCATAAAAAACAACAAGCGATTATTATTTTTAAATTAAGTATGATATCATTCAAAAAGAAAAATGTTTTTCAACTTATTACCGTTTTAAGCGTCGCCGAAAAAGTACAATGATGAAACAACATAATTGATTACTTCTAATTAACAAACGTAATGATAAAATAAACAATAAAATTTACGATACATAAAATACAATAACATAAATAATATAAAACATAATAATAAATACATATAACACAATGACTTGAATAATTATTTTTTAAACATGACTTTTGAAAAAAAATACAATGACAAGATAAAATTATTATATACTTCTAATATGTAAAATGTAATGATAATATAACCATTAATGTATCTAATACATAAAAAAAATGATAATAAGAAATGTAACAATAAATGTTTTATTACAAAATAACTTTTAACGTAAAACACAAAGATCAAATATATAGTTTGTGTGCGCGTACACATTTAAATATAACAAAACGATAAGCATTAAGTAAGTAAGGATGTTTTCTCACATTTTTAAACTTAACACTTTTTTTTTTTATTTGAATTGCAGCATAAATTCCAACTAATACAATTGTTTTTTTCTATAAAAACAGTCATTACCTAATGCTTAACAATAACACCATGAACACACGTGTTGAAAAAAAAGGTTAAATATAATATATGTATTACTATGTGATTTCCTTTTTGATCATATTATTTTATTAATTTATGATTTTTCTCTTATTAAATGTGAGAAAATTCATCAATTTATGATTTTTTATTTTTCTACTTCACTCCAATATAAAATAATGATATTAATATATATATTTTTTTCAAATATTTAATATAAATTTAAATATGGATATTAATATATTGTTAATTAAATAATTAAAAATTTTATAACTAATATATATATTATAACCATCAGATTTGCCTTTTATGAGCCTATGTCTTAAGCACAACTCAAAAAGAACCTCACAACTAGGAAATAAATTTTGATCTTAACTCAACAAATATGGCCTCAATGGTTAGCCAGAATTTGAACCTAATATCTCTTATAAAAATCAAGAGGTAATCATTAGAATAAATGTCCTTAGTTATTTATAATACTTTGAAAGTTGCCGGTCAAAAAAAGTTACTTATCTTACTTATGTAATTACATGATTCCTGGTGTGACTGAAAACGTTTTTTGGTCTTCCAAAAGTCAAAGCTTCGAAGACAACAAGAATCAGGTTCGTGATAGATCAGCCTTTAGAACTACCGAATAAATGAATAATGGACCAAGCCTGACACCCTCGGGGCTTTGGGCTTAGTTAGTTAGTTACGAAGCTTGACAAGCTTGAAAGGAGCAAAAACTTACGTGATAAAAAAAAATTGCAATCAACTAGCATGTCCGCGCTTAGTTAGATTAAATATTCAAATCAGTGATTTGGATCAAGTCGGGTCAAACAATAAAATAAAAATGTCTAATATTTGTCATTATACGTGAAAAAAAAACTAAAAGAGTGAATGCCTAGAAAAAGAATACAATTTTGCTCAATAGTTGAGGACTTTTTATGTTTTTATGTTTATTGTGATAACATCCTTTTGAAAAACGAATCCAATTAACCTAAATGTCTAAATAACCTAAAACTAAATGTTGATTCAAACTAAAAATCTAAATGTCTAAATACCTAAATACATTTTCCATGATATATTGATTCAAACTGATAACCAAAATCACTAAATGAATATATAATTTTTTACCTAAATAACTAAATGAGTTATGAATATAAATTCCACAGGAAACGGGTCTAAATATTCTACACTAAATAGACTAAATAACTACAAATTCAGCACCATATAATAACAATAAACATTATAAAGATTCTACTTAAAAAAAATTTACCTTAGAAGGGGAGGTGGGAGGCCTGTGACGGAGGCACGTAGGAGGGCGGTGGGGAGGCTGACTGGCCAAGCGCGATCCATAGGGGTAGGGTGGATCGCCAAAGGGCAAGAACCTGGAGGCGGTTGACGGTTGGGCGCAACGGTCGTCGGTACTTGCATAGTCGGTACTCGGTCGATCGCCGGACGTTCAGAGGAACGCTGGAACGAGAGACGTAAGAAAAATTGAGATTATTTAAAAATAATATATGTGTGTGTGCATACAAAGGATTATGATCAATTAATAACTAAGCCTAATTGCGATAAGAACTAACTCTGTCAATTTAACTCAAATCTTTAGTTTTTTTTATTATATTTATTATATATGTACAGAAATATTTTTCTTTATATGTTTGTGTAAATTCATTTTTCTTTTAAGATCTTAATCCTGTGTAACTTATCATCACATTAAATAAATATTTAAAATATAGCGTAAATTTACACTTGTTTTAAATTCTAAACATTTGTTAATTAACGCATACACATAAAAAAGATAATGTTGTAAATTTATGATAAATGTCCATAAAAATTTTTTTGAGTTGATTTAATTAGAGTTAGTTGGTTATTATAATTAAGGTGCATAACTAAAGTATCACGACCATATATATATATATATATATATATATATATATATATATATTATTAATTAAGAATTAAAATTAGTTAATAACAAAAATAAATATTTTTATTCACTACTTCTGTTTAAAATTAAAACAAAAGGAAGTGGCTTTTTTATACTTTAAATCAAATGGATATATATACACACACATCAACTATTTTTGAGAAGCATAAAGCATTGTAGGTAATATCTTGTATTCTTGGGGTCGTATTTGTGAAGTGAATATTTATGTATAGAACGAAACATAATGAAAGTTGAAGGGACGAATTTACAATGTTAACAAGTGTGGGGGTTTAAATACATAGAAGCCACTTGTGATGCGTTCACATGGCACCTACGTATATTCCACTTGGTCCCCGTGGGCCGTGAGTGTGACACTGAGTAGGTTTCAAATTTATTATTTTGTTGGAAGTTCCGACAAAAACAAGTTAATCTTTTATATTGTGAAAGTTTACAAAACAATATAAAAACAAGTTAATGTTTTTAAACCTATAAAGTACTCTATATATATTTGTATGTGTTACTTGTCAGAAAGGAATAATCTATGTTAGTTTCTTTCAACAGGAAATGCTTAGTCACTCAAGATCACCCTTAAATAGATCAAGTATGCTAACACATTTGTCTAAGAGAAAACCTACATCTAGAAAAACCCTAGATTCCTTAAATTTAAAATTTTATTTTTCACACTTGTCTTATTCACTACTCTAGTGCTTAATATATTTTTTTCTATATTAACTATTTAATATTTTTCATTAAATCTTTTTTTTTAATCATTACCTGTTAACAGATTTTGTTTATTTAAGTTTTGCAATGCCAAATTATGTTAAACTGGTTTATGCATAAAGAGAGTAAATTTATTAGCAGAAGCTAATATCAACAATTAAGGGAAATGAAGGGTAACTTTTATGTTAATCAGGACTTCATCTTAGAATTAACAATTTAACAGAGAACACTGCACTATTAAGTTTTAATGCACGAAATATCCGTTTTACGGTATATTCGTAGTAATTTATTTGGATTTGAAAATTCAAGACCTCATATGAAATTCAAACTCATACGAATAAGATATATAAGATTAACTAATCCAAATATATCCAAATAAACCGAATAGACATGATTTGTATATCCAATCAAATAAGTTTAATTCGGTTGAATTTGGATATCTGTTCCTAATAAGCAAGTTTTTTAACATCCATACGAGTAAAAATATGCTAAACCAATATGAATTTATTTGAATATTCTAAATTAAATTTTGAATTGTTTTTTATTTCGATACGATTTGAAATGATAGACCTGAAAACCTATACCAATAACTATCACTTGAATTACAAAAAATGGTACATGTTAAAATATAACGGGTCTTGCAAAATCTTTCTATTTAGCTTCCAAATCTTCTGAATTTGTAACGTTTATATACATTAAACGATCTACGCACTTAATGATATCCGTTTGTAAAGCGTGTATCGATCGTGTTTGTTTCTATGTTTGACACCCACGTGCATAAATATATACAGGTGAAGATCTTTCGAGGTCGCATGAGATTGACAAACATCCAATTTCAAACGAAACTCACCAAATTAACCTCATATGCATATCATTCTTTGTCACACAAAATACCACATTTTCGATTAAATTCCCCACAAAGTTCATCAAAAGGATCCAACACGAACCACAACCACCCTCGATGGATCTCCTCCGCAGCACCAAGGTCATCCGGCTAAGGAGCCACCACGGAAAATTCCTCCACGCCAACAAGGACCAAGAATCCGTTTCCCAGGACCGTGATGGCACCGACATCAACAACTGTTGGACCATCGAGTTCGTTGATGATACACCCGACAACATTACCATCATTCGACTCAAATCATGCTATGATAAATACTTGACCGCTTCTGACCAACCCTTTTTGTTTGGGCTGACCGGTAAGAAGGTACTCCAGTCTGTCCCAAGCCGGCTCGACTCCTTAGTTGAGTGGGAGCCGATCCAGGAAGGGAAAGGAGTGAAGCTCAAGACGAGATACGGGCACTACTTGAGGGCTAACGGGGGGCTGCCGCCATGGAGAAATTCAGTTACACATGACATACCCTATCGGACCGCCACCCAAGATTGGATTATCTGGCAAATCGACATCGTGGATACCACGGACCAATCACTCCAGTTGGTTAAGTATTCGGAGACATTCGCTTCAGAATTCAACTCGCCAATAGCTAGTTGGTCCATGTCTCCAACTTTCTCGAATCACGAGGTATAAACTTCTTGTTTGATAAGACTATTTCGTTAAACATGTGATGATTTTATGGCGTAATTTGTTTGTTTTAATGTAGTTGATCGACTCGCCGCTTAAGAGAGAAGAAGGGCGAGCAATACATTACCGAGTGATATCAGACAAATTTGGGGAAGGTGAGGAAAATGGACAAGGATTTTGCGTTAGTTTTAAAGGAAATGAGGTTAATGAGTTGACTCGGATGTTGGAAGAAGAAACGAGACTTCACAACATAACGGTGTGTTCTCAAAGTCCTTTAGATGGGAAGCTTTACCCGCTTCGATTACAACTTCCGCCTAATAATGTCACCATGAAAGTTGTGGTGGTTCAAAATTCTAGTGAAGGTGAGAAACAATATCGCTTCAAGGTTCGAAGCTCATCAATATCTTCTTTTGGAGGATACTTTTGAGTTCTTAATAATTATAAAAAACCCATCAAATTTATCGTAATCAACGAGAAAATTGATTGGTTTGCTGAAATTTGGATGAAAAATGGATCGACGATAAGTATCAAGAATAATCTTGTTAAACGTTTTTATGAGCTAGAGTACGTTTCTAACGATAGAATCGCATAGATATATATAGAGGGAATAATCTTGTAACCGACAACTTCATAAATCTCGATGAACATTTCGAGTTGCAGGTCCTTGATAAAATCTTCATGTGTCATGACGCATGAGGCCTGTTTAAATGAACATGTAACATATACATACATTGCATCACTTTGGCTTTTATAAACTTGTGTTCATATCTTATTGTGATTTGAAAGTGCATCAAATAACTCAATCTCAGGTAGGCCAAAAAATAAAGTCTGAAGATTATTTACTAGAGGTGCAGAAATAAAAAAGGATAATATCATATATACCCTTATTAAACATCAAAATTACATATATCCCCAATGTTAAACTAAAATTACAAATATCCCCATGTTCCAAGATTGCCCCTTAGCAAGAAGAAATATGTAAATTGTTTTTAGTTAGTTCATTAAGGGTAAAATAGGAAATACATAATTTGTTTTTTAATGAAATGTATAAATTTGTAATATATTTGGTTTTATGATTGGGTAAATATGTAATAAATGGTTTTAGCAAGGGTATATATGTAATTAACCCTAAAAAAACTACATTAGGAACCAAAACCGATATTGAAACCTATATTGGATGAACCCATTTATTTAAACCCAACCCAAACCATATGTTGAAATTCGCTAGTTACCCTATGCTTTGTAAACGATTTGAAACAAACTAGCACTGAACTATTTCAAAGAGGTCAAACTCAAAAGTCAAACCTTTTCTGATCAAATGGATTCAACATGAACCGGTTTGAAATTGATCCTGATTTGATGACATTTAACGTAATGCAAATTGTTTTCAATCCAAACACAGTTTGAACACAGAACCCATTTGTACACCTCTAGCCACTGCACCCCAAAAAGTAATTGTTACATCCCCAGATGGCCAATAACCACTAATGTTTAAGCTTGAGTTATTTAAACAGAATGTAAAGTTTAATAAATGATATTTATAGCATATAAAACTTTAAAAGTTGATTAGGTTACTATCTCGGGCATTAAATGACACTAAAAATTTAAAAATTATAAACAATTATTTGATATAAAATATGTTTAAAATTGTATATAAGTTAATACTATAAATTAATAAAATAATAATATAATATTTTAAATATTTTTTATAAGTTTGTTTAAAAAAAATTAAATAAAGAAAATAGAGTAGCTATTATTAAGGGCATACAAACTACAAAACGAAATTATAAGATAATGTATAATAAAAATTATGTAAAAATTGATAATTTAAGTAATAAAGGGATAATATCAAAAAAAAAATTATTTTGTTTTAAAATATTTAGTTTATAAATTGTTGTAAGAAATGTTATTTTTTCTCAAAAGTCTAGGCTAGTACCTCATATACAACAAGAGTTGATTAAATAAAAGATCACATAGCTAAGAACGAACAAGTAAAAAAAATAAACAATCTTTTGAGATCAATATTTTAAAAATTACTTATCAGCAAAATATTTTAAGCAATAAAACAATAATATTTTTTCCCTTTTATTTTTCAAAAAGCTTTTTTTAAGCATTTTTTTCAGAAACAATGTTTGAAAAATGTCATCTTTAACGAATATCTCATTATTTAAAAACTTTGATAATAAATTAATTTTGTTTTCATATAATTTATTTTTAAAACAAGTTTTATAATTTTTTTAAAAATTTATTTCTTTTCTAAATATTCATATTCTTTTAAAAATAAATTCTTATTTTAGAAAAAATCAAATCTTATAATAATTTTTTTTTAAAAAGTGTATTTTTTTAATTAAAAAGTATAAATGTTGTATTTATTTAATATTTAATATAAAATGTATTTAATAGGAGAGAATGGAAAAATTGTGTAAAAATATTCTAGAAAAGTGACATTTATGCACACTAATTTGTATTTATCGGTATAAAAATTATGCATTTTTAATCTATATTTAATAATCAATAACACGTTAGTAAGAACAAAAAAAGCTTGGATAAAACGTTCTATATCAAAAGTTAATATTAAAAATAGACTTTGAGTAAGAACAAGAAAAGTTTTTTAAGGGTGTAAATTGTAAAAAAATTGCCTACTAGTGTTCGGCTGAAATTTAAGTGAGAGGTGGTACCAATTGACACACCAACAGAGAGACTACAATAACAAAAAAGTGCATTAAACTCCTTTAAACCCCAAGCAGACAAAGTGAATGCCATATTAACAGCCTAACATCTTCTGTTTCTTTAATTTTTAATCTGATGTATTGAATAGAAATGTTAAAACTCAACTTCTTGAGGCAGCCTTGCTCGCTCGGTATACACGTACTGCATTTCCTCTGTCCATGTCTGCAAACATTTGACACAACAAACATCACGACCAATTCAGATGAAACCATATAATGAAAAGTGACGTATATTTACTTGATGACGGAAGGCAATCCTCATGTGTGGTACATTTGTCTTCTGGATATCATTTCCTTCAGGTCCTCTCTTGTAATACTTGCTTCCTAGCCAATGTGCCTAAACATTGTTTTCATTTCCTTCAGGTCCTCGCTTGTAATACTACCTCGATTAAACATAAATTATTGAAGGATGAAACTAGGTTGAAGATATGTACCTTGGCTGCATGTGAAAATCCAGACTGGTAAACAGAGTTTCTTGCTATCTCACATAGGTCGCAAGAACTTAGCTTCCAAACCTAAAAGCACAATTATGTAAAGATAAAGAAACAACAACACAAGATCGATTACCATGTGTGTTGCTTCTGACACATTTTTGATGAATGGTTCGATTTGGTTATGTTGCATCTCTAGCACAGATCAAAAAGGTAAATAGAAAATTAGACTTGTCTAACAGGAAACAAATCAGATAAGTCGAGAATATCCCAAAGTGTAGTTTCGAGCTTAGAAGATCCAAGTTTTATCTAAAAAATTACGTTACTATTAGACACATTAGAGACAATAATTATGTTATTATTAGACACATTTGACACGTTTGAAAAACAAGCTTGAATTTTGCACAAGGGATGTTTCAGAACAACACGACCTGGACCATTTGGACCCATGCAAAACCTATTTGACACAAACTTGTTTTGACTCTCCCAACACTGCCCACTTACCTTGGCTGCAACACCATATTCCTCCACCAAAGGTTCTTTTGTTAGATGAATTTGCAGTGGGTCATCAGTCGAGAGTGAAACATTCAAGCCTCGCTGGAAAAAAATGGGAAACGGGTTGCGATGGTAGTCCAGGAAAAGAGAATTGTTGCTCAGAGGAGACATAGCCAACCCGATCTGAAACATATAATTAAATAATAAGTGAACTTCTTGCATAATAATGCTTGCAAAAGGTGAGTTTAGTGAGAGTCACTGGCTAACCTGAGCAAGGTAGTACAAATACTGTAACACAGGGGATTTCCGTAAATTAATCCCATGTGAAATATTGTGGCATAGAAGGAATCCAGCAGCTAAATGGTCAATATCACCTGCCTGCAAATATTTTTACATTCAGCAAAGTCAAGCAACATAAAAAAAACTAAAAAACTATAAATGATAAATGATGTAAAGTTAATAACCTCTCCACAATGAGGCCGCATTCTAATAGTTGGTAATCCTTTAGATTCACGAAGCTGAAGAAAAAATAATTGAATTACATAAGCTTAATTTTAAAAATCTAAAAATATTTATAAAGTACAAGGAGTCAAACACAAACCATATTAAGGGTATAGAGGTTGGCATAGCAGTAATATGCATAATAAGAATACGCAGGATTGAAGTCATTTGTCCATTCAGCTGGTGTTGGCATATGCTTAGTAGGCCGCCTTTCGGGCTTGCTTTCATCATCCACAATGTCAAGCCCGACAACCTGTTAACAGAGAAATTTTAATGCAAAGAAACCTGACATTACAGTTAATGGAAAAAAATTAGTAAGAAAGGAGCATACTGCTAACCTGCATTAGGAAAATGTGAAGTTGTGGATGAGACTTTGGATCAACTGTGACTTCAAAAAGAGGAATAAACACATTGTCCAAAATATTTTGAAAGGATGTCACTGTTCCCATGCTCTTGTAAATGTTATATAGCCGAGGAAGCTGAAAAACAGACCCATAAATATATCAACACAGATAGACACTAATAGTTTATTTATATATATTAATACATACTTGAATCAGCCAAACAGCATTGTCACTGTAAATGGAATTGTTGATGAACCAACTCGCCAACTGGTCCCATTCACTTTGCTTCCTACCATATATAGACACCCTATACTCTGCCACCTGGTATTTACTTGCATCAAGATCTGAAAGAACTTGCTTTGTCAATTCTCCCAAGAAACGACCTGAAATCACAAGAAATTATAATTATATATATTTTTGTAGTGTGCATTTATAAACTGAAGTGTAAAGTTTGAACACCAGACACACCTTGAATCAAATTGTCTTGCTTTAAAAATATTTCTCTTAGTCTACTCTGGCCACACGGATTGTACTTGAGATTGAATTTGTCAAAACGGTGAAATGTACTCTTGTCGGCATGAACATCCAATAAGTCAACATTAAGGTCATACCTAAAGTCCAATTAAAGCCATAAGAGAAACATTTTATTAGGTAAACATGTATTAAAGATGCAAACTTCACTACTAACCCAGTTAAGTCTAAACTTTCAAAAACTTCTTTCAGAGTAAGATATTGTCCATCACGAAATATGACAACCTGCAGAATTTATGTTATCCTTTATAAGCAAGCTATTCATATTTTAATTTGAAAGGTTTGCTTAATAATATTTATGAGGAATACCTCATCTGGCTCTTTTTTTAGTTTAGATTTAATAAAACGCAGAAGGTGTTTTTGGTTCATGCACGCAGAATGATGAACATGCGTATCAACTTTTCTGATATTGTAAAAGTCACGATGGGGTGCACTTTTTTGTGCCAGGAACTCGCTATCTGCATTCACCAACAGATGAAGACGGAATTTCTGCAAGGTGTTTAGTATAAGAACGCAATTATAAAGTCAAATGAACCAATAACATGAACATCTTTTTTAAAATAAAGCAGAAACATCACCTCCTCAAGAAATCTTAGTCGATGAAAACACGCAGATCGAACATTTCCGACAGAGATTATTTTGAGAATGTGATGCATGTCTGTAAAAAAAGTAGTCGCACTTGCAACAGGGAAAAGATCAACAGAATCTGAAAATATAAAAAATCAAACCCACTAGTTAGCAAAGTTATGCAAACTGGGATTAATGTAGATGACCATATTTTATGTTCGCTTTACCGTTCTCACTTGCATAAACATGAACAACTCCATCTTCCATCCGGAAGTGATGCTGCTTGCAATTTAAAAGAAAAGGTTAAAAAAAAGATCATGCATAAATGCTAATATGATTTATTAGAAGATAGATAACCAACTTACTTTGGTTGATTCCACTGGTACGAACTGAAATGGGTCACCTTTGATGTCAGATAAACGAGAATAATCTGCTACATGTGATTGTGTCCATGGAGCATTTGTTTCTCTAAACACATACTTTTCCCTTAAGTCTAAGCATTCGCGTATCATTTTCCTAAATTCTTCCTCTTCGTGATTCAATGACTCTGGATAAAATAGGAAAGACCTTGATACTGAAAATGCTTACAGTAATAGAGAAGACTGTAATTAGGCAAGTGAAATAGGATGTTGAGAATACCTTTCATCATAGTTGTTTGTGGGAAAACTATGTTGGTATCATTAACAGGAATGTTCTCAGAAGTAAGTTCCACTTTCTCACATCCATTATCTACAGTTGAATTGATTTCTTTGGAAACTTTCTTATGCAAATTAGATTGATCACTGCTTGCATTCTCAGCTTGCGAAATGACCGAAGACATGTTCTGAATGCTCGAGTAAATATCATACAACAAGAGACCATCAGAAAAGTTAAAAGACCATATAGCAAATACTATGCACAAAAGCAAGAATATATATCATGTAAAGGAATATATATCTTTATGAAAATTACATGTGCAGAAGAGTTTATGCCCTCATCAAAGTATTGAGTGTCCTCCCCAACAGCAGTATCAGTCCCGTCATCATCAGAATTTTCAGCACCATCATATGCATAGCTAGCAGGAGATCTTGGTGTATGAATTCTACCCAAAGAACCTACTCTGGTCTTAGAATTAGAGTGATGATCATGGTGATGTTCACCTGAACAACAAAAATGAAACTTTACCTTCCAACTTTATGAGAACATACAGCCTTAAATTCTAATTTTATGCCAATGAGAGCAACCAGCAAGATCAGTATTACAACAGTCACTCGTAAAATCATTATATATATCTTAACAAAATTTAAATTGTTGACATATTTTTTTGTATATAAATCGATTACCAATCATGCAGCAACTATCCGCACAAGAAGCACTACCTTAATTTCAGGAACAAGAGATCGTGCTAGCGATCAAATCCCCAATTCTTTCATCGTCAATTTGCCATCACTTACATTCTGAAATTCATCCAGCATCACGGGTAGAAACCCTTGAAACCTAAGAGCTTGCAACTTACTTTAGACCTTGAAAATTAGCCTGATATCCTAAATCATATTTAATCTCTACTACTGATGAATAGAGATAACAAATCCATAATTTCATTGCTTGTTTTCCATCAAAAATATGATAGAAAATTACGAATTAATCAGACAAAGTTTCAAAGATCAGAGACATAATCAACTGATAACCTTATAATATGCACATATAAAACCATAAGAAATCATAAAAACAACTATAAACACGCATACCTTGTCTTTGATTCATACGAAGAGGCGGTAAACTATCGGAAACAAGTTTCTCCAAAGAACCAAACGCCACCGGTTTACTCGCTCTCTCATTCATCAATTCATCAGACGTTCCTACGTTCGGCAACGAACACGACACACCGAAACCATGTTTATTCATCAGATAGTCACCACCACCATCATCGTCTTCGTCATCATCAAGGTAATTCCTATCATCATTGTCAAAATCTCCGTCTTCGTATCCATTAAATCCTTCGTTATCATGATATCGACGATCGGGCCGTCGACGAAGCTTGATAAGGCGGTCGATGACCTGATCAACACTGCGCTTGTGTATGTAGAAAGCTGAGATTGCCATTACTGAAGCTCCGAATAACGTAGCTAATGCGAAATGAATCGGTGATAACGATGAATCCATTTTTGATCGGACAGGATCGCGATGCAGGGTTTTAATCGAGGGTTTTGTTACCGAAAGTTTCGGTCGGGAAGAAGAGTAGGAGGAGAAAGCACGGTATTTATAGTGATATAATGTTCAATACGAAGAAACAGTGGGCTTTTATTTAAGTTTCTACAGACGGACCTACATAGAACAGTATGGGCTTCTTTTCTAGCCCAAAACTAAAATAAGTTTTTTATTTTTGTAGTAACCCAGTTTCTTAAATGTTACAATTAAATCATTCAAAAAAATTCTTTAAAGTCATTTTAATTTCACTAAGTGTTCTAATCATGTATAATTTTTTATAAATATTTAAATTAATCAAAACAAATGAAACATATATAAATATTTACAAGTATTTAATTGTTATTTTGTCTTAATTTCACTTAAATTTTAAAATTTTGAAACTTTGTTATTAATTTGTAAATTTGGTTTCTTCATGATTACATCCTATTTCAAGTTAATTAGAAAAAAAAATTCACTTGATATTAATAAATATTCATATATGTTTCATTTGCCTCTATTCATTCTAAAATTTTTAAATATTTATAAAAATATTACACATGATCGGAACACTTAGTGAAAGTCGAGTAACTTTAAAGAGGAAAAAACTTTTGATGACTTAATTGAAATACTTGACAAACTTGATTACTATTATGTGATATATTCCTTTTTTTAACAATCTAATATGATGTGTAACTATAAATATGTAACACCCCAAATTTTCGATTATATGATGCCATATATTTCGGGTGCAAATTGTAAAATTTGGAAACTTAACCTTGGGATGCTTAAAAATAAGGAAAGATAGTTGGAGGTGCCATTATGTAAAATGGGAATTAATTCCCATTTCTTGTAATTCCTAACCCTACGGCTGCACTCTTAAAACCGTTTTCTTCCTTCTCGATCAATGGCATCTCTTTCACCCATATTCACGAACAAAAACAGCTAGAATCCTTCGATTTCTTCATCAATTAAGACCCAAATCCCACCCTGTATACGGTTTATAATATGGTTGAACGAAGAAGATAACACGGTTTTGTTATACGGTTCGAAATCGGATTCCTTGACACGGGTGGTGCCGGTTGGATCTCATCTCGATTACTAACTTCAGGTATGTTTTAACCTCACATAACCATGAATTAGAAAGATCTGGGATCTCGAAATTGTACCTAGAATTCACGAGTAGGCTGAAAAAAAAAACTAAACACGTGGGTTGTAGTGTTGATTAGAACCGCGCAAGTGTGTGGGATGGGAGTTCATGAAGATGGCTGGTTTCATGCGTGCATGAATGGGTAAGAATGAGTGTATGATGTATTATGGATGATGTGGGTTTAGAGGATCAGATTCATTGGGATGTATGGTATAAATGCGTGTGTCATTCATGAACATATGGGTGTTATAAAAAGGTGCAGGAATATATATGTTTGTATGTGTTGTGCGTGTGAAGGTGTGTAAGGTGCACATGGATGAAAAAAAAAAGAGTGAAAGCATGTGTGTGTATGTGGAGGTAAATAATTTAAAAGGGTGAATTTGGGAATTGATATTTCATACATGAATTAGTATCATGAGAATATGGGGTGCAAGGTGGGGGTGAATTGTCTTGATAATTGAAAGTGGAAGTGTGAGCTATGTGTTGGGTGTGTGTGTGTGTTCGATCATGTGTGGTGAACTGAGAATAAGAAAAGGTCTGGGTGGGCATGAAAGTTGGCAGATAAGGTGTGTGCAAGTCATGGGTATAATAAGTGTGTGTGTAAAATAAATGCACAGAAACTCAACACGACCGCGTCAAACCTTTATGTCAAAACCAACATGGCCGTTTCAGGATTATGGTTAAAATATCATTTTTCTCAAACAATAAGTTTTTATGTTCCATAACTCCTTCAACGCATTTTAAGGTTAATTATGATCCTTATACCATAATCAAAGTCCGTTAGTTTCTAGGCCATATATAGTTAAGTACGTATTAATGTTTAAATGGAATGTGTAGGTTCTTGAGTCATTCACAGTTGTGTAATCCGAGTTTTGCAACCAGGTGAGTTTCTAGACGCCCTCTCTTAAATGATTTTAATGTTTTGGGCTGATATACATGTTATGGTTTATTTATATAAACATGATATTATACTTTTGTAAAATATAAGTCATGATATAAAATATATTTATAAAGTTATGTTAGAATATGTTTATGTTAAAATAGTAATAACTATAGTTTGAGATATGTTTGAAGATATGTTCATGTATGATATTCTATGTGAATCTAATGTATGAATGTGAATGTGAATGTGTTATGTGATTATGGTTGTGCACGAGTCGACTCATTACGCAGAGTCTTGCTATAGGGAAGAAGTAACCTATAGTTTGACTAAAGAGGAAGTCCTCTATATGGGGCAACTATTACGCAGAGTCTTGCTATAGGGAAGAAGTAACCTATAGTTTGACTAAACAAGGAAGTCCTCTATATGGGGCAACTATGAGGAAGTCCTCTGACAGAACCATGACTTGGTGTTTGGTCTGTTTGGGGCAATTATGTGATTTGAATAAACTATGTGTGACAATTTCCTGTATTCATGTTAATTATGTTATGTGAGTATATGATCATGAAAAGATTAAGATTTTAAAAGATTTAACTACTTTTGAAAACTAGAACTCACTCAGCAACGCTGACTTTTGCATGTATATCAGACTGATTGCAGGTTAGATTGATGACAAATACTCTTGGCTGACTAGTGAAGCTACCTACACCCTGAAGACTGACATTCCTATCTAGAAACTTTATGATTTATTTGTAGAATTATTGAACCTTTGATTATGGATTATGTATTAAATGTTTAGACTTTCCGCTGCATTACTTAAGACATTGTTTCCGCTGATATGAGAAGTACTTTTTAGTTTAAGAATTACGTTTATGCTATGAATGACCAACAGTAGGACCTCCCGGGTTCGGGGTCTTACAAAATAAGATTTATCTCACGTGCTGCACGATACCCAACATTCTGCCAAAAAATATATATATAGCTATACAGCTATACCGATATAGGTATTCGATCACGACAACATTGACAACATCATGTATATCAAAATACAAACAAAAAAACTGGTTATGATAGTAGATTATCCGTCATAAAACAATAAATTTAAACATCACAAAAACAAGCATTAATCTCAAAAAATTTGAACTGAAATATAAGCATATAATATTAAAAATCATAAAACCAAAATAAAATGGTGGCATTCGTAATCATAAAATTTGGCATCAATAAATGCAAATACAGAGAAAAAATATTTAATTATTGCTATTGTTTAATTATTATCATTATTTAATTATTAATTTTATTTAAACATTGTAATTTTTTTATCATTAATATTATTTAATTATTATTATATTATATATATTAAAAGGTAACTTGAAAGGAATAGTAAGGTTTCGTTTTTTTAATTTTGGCCACTAAAACTTTTATATTATAATATAATGATAGTAATAATTAAATAATAATATTAATTAATATTAAAGTCAAAAAAAGCGGCTGTATATATAATTAAATAATATTAGTAGTAATCAAATAGAATAAAAAAGTTTTGTTTTTTTAATTTTGGCCACTAAAATTTTTATATTATTATATATATTATTACAATTACTGAAGACGAGAATATATAATATAATCTACATGTGTTGCTTGCAATCGGTTTCTAGGGTTTCGGTAATGTTTAGAGAAGGTAACGGTGAATTTTTTTTATTATAGAAAATCGATGTTTATTTGGAGACTTGGGTTTTTGTTTTGATTCAACTGATCAGTTGCCGATGATAAGAATTTCATGAGTTTTTTCGTCGTATTTTATTAACAAACTTGAATGAAATATGTCTAATTGTCTGTTTTCATGAAAAATTTATATGAAGTTCATGATTAGAGATTTGGTTTTACTATGTAAGTTATACTTATGCAAATAATATATAATCTTATGCTACCAGTTCTCGACAATGTACTGTGATAACCCGCCGCAACGCGCGGCCGGAAAAAACCTAGTTAGTATTATTAAGTTATTATCATTATTTACATGTGTGTATATGTATAACCATAATGATAGGATAAAAAGGTAATTTCACACACAAATTTTTAGTGTTTAAAAATTCTCAAATTTTAAAGCATATGATATGATACTTAAAAATTAAATATGTAATTAGATTCCGTAATAAGTAATGTCCAATCTTTAACATGAAACATTAATAATAATGACAACAATGTCATCTATCATCATATATGATTTATAACGGACAATATTGTCACACCCCGGGCTCTCGGCGGCCCGGGCGCTGCGACCCGATTGGTTTCATACATAATACAGTCTCGGTCAGAGTTTATCATTTATTTTAATATGTTTCAGCGGAAGCGTTATTTCATGAATTCATAACTTAAAGAATAATTCACATGCATGGATGTGAAACCTGTTTTTCATGATTTATAAATACTTCATACACATGGGTATGAAAAACCACATTTCATCGTTTGTAAATAATTTTCAAAATAACTTTTCAGGATTTTATAAAATTTCATACGCATAGGTATGAACACCATCATTTCATATTATTGTAAACCGGATTTTCACAAACACACAATTTCCATACATTTTATAATATCCGGTTTATATATGACTTGGAGGCATAGCTCCAATAGCTCCATGGTCTCATCACAAGATCCTATTCAAGGCATCATAGGCCAAGAATCTCTAAACTTGCTTCTCTTTTATATGTCATTATTACCTGAAAAGTTTTTGAAAATAAAACGTCAACATAATGTTGGTGAATACAAATAACAGACTCGGTATGTAAGCATAGCATGTTCGGTCCTTTAACCATAATTAAAATTGGCCATACTACACATTTAGCAGGTTATTTCACTGATCGATACAACCACTGCATACACTGGCTTGTACTGTCACTGGTTAGGAACAACAGCGGAGTGCGTCTTACAATTGTTCCCTCCAGCCCACAGCCCGTCACTGGTTAGGTTGCCTGCGGAGTGCGTCTTACGTATAACCTTCCAGCCCACGTTACCAGCCACGTATGGGAATTTCACCCATAGCGGATACAATTTGCAAATTGTACGTATACTAATGGCCTAAATGCTGGTCTCATAGTATCCCTTTATGCGTCAAAGTTAAACATACAATGCTCAAAAAAATTCATTTAAATTTAAAAATAAATTAAATGTATTCACCTGGATTTTTGATTGGCAGTGTGACACCTTAGAACTTCTCAATATGAATTTGGGCAGCGTTTCCGCTTAATCTAACCTTATAACTATTTGCAAGGATGATTCCTGATATGTTTATTTCCTGTTCCTAAAATAAATCATAATCAACATATTATTTGTGTGTGTGTGTATATGGGGTCGGATCTTAACCCTAACCTTATAAGTTAATAATATCCAAAAACTAAATTTATAATAAACTAAAAGATAGAAATGCATACCTCATCGTTTACCAACTTTTTAACGTGCCAACTTCTTAATACATATTGGTCAGCTTCTTCTTAATCCTCTATTCTCTGTATTCTTTGTAAATCTTCTCGAGTAACTTATTATTATTTATATATTTTTTTTTTACTCCTACTCGATATTTCGAACTTGAAAAATGCTTTTATTGAAGTTGAGACAATGTTCAATATGTGTGGTTATATATGTATAGTTAACCGACTCAATTATGTCGGTAATCTTTCATGTGATGTTAGTGTTGTATTGATGCCATCTTCACACACTCATTTACACTTGAATTCACTTATTTTACACACACTATCACACGTGCACTTATTTGCTTAATTTTCTTTTATTTTATTTATTTATTTATTTTTTTCCTTGGCATGCATACGTATTCAAAAAAAATATATTTATTATTTTATTTGTTAATTTTACAATCACACGTATATATTATTATTATTATTATTATTATTATTATAATTAATTAAGGTCAAATTTTGTTTTACTCTTATAACTTTTCAAATATTGAGTTTTATAAAATTATAAATATACGGTTATCCCCTACTCATTTTTTTTTCTTTACGCTTCGGCCCAAGTTTCGTTAAAAACGGATCAAGATCAAATATAATATATTTTATTATTATTATTATTATTATTATTATTATTATTATTATTTAACCGACTCTTGATTAAACTTAATGTTTAGACATCATCTCATTTCTAAAAATTATTTTATTTATTAGACGGAATCTTATAATTCAATTGACCGTTTCTATTGTTATATTTTTGAATAATAATATTTTAATTAAAAATGAAAGTACTTTATTTATATTTGAAAACGGGATGTTACATCCTCCCCACCTTTGTTTTAATCTCGTCCTCGAGATTGTTGAAATATGGGTAGATATATATATATATATATATATATATATATATATATATATATATATATATTTAGTTTTTTTTTTCGTTGGTCTCTGATATGAAATGGTTGTTTGACAAATTTTAAATGTTTATTTTACCTCAACATATTGTCGAGGAAATAACAATGATTCATCGGCCAAGCATTTTCGAAGATTAGAGATGTGAAACACATTGTATAGAGATACAATCTCACTAACGTTTAGTTGTGTTATATTATCTGTAGTATAAGTTTCTTTCATTAGTAATAAATAAGTAGACTTAGTCAATCTGTCAACGATAACCCAAATCGTATCATTCTCACAACTGGTATGAGGAATTTTGATTATAAAATCCGTAGTTATTGTTTCAAATTTCTAGACCGGTAATTCTATTTGTTGCAACATACCAGAAGGTTTTTCATGTTCCCTTTTAACTTGGGAACAAGTTAAACATTTTGCAACATATACATCTATATTTTTCTTCATGCTAATCCACCAATAATTATCTTTGAGATATATATATATAGGGTAAGGATCAAATAAAAAGTCTTTTTTGCCTAAGAAGGCTAAGAAGGATTTTTAAAAACTTTAAAACCGACCCAAACGAACTCCGATTGAACTAATTTCGATGGCATTGGAACCGTCTCATCGAACCCTACAATATTAGATTTTAAGTTTTCGTTTTAACATCTAGATTTAGATTTTAGGTTTTAGGGCTTGGTTTTTAGCTTTTAAGTTGTATCTTTATGTTAAAGATTTGTTTTTAAAGTTTTGGTTTTAGTATTAGGGTTTATTGCTTATGATTTAGGGTTTGGGTTTTAGGGTTCGACAAGCCGGTTCCAATGACGCAAAAATGAGTTCAATTGGGGTTTCTTTGAGTCGGTTTTCGAGTTTTTAAAATCCTTCTTAGCCTTCTTAGGCAAAATAGACTTTTTAGGGGAACCTTCCCCTATATATATATATATATATATATATATATATATATATATATTTTATCACTTCCTAGGTGCATCATATATTTGGATTTATGAGCTTATTCTAATATTCTTTTTCTTAATCCGCCAACACCCAAATTATTGTGTTAATTCAGAGAATTTTATCATCTCCTTTGACTAATTGTTCAGTCATGCCTTCATTCCTTCAATCTTTGTTTTCATCTTTTTGGGCTTGTTTTTCAGCTTCTTTAATCTTATTTATTAAATTAATTTGTATAATTCAAGCCTTAGACACATAATCTTTTTTTTTAGTTTCTTTACCACATTCGTATTTCTTTTGTGATAGAGAATTTTACAGTCAAAGTTATCAAATGTCTTCATCCTACTTTGTTGTCGTATATTTAATTATTTTAGGATTTGGAATTAAATTTTATTATGATTGTGTCCATTGTCCCTTACAGCAGGATCAACATGTACTGCAAATTATCGTTCCGTGTGCACCCGTAACGGTAATTTGCCTTGCATGATTACCCTATTTCATGAACATGGCACATAAATAAGTTAATTTAGAAATTCACAGAATTAAACTTGTCTTACCAAAGATATTGTGGTCTACAAGGTGTTTGGTTTAACTAACCTCAATCAAGTTAATTGAAGAAGTTCGTTTCGTAAAACCATAAACATTGATTCGTTTAGCATTTGCAGGAAATTGGGTTAGTTTTTGTGTTCATATGACGTTTAAAGTGACAAGCTTTAACATGCTGGGTTATTATAAGTCCGTAACATTCTTCTGACTAAAGATATCTTTTAAACAATTATGATCTGTATAAACTGTGAAATGAACTCTGTAAGGTTAATGTCTTCACAGCTTCAACGCAAAGATAATGGTGCCTAATTCCAAATCAAGAGTAGCATAATTCATCTCATGTTTTTTTTTACTGCCGTGATGCATAAACAATCACTTTGTTTTGTTGCCTGAGTACATATCCTAATCCTGTATGAGAAGCATCACAATAGATAGCAAAGTCTTCAACACCTTTATGTAAAACTAGGATTAGAGCGTGAGTCAACTTACCTTTAAGAATTTTGAAAGATTCATATTGCTTAGGAACCCATTCAAAATTTTCTGATTTTCTAGTCAATAAGGTGGTAGGAATGACTATTCGGGAGAAGTTTTAATTAAAATCGATTATAATAACCGACCAAGCCTAAGAAACTTCGTACTTTCGTAAATGACTTGGGGTTCTCCCATTTGGGTATAGCCTCTATCTAAGATGGATCCACTTGAATACTTTGAGCATTAATAACATGCCCTATGAATTGTACTTCAGTCAGCCAGAAATCATATTTAGAGAATTTAACATACAATTTCTCTTGTCATAGTAACTCAAGTAGGGTTCTAAGATGTTTAGCATTATCCTCGGGTATTTTTTTTGAATAAATAAGAATATCATTAATGAGCACAATGATGAATTTGACCAGATAAGGTTTGCATATCCGGTTCATCATATCCATAAAGGCAGTTGGAGCATTAGTATGTCCAAATGGCATAACAATGAACTCATAATGCCCATATCTTGCATGAAAATCAGTTTTAGGAATATCTTCTTCCTTGAGTTTCAATTGATGATATCCTGATCGAAAATAAATTTTAGAAAAATGACAAGCTCCTTAAAGTTGATCAAATAAATCGTCACCTTATTTAGCTCCCTATATCAACGCACATCCGCATCGACCCATATTTATTCTTAATGAATAAAATTGGAGCTCCCCAAGGCGATGAACTAGGTTGAATAATTTTTTTTTCCAATAGCTCATCTAATTGTTTCTTGAGCTATTTCATCTTAGTCAGTGCCATTCTATAAGGAGATTTAGTACTAGAAGCCATATATTGTACCAAGTTGATATGGAATTCTACTTCTCATTCTGGTGATAAAACTAGGTAATTCATTTAAACATATTTCAGGAAAATCAACTACAACTAGTACATCTTCAAGTCTCTTATTTTCTTGATCATCACTAGTGACTGAGATTAGGTAAACTAAACAACATTTGTTCAGACACTTAATAACTTTAATTATAGAAATGATTCCAATAAGATTTGTTGACTTATCACCTTTGATGTTTAAATTTCCACTGGTTGGAACACAGACTTCAATGGATTTGGTGTCGCATAATATACAAGCTTGGTTTGCAGCTAGCCAATCTATTGTGATTAACACATCAAAGCCAGCCAATGTCATTGGTAAGAATTTCATAGATCTTATAATTTACTAGAACCTTATTTATCTTAACTAGATCACCAATAGCGGATTCTACCAGATAAGGTTTATCTAGTTTCACTAGTGGTTCTTTTAGAAGCTTGCATAATTCATACTCAATAAAGCTTTACTTTGCTCCTGAATTAAACAATACCTTAGCATAAACATTATTGATAAGAAACGAACAAGTAATGACATCTGGCATGTCTGTAGCTTCTTTAGCATTAATAACCAAAATCTCAAGTCCCCTTCTTTGCATTTGAATCCGATTTTGCTCATGAACCACCAACCGCGCTAATTCCACTTAATTTGGTCAATTTAGAAACCTGTCAGCTCAACGGCTGAGTCGACGGTCTAGGGTATAACAACCATAATCATGTCATGAATTTCACATCGCAATCCCCATATATAATAGCTAATAAGGTTTGATTCCGATGTCACAAGATGTGGCATCGATTGAGCATATTCAAAGTATTTAAAAGTGTATTCCTGATTCCTAGCATCGACCATGCGATGGCTCAAGAATTTCTAATCAATCTCTTGTTTTTTTTTCATAAGGCAAAAATTTCGAGTTACCAACTTTCGAAAACTTTCCCGAACACCATTCTAAAGCTACATCTTTAAATGAAATTCAAAGTATATACAATCATATCTTCATTGGCACATTTACTGATAGCAAGTACAGCTTCAATCTTTTCAATCCATCTTAATGCTACGACAACTTTTTCTGTTCCAGTGAACCCAGGAGGTTCAAAATAGCTGGAATGTCTTATAAGAACATCCCTCAGTTTTAAATCATTTCGAACTAAAAGTTTTCATATTTTCATTATTCGATTCAAATGAATCGTTTTCTTTTGTTATTGTTTTCTCGATATTCAAATTTTCATTTGTTTCTTTGTTTTTTTTTAACGTAACGATTATTGAAGAAATCACTTTTTTTTTTCTGCAATCATCCACTGTATCTCAGCATTCTGAGTCACGGTTTCAATAATATTCACGTGTTCTCTTTCGCTCACATGTATTTGCAGAAGGTTCGCTATTGTTTAGATTTCTAGACATTGTCTTTGAAATAATATATTTGACAAAGTCTAATAAAAATTCATCATAATTTAGCTTATAGGCTATCATCAAGCTTCACTATGTTATTTCAATCATTCATAGTATTTCAAAAATACTATTCTACCTATTCCTTTGATAGGCACTTATCTCAATTTGGTTAAAGCTTAAATACTATCATTAGTACCTATTTCGCTAAAACCAGGAGCTCTGATACCAACCTGTCACACCCCGGGCTCTCGGCGGCCCGGGCGCTGCGACCCGATTGGTTTCATACATAATACAGTCTCGGTCAGAGTTTATCATTTATTTTAATATGTTTCAGCGGAAGCGTTATTTCATGAATTCATAACTTAAAGAATAATTCACATGCATGGATGTGAAACCTGTTTTTCATGATTTATAAATACTTCATACACATGGGTATGAAAAACCACATTTCATCGTTTGTAAATAATTTTCAAAATAACTTTTCAGGATTTTATAAAATTTCATACGCATAGGTATGAACACCATCATTTCATATTATTGTAAACCGGATTTTCACAAACACACAATTTCCATACATTTTATAATATCCGGTTTATATATGACTTGGAGGCATAGCTCCAATAGCTCCATGGTCTCATCACAAGATCCTATTCAAGGCATCATAGGCCAAGAATCTCTAAACTTGCTTCTCTTTTATATGTCATTATTACCTGAAAAGTTTTTGAAAATAAAACGTCAACATAATGTTGGTGAATACAAATAACAGACTCGGTATGTAAGCATAGCATGTTCGGTCCTTTAACCATAATTAAAATTGGCCATACTACACATTTAGCAGGTTATTTCACTGATCGATACAACCACTGCATACACTGGCTTGTACTGTCACTGGTTAGGAACAACAGCGGAGTGCGTCTTACAATTGTTCCCTCCAGCCCACAGCCCGTCACTGGTTAGGTTGCCTGCGGAGTGCGTCTTACGTATAACCTTCCAGCCTACGTTACCAGCCACGTATGGGAATTTCACCCATAGCGGATACAATTTGCAAATTGTACGTATACTAATGGCCTAAATGCTGGTCTCATAGTATCCCTTTATGCGTCAAAGTTAAACATACAATGCTCAAAAAAATTCATTTAAATTTAAAAATAAATTAAATGTATTCACCTGGATTTTTGATTGGCAGTGTGACACCTTAGAACTTCTCAATATGAATTTGGGCAGCGTTTCCGCTTAATCTAACCTTATAACTATTTGCAAGGATGATTCCTGATATGTTTATTTCCTGTTCCTAAAATAAATCATAATCAACATATTATTTGTGTGTGTGTATATGGGGTCGGATCTTAACCCTAACCTTATAAGTTAATAATATCCAAAAACTAAATTTATAATAAACTAAAAGATAGAAATGCATACCTCATCGTTTACCAACTTTTTAACGTGCCAACTTCTTAATACATATTGGTCAGCTTCTTCTTAATCCTCTATTCTCTGTATTCTTTGTAAATCTTCTCGAGTAACTTATTATTATTTATATATTTTTTTTTTACTCCTACTCGATATTTCGAACTTGAAAAATGCTTTTATTGAAGTTGAGACAATGTTCAATATGTGTGGTTATATATGTATAGTTAACCGACTCAATTATGTCGGTAATCTTTCATGTGATGTTAGTGTTGTATTGATGCCATCTTCACACACTCATTTACACTTGAATTCACTTATTTTACACACACTATCACACGTGCACTTATTTGCTTAATTTTCTTTTATTTTATTTATTTATTTGTTTCCTTGGCATGCATACGTATTCAAAAAAAAATATATTTATTATTTTATTTGTTAATTTTACAATCACACGTATATATTATTATTATTATTATTATATTATTATTATTATTATTATTATAATTAATTAAGGTCAAATTTTGTTTTACTCTTATAACTTTTCAAATATTGAGTTTTATAAAATTAAAAATATACGGTTATCCCCTACTCATTTTTTTTTCTTTACGCTTCGGCCCAAGTTTCGTTAAAAACGGATCAAGATCAAATATAATATATTTTATTATTATTATTATTATTATTATTATTATTATTATTATTATTATTATTATTATTATTATTATTATTATTATTATTATTATTATTATTTAACCGACTCTTGATTAAACTTAATGTTTAGACATCATCTCATTTCTAAAAATTATTTTATTTATTAGACGGAATCTTATAATTCAATTGACCGTTTCTATCGTTATATTTTTGAATAATAATATTTTAATTAAAAATGAAAGTACTTTATTTATATTTGAAAACGGGATGTTACAAATATTTTTTCTTACACGTTAATATTTTGTTTACAAAACTTACATTATAAACATTTCATTTTTTTTAGTTTGAGTAAGGGATTATTGCTTTTTAAACCTAAAAACAATATTAATATATTTCATGATTACATATTATTATACTTTCACATTACATACATAAGTATAATTGTTTTAGTGTGTTGTGTTTCCTGTCATATCATGAGATGCATCCTTCTAGTATAACGTGACAACATGTTTTTATTAGTTTGGAATAAAAATAGTACATTCTTAATCTAATATCAATTCAATGATCATTTTTAACATCCGTACGTGAGCGTTACATACCAAATTAAAGGCTGCAGGACGCATAGTTAATGTTGAGACTAAAATGCATAGTTTAAATAATCAAACACGTATAACCAAACATTAACACAGCATATTAATTATTCATCTATCGATCGTTTTATTACAATTCGTAAATCGTAGGAGATAGCATGAAACATATATACTTAATCTTGTACGTACGTACGGATGTCTCTAAATTAGATATCTAACTTAGATTCTTCTTCAATATCTTGAATATTTTCCCTGTAACGATATTGAGATGCGACCAAAAGATAATACCCCAAATTCAACACCCCCAATCCAGCAATCACATAATAAAAGTAATCAACTCTGCCTGCATTGATATCGGCAGTCAACCAATCTAGCCGTCCATGTTTTCCGGTCACCTTATGCACCGTCGTAACTAATGCACTGCTCACATAATTCGCACACCCAGCCGTCACAAAAAACATCGCGTTACCGATACTTTTCATGTTATCCGGGAACTCCTTATAGTAAAACTCCAACTGGCCGAGAACATTAAACGCCTCCGCGAATGCCATCAAGATTAGTTGTGGTGCGAGCCACATAACTGATATGGGTGCCAACCCGTCTGGCCGATTGTGGTAAGTTGCAGAATCACGTCTCTTTTTTTCAACAATTCCAGCAACGATCATCGACAGGATAGAAAAAACTATACCTATTCCAATACGTTGTAGGAGTGTTATCCCGGTATCGATTTTTGTTTTTTCCGAAGAGACGGGACAATGATCCGGTCATAGATAGGGAGCCATATCCCGATGGTTAGCATGGATATGACTCCTATTGAGCCTGCCGGTATCTGAAAGTGTGGACCTAAATGACGGTCCATTTTTAAGGCTTGTGACACGGTGAAAGTCCATTGTTGGACTATAGCTGTGAAACAAAGAACACCCGAAGCTACTATTGGGATAACTTTTATTAGGCATTTAACTTCTTCAACTTGTTGTATGCTTGCCAAGTTCCAATAACTTACTCGAGATCCATCGGGATTTATTTCACCATCCAAAATAATAGCTGCTTTGTTCAAATACCTAGAAATGATAACATTATTTATTTAATTAAGGGTATTATGATATTAGGGCATGAAATTTTACATAACCCACTATTCCCGTGCTAACCCAAATAACTTTGGCAAGATAAAGCCAAATATTGGATTTTTTGAACATCATTGTAACACATTTTGAACACCATGTTCTTTTATGAGTTTGTGAATATTCATCACCGTTTAAAAAATATCATCGTTGTAAGTTTTTAAACGGTGATGAATTAGCCCAAACTCATAAAAGAACATGGTGTTTAAAATGTGTTACAATGATGTTCAAAAAAAATCCAAGATTTGACTTCATTTTGCCAAAGTTATTTGGGTTAGCGCGGGAATAGTGGGTTATATAAAATTCCCAATCCTATGATATTATATATAAATAGGATAATATATGTTCAAATATTAACTAACTCTTAAAGCATTAACCTAAATAATTTTGTCAAGATAAAGTCAATTATTTGATTTTTTTAACGTCATAACACATTTAATTAAACACGTTCTTTTTGTATGAGTTTGTGAAAATTAATCATCGTTTAATATGTAACATGGTTATAAGTTTTGGGATTAACATATATAAGAGAAATTAATATTTTTTTATTAAATGAATTACCTCAGCCGATTCGTTAGAGGCAACTTAGGGACTTCATATGTACTTGATCCTTTAGTAGTAGGTGGATCATATAACATTTCTTTAATCATTGTCTTCTCAACTTCAATATTACGTTTCTTGTAAGCCGCAACGAGTGTTTGAGCGACACCAGAGAAAACACTACCCTCTGGTTTTACGTAAATGTACATTTTAGTGCCCACAAAGAACAACACGATGGAGGATGCCATGAGCGCGGTTGGGATACCGAACCCCCAGACCCAACTCACCGAGTCTTGGATGTAGACCACAAGGGTAATGGCAACCAGCATGATGACGGTGAAGGTGGTGTAATACCAATTGAAGAAGCTACTGATACCTTTCCGACCTTCATCAGTTGTTGGGTCAAACTGATCCACGCCAAAAGGCAGACTGCATGGCCTTATGCCACCGGTGCCTATGCTCAGAAACCCGAGGGCTAAGGCCAATACGCCAAATTGTCTACCGGTTGGACCCTGACATTGATTGAGTAGGGCTTGATCGCGGGCGCATGATGGTGGGTGCAATTTTGGTAATGCGACTATTAAGGTCATCATCGTCATTCCCTATGTAAACAAATAAAAGAGTTAGTTCCAGATTAAGTTTTAATGTTCATCCTAATTAAATGTTACAGATTAAAATCAAATGTATTATTGAAACAGAAATTAAAAGATTACTAGGCTAGTATAAATGTTGTGTTTTTCAGTAAAAAAGTAGAAATTGTAGCTAAGAGATATTGTAAGGTTAATCGCTTGTTTATGGTCTCCGGTCATAAGTTCATGGGCCGTGGGTTTTAGCAAGATACGGGTCAGCTGATTTGGCTCCAAAAATGTAGTAGAAAAATTCCATATTATTAACACTTATTTTTTTAGTTTAATTATAATTTATTAATGTTTGAATTGGTCATTAGGTTTAATTAAATATGTTCCTTATCTAAAAAAGTTTAAGAAAGATTCAGGGCTAGCTCAATCTTTTTGAAGACCCCAGAAAAATACAAAAATTGAGGTTTTTTTCATAAGTTACATTTTTCCTGCGATAAAATTTATGGTTGGCAAATTCTAAAAAACGTTAAAGCATGTTAATTTGTCAATATCTGAATAAATTTACTCATAATTACAATTAACAATTGATAATCATAAATGATATAAACAAAGACTGCTATAAAGTGCAATATTTAGTGATGATATTTTATAATTATGTTCCTTTTTATTAATCAGCTTGATTACTCTATTAGCACTAGGAAACTTGTTTAAATCTTTTACTCGTACCATTAATAGACGATTTATTTCAGCGTCAAGTAAAAGTGAAACAAAAACATAGAAGCGGCAATTTTTTGGAAAAAAAAACTTAAACAAACTTTCTCTTTTGAAAATATGAGATGACTCTCTAATTTTTCAAACTTAAAACAACAAAATAAATAACATGTATGATAACTCGAACAAAACTCGAATGGTTGGGGCCCTAGGCCCTTGCCTATAAATTAACTCAATAAAACCGGCCCTGGAAATATCATTAATCAACGGCTATGATTCAATCAAGTTGTTGAAATATATTTTAGTAATAACTTTTGTTGACTTTTTATCAAGTTTCTCACATTTTTTAAAGTTCATAATTTTTACGTATGTCATTGTTTTTCATCTTCAAAATTATTATAGTGATTATATTAAAAAATAATAATAAATGTCAATTATACTTTTGATACATTTTTAACTTAATTTTTTTCAACCCATTAAAAGTATATTAATTTTTAAAACACTTCTTAAAAAACCAAATTATTATAAAATATAAAATTTTCAAAAACAATCTTTTAAAACGAAATGTTTAAACAAATAATTTTTCTAAAAATAATGTTTAAATAAATAATAATATTACTTTATTATTTAAAATATTATATTATACGAAAGTTTAATCATATTTTATAATCATCGTATATTGTTTAAATTCCCATAGTTGTCTATTTTTTATTTTTTTAATCAACTCGTATAATACTTAAGGTAGTAACCTAGTTATATATAGTAGGATTTGTTTGCCATTAGCTAACCAACAGAAAGGCAATAAAAGCGTATTTTTAAGTGAGATGCATGTGATTATTTTATAAATGATGATGGTTATGAACCTATACATACCACCTCTTGCGCTCATGGTATATATAAGGGATAGATCCTCTAAAAAATATTTTTTGATTAAAAATGCAGGAAAATATCTTGCTTTGGATTTTAAATCAATTGTTAATCGTTAAGACTACAATATTAAATAAAAACATTAAAAAAACATAATACAAAAAAACATTTTTTGATTTTTTTTTCATATTACTTTGTTTTTTAGTGTTTATAACATTTTCATACGAAAGTAATTTTTAAAAATAGTCATACCCTAAATTCGAATGTTTTTTCCTCTTTATTTTGAGTATAGTGTTTATATAATTTTATTTTAAAATTCCAAGACGTTAATGTATGGTATTGTATTTTTATGTATCGTATTTTTTTTGTTACATATTTTTTGTAACACATTTTTGTTATGCATTGTTTTTGTATCTTTTGTTTTTTATATTGTTGTACTGTATTATATTAAACATACAGTACAAATATGAAAAATCTAGTACGACCTAAAAAACATAAAATTATTTATTTTTATATATCAATATTATACTCTTACTAAGGTTAAAAAATATTTGATTTTACGGTTTAAAATTTTTAAAAGTAATTTCTTATGAAAAAAATTATAAACATTTATAAAAAGGAGAAATTTAAAAAATTCAACAAAAGATGTTATACTCAAGTTACTATTCCTTTATTCTTTTTAACATGTTACGTGTCAAATTTTATAGTTAGATACTTATTTTTAGTAAAAACTTTATTCTAACATTGTTGTATGTGTGTGTATATATGGCAAATAAGAATACTCCTACGTGCAGATATAAACAATTAAAAAGTTCTCTTGATTTAAATGCGAAGGGTCAAAACTAATGTGATGATGTTTAATTATATGTGAACAACTGAACATATCATTGCATATTTGCATTAGCACATGTGAAATTGAAAAATAATTGTATGATTTAGGTTTTCTGTCGCTATTCATATATGAATTAAATTAATCAAATGATAATCAACATTTACGACTTTAATTATTTTTGTCGTTCACGTCTTTCAGATGGTACTAAAAAAAACGTTATAATATAGTAAATTTGTGACTTTAATCTACTACATAATTGACTAAAATAACTAATCACCCTGTTTATTTTTCAATAAAAAATTATGATTAATGTTATTAATAATATACATTGTCTACATATATAAACTAAATTAATACTAATAATTAATAATATGATAATAAATATCATATATGTTTAATGTTATATATATATTGTTAAGTTAAACTAAATAGGTTCTGTATCATATAAAGTGTAATATATATATGTATATGTATGTATTGTTAAGTTAAAGTAAATAGGTTCTTTGTCATAAAAAGTGTAAAAAAGATCATAATCATTAGATTATTAATCAACGGCTATAATTAAATTAAGTTGTTGGATAATATTTTAATAATAATCACTTTTATTGACTTTTTATCAAATTGCGCATTCTTTTAACGTTCATAACTTTAAATACGATATTATTTTTTTGAAAAAATACCATAAAAACGAACATTTTTTTATATTGAAGATGAGTATATTATTGCTATATATAAAAATTCAGTCATTTTTTTGCAGATCATTGTGTCTTTTGTGTTTTTTGCTCCATATTGTGTTTTAATGAATAATTCAAGAAACAATGATGTTGCATAATACATAATGTTAAGCAAAGATGACACAATGACAGTATGAATGACAAAATGACATTTATAAAGACATAATAACCTGTAAGACAGAGACAATTACTTGTCAGGAAAACACAAAACAAATGATTATACACAAACGTTTAAGAATGACACAATGATATTTATATATGACTTATATTTAAAATTTTATATATTTAATACTTTAAGTAATAAAATAATATATTATTTCTTTAAATACTAAATTTTTAAAAGTAATTTCATATGAAAAAAATTATAAACATTTATAAAAAGGAGAAATTTAAAAAAATTCAACAAAAGATGCTATACTCAAGTTACTATTCCTTTATTCTTTTTAACATGTTACGTGTCAAATTTTATAGTTAGATACTTATTTTTAGTAAAAACTTTATTCTAACATTGTTGTATGTGTGTGTATATGTATGGCAAATAAGAATACTCCTACGTGCAGATATAAACAATTAAAAAGTTCTCTTGATTTAAATGCGAAGGGTCAAAACTAATGTGATGATGTTTAATTATATGTGAACAACTGAACATATCATTGCATATTTGCATTAGCACATGTGAAATTGAAAAATAATTGTATGATTTAGGTTTTCTGTCGCTATTCATATATGAATTAAATTAATCAAATGATAATCAACATTTACGACTTTAATTATTTTTGTCGTTCACGTCTTTCAGATGGTACTAAAAAAAACGTTATAATATAGTAAATGTGTGACTTTAATCTACTACATAATTGACTAAAATAACTAATCACCCTGTTTATTTTTCAATAAAAAATTATGATTAATGTTATTAATAATATACATTGTCTACATAAATAAACTAAATTAATACTAATAATTAATAATATGATAATAAATATCATATATGTTTAATGTTATATATATATTGTTAAGTTAAACTAAATAGGTTCTGTATCATATAAAGTGTAATATATATATGTATATGTATGTATTGTTAAGTTAAAGTAAATAGGTTCTTTGTCATAAAAAGTGTAAAAAAGATCATAATCATTAGATTATTAATCAACGGCTATAATTAAATTAAGTTGTTGGATAATATTTTAATAATAATCACTTTAATTGACTTTTTATCAAATTGCGCATTCTTAATTTTAACGTTCATAACTTTAAATACGATATTATTTTTTTGAAAAAATACCATAAAAACGAACATTTTTTTATATTGAAGATGAGTATATTATTGCTATATATAAAAATTCAGTCATTTTTTTGCAGATCATTGTGTCTTTTGTGTTTTTTGCTCTATATTGTGTTTTAATGAATAATTCAAGAAACAATGATGTTGCATAATACATAATGTCAAGCAAAGATGACACAATGACAATATGAATGACAAAATGACATTTATAAAGACATAATAACCTGTAAGACAGAGACAATTACTTGTCAGGAAAACACAAAACAAATGATTATACACAAACGTTTAAGAATGACACAATGATATTTATATATGACTTATATTTAAAATTTTATATATTTAATACTTTAAGTAATAAAATAATATATTATTTCTTTAAATACTAAGTTAAAGTTTGTTTATTTAAACATGTCATTTTAAAAAACTGTTTTTGAAATTTTATATTTTATAATAATTTGTTTTTTTTAATTTTTTTAATATTAATATATTTTTAATTTATTAAAAAAAACTTTTTTATTTTAAAATATTTAAAAAGTATATCTAATATTTAATATTATTATTTAATATAAGATGTATTTAATAGGAGAGATGAGTGAAATTAAAGTTGAAATACTCTAGAAAGATGACATGTGTCCTTAAAAAAATTTTATTTATTATAATAGATAGATTATCCAAAGAAAATTTTTATTCGACAAATAATTACTAAAAAATCATGTAACTTAATTTTGCATATAACTTAATATTTGTATAAAAATGATATTTTTATACCTATAATAAAAGGTTCAAGTCTATAAATCTAGTTGTATGGTTAAAGGCTACGTGAGTTCAACATCTAATTACAATACATCATGAAAAATAAATCAAACTTTTAAGAGTCGGCAAACTTGTCAAAATCAAATTAAATTATGAATTGAAAAATCCAAACTAATAATTCTTGGTGCATCCTAAGAATTAGAGAGTAATGTTAACCAAACATATATGTTAGTTTGTTAATAATTACATTAATTGTAGTCAATAAACAGATAAAGTTATATCCTAAAATCTTTAGGTTTTTCATTTAACGACCTTTTTATCATATAAACGTACATAAAATAAAACAAAGGGGTCCCATAGTCACCATTCATGTCTATCAAAAGTCTTTTCCACTTTACAAAACTCACCCTATTTGACTCCTTTAGAAAATCGAAATATAATCATAGCAACATGATTACTTTTCATTGTTCATTTACAGATTTATTTTTTTTTAACGGCAAAAGTTTCAATCGTTTGAACTCATTGTTTTCAGGACATTTCATTAAGGTCTAGTTACCTGGACAGCCACCACAACCACCCTAGGAGGAAACTGGAAAACCTCCTGACCCCCTCACCCTTTTTCGCTGCGAGAGGGATTTGGGTTGTGTTATTCTTATACCCATTTTTTTAAAAATACTCCCCTGAGACGGCACGTACTGTACAGTACGGCCCGTCTCAGTACCTGGTCAAACATTTCCCCCTGACAACCTTTGACAATGATTTGGAGCAAGACGGGACGTACTGGTCACTACGGCCTGTCTCATTCATCGTACAGACATTTCCTGCAACATAGGATAATGATTTGAAAGCAAGACGGGCCCGTACTGGGCAGTACGGCCCGTCTTGCTTTTTTAATTCTGACAATGCTGACACGGAAGGACATTGATTTGACCCAGCAGGGCCGTATAGGCCAGTACGGGCCGTATTGAACCATCTTCAAATTTGTATATAAGCTTGAATCGTTTCAAACGAACGCATAAGTTTTCGAATTCGAATATATTTCAAGATAATTCATATTTGTGACGTCGTTCCGGGATAGGAGTTTTTTCAATTATTACGTGCCAGATTTGAACGAAGAGCCTCTTGTTGAGTATTCATATGGCATGATAGATCTGAATGCGGAACCTAACGCTAGTGTCGGTTTTGACAGTCAAGCATCGTATGCGCAACAAAACTATTATGGGTTCGTGTATGATGATAGTAAACAATTCAACCCGGAGGAGGCTTATGAAGAAAAGCCGGCGGATTCAAACATTAACTGGGAAACCAAAGAGGTAACTTAAATAAAACATAAATGTTGATGATTGTATATTATCGCTACCCATTTACGTTATTTATTATTGTTTTTATATGTCAGGAGTTTATGTCTGAAGAAGTGCTCGTAGGGTGGGTGAAAAGTAGAGCACTAGACAATGGTTATATTGTAGTCAAAAGAAGAACGAAGAAATCAAAGACAACAGGCAGTGTAATCAAAGTCTGGCTCATGTGTGACCGTCGTGGCGAGCACAATAGCATCGCAATCCTTAGATGGTCGGGCAGCAAGAAAATCTTTTGTCCGTTTCAACTGATAGGGTTATACAGCGAAGTTCGTGAATCCTGGAAATTACAGGTGATAAACGACAATCACAATCACGAACCTGCTCAGAATCGAGTGGGTCATCCATATGTTAGAAGATTTACTCAGGAGGAAGAAGATATGGTTGAGAATCTGACCGAGCGACACATGGATCCTCGTAGCATTCTTTCGAGCATAAAGAAACATAACCTTGCAAATGTATCCATCTCTAGAGATGTATACAATTTACAGCAGAAATAAAAACAAGAAGAAATTCGGTGATACTCCGATGCAGGTTTTGGAAAACGTGCTTCACAGTCAGCGGTACGTTTACTATACCTGGGAGGATCCTGAAACAAACGTCGTGGAAGACATTTTCTTCTATCATCCAAAATCGTATTGCTGGTGGCGTGCATTTCTGCACGTACTGATGATGGACGCGACGTACAAAATGAACCAATACAGGCTTCCATTTATTCAAATTGTTGGCGTGACTTCCACACACCAGACGTTTAGTATTGCTCACGCGTTCGTAAGCAAAGAGCGTGAGGAAAACTACGTCTGGGTCTTGGAAATGGCTAAGAGTATGTTGAATAAATGTATGGAGCCACGTGTAATCATAACAGATCGAGACCCTGCTGTTATGAGTGCTTGCCGTAAGGTGTTTTCAGAAGCTGCAAAATATCTCTGCAGATGGCACATAGATGAAAATATTGCCAAACACTGCAAGGCAAGCTTTTCGGACGCATACTGGAAGAAATTCAAAGGTCGATGGGCGAATTTGTGTAACTCTCCGACAACAGAGTTATACGACTACAACTACAACCGTCTGTACGAAAGACTTATCAAAGACAACAAAAAAAAGTAAGCATCATATACCATCATTATTGTCATCATATCATCATTGGTTTTTGTTTCATTTCAGGGGTTCTGGAGTATCTGACGCACACCTGGTTAAACAGTTACAGAGATATGTTTTGTAACAGCATGAACCAATAGAACGTGCAGCTTTGGTCAACGTACAACTAACCGGGTGGAAAGTCAGCACTCAAACCTAAAACAATACCTCAGATCAACAAACAGCACGCTTGCCTCGCTTATCGGTTTCGTAAATGAAATCGTGCAAGCACCGGAGGTAAAAATGAATCACGATTTTGAAACGAGCTTGATTAAAACTATGGGCCATCATAAACTAGCAATATTTAATAACCTTCGAGGAAAGGTGTCCCATAAAGCTCTTGATTTGTTGGTCGAGGAAAAAGATAAAATAAGAGTCATGCGCGACTCAAATATGACGTGTGGCCACCAGCTTTGGACGAGTTGTGGGTTGCCGTGCGCTTGTAATATATCAAAATATTTAAGCACAGGTTCGTAATATTAAATGTAAATCTTAAATGTTTAGCACGTAGTTACTGTCATATTAATTTTAATTCTAAATTATGCAGATAAGAAGATACCGCTCTCAGATATAGATATTTTTTGGACAAAACTTAACACAGCTAACCCAACACTGTTAGAAGAAGAAGAAATAGATGTTGTAAGACAAATGGGTTTGGTTACAAAAGAAATAAATTCCAAACCTCCTGAAATAAAAAAGAGTCTAATAAAGAAGGTGTTGTCACATGTATTTCCAAATAAAAGCGACAAAAAGGCGCCTTCAGTTCAAAAAGATACACGTGGTCGTCCAACTTTAAAGACACAGAAACAAAAAGAGCAAGACGTTGTTAAAGATAATTTAGCGTCCCAAGAAAGTACATTTGAACCTTCGAGGAATAGTTCGTTTACAGCTGTGACCGAAAAAAGTCAAAAACCCGTATTTCAGCGCAGTCGCTCCACATCGGCATCAAAAGTAATGCCACCATCGGACTCGCTAAGTCAAAACGAATTCCTTTTTCCACGTAACATGAAGCCAGAAGGATTAAACAATGTTTATCGCTTAAGTCGTCACATCCTTACTTTGCTTCAACCTTACGTGACAAACATACAAGATGTCGAGCCAGATGGTAACTGTGGTTTTCGTTCTGTAGTCGTGGGTTTAGGATTCAATGAAAATCATTGGGCATTTATTTGACAACAACTGTGACAACTAGTACCGAACCGTCCGGCAAGTCCGTACGGTGTGTGTACTTTCACCTTATACTGTGTGTTAATACAGTACATAAACAGTCGTATGATACCAGAACTCAGAAAACAAATCACAGTTGTATGTGTTTAAGTGAAAACTTAAATACAGTAAATACAACAACTCAAGAGAAACAGCAGTGTACAATCGAATAACGAAAACAAATAGGTTGCGATCTGATATCCATAGATGACAGGAATCAGATGGCCGACAAACCAGTCTGAAAACAGCATGATAACAGGAGGTCTAGTTGAGTCCGACAGTGAGGAGACACAATTCAAATCATATTTCAGTGTCGTTTTAGAATATTAAACTGACAGCGTGTTTGCGTGGGTGACGATTCACACAAACATATATGTGAGTTTAACGTTCTGAACGATAACTGATAATTAGAAAACCAAATCAGAAAGTGAAACGTACGATCGTGTTCGTACAGTTAGCGCTCTGTACGAAAACGCGCGTAAGTTACGCGATCTGACGAAACGAAAACGAAAAACGACACGAACGATAATAAATTTAATAAAATAAAATATTTAACATTTTACAATTTTGAAACTCATCAAATAATTTAAAATACCTTTCTTTTATTTATTACAAATTAATTACGCGTAATTTTTCCGGATACGCGACCGAGTTACGAACCGAGCAACCGAAACGAACCCGAACACCCGTGGGGTATTTAAAACCTAAATTGATGTCATTTGTTCATTTATCACATTTTCCTTCTCTCTCTTCTTCAAAAATCCGGCCATCACCTTCCCACCACCAAAACCAACCTTCAAATCACCATAACTTGATCATTTCTCAACGAAAATGGGTGTTCTTGGTGTCCACGCGTAGCCCTCGACCTCCTCTACCTAGAAGTACAACAGATCTGAGCATTTAACCACAGAAACGCGAGGTATGATGCGTGAAACCTAACTGAAATTAGGGTTTTTACCCCCATGATCGACCCAACTCACCCCAAACGGCCTATGACCTTGTAAGTCAACTCTATACCTTCGAAGGCTGTTCTTGGTACATCAACAACGCAGCAACAGTCATGGGAACAACAAAATCGCAGATGGTGATGATGAGAAATAGGCTACAGGTTCGTGGGGGTGGCTAGTCATGGCAAAACCCTGCGTGGGCGACACCATCACTGAGGGCCGAACCCTGTGGTTGCCACGAACCACCATGCAGCCGAACTCAACACCTCAGCGAACCCCCTCCCTTTCAGACGAACCCTTCTCAAGTAACAAACCCACGAGCCTTTACCGAACTTTCCAGCTTTTCCGAACCCAAGTCTGCGAACCCTAGTTGCTTGTAGTAACCGAATCATGCACGAACCTAGACACAGCGAACCCTTTCTGGCCGAACCCTGCTGGAGCCTCTAAGTCACGAACCTTGTTGCTACCCCTCTACTGCCGAACCTTGTTTTCTGTTTTACGAACCCAGACAGGACCCTAGGAGCCGAACCTTTATACATAAAACTCATCAGCCGATCTCTAGAACTTTTGCCGAACCCTAGTTATGGAAATCAGATGGGTTCGCTGCTGTGGGAACAATTCCTTCGAATATATGGTCTAACACAACAGCCGGCCTAATCCATTTCCAAATGCTAGACCCAATGGACTGAAAACAGGCCCAACATGCCTTTTAAGCCATTAACTGGCCCAGCAACCAATTCAGCCCAAGTGAGTTGAGTGGCCCACTTGCACTCGTTGGCCCAATGACAGCCATGTCTAGGCCACTATCATTTCGGCCCATCTTTGGCAGCCCAAACTAAACCAAAAACCACTGAAAACCTTCGGCCCAATTCTATTTCTTCGGCCCAAATGATCCGGCCCAATACTACCCGATGGACTACTTTCTTGTTACGGCCCATTATGGGCATTCAAGCCCAATAGGCCTAGGATTCTTGTAGTTCGACCCAATTGATTTATCGACCCACACGACAAGGCATATGAGAAATTGGTTAAATCAAACTCTATGAGTACTAAGGATTTGATTGAATCATAAAGCTTAACATTTAGTTAATGGAACTTGTTAGACAAAACCTAAAAGTTCTTATACTTTAAACAGTGTTTTCTATTGATAATTCAATTAAGACACACATTTATAAGCAAAAGATGCTCAATTTAAAACAAGTAAGTTAATTACTATTGGGTTGTGAAGAAATCAAGTTGGGTCGAATGAAGATCAAGACCGAAACGCGCGAGTGTTAACCAATCTTAAGGTTAACACTAAAACACACTTAGACACGTATTCAAGGGTTATACTTATGGGTCAAACATAATGTGTAAACAATACAGGATCGTGAAACCAACAACAAGAACAATCAAAGAGCGCGTGCATTTCTTCTTTAAGTTAAGTCAACCCTACAACTACAAGGTGAGTTCATATGCCCCTTTTCTTTTAATCTTTACTGATTTCAAAGCTCGGGGCTGAGAAACATGCTAAACTTTTATTTACTTAAAAGTTTTCATTATTATATTGCTTATTTTGTGATTTAGATAATAATTGTTTATCGTTATTATCATTTATCATTACATGCTTGATTGATTGATTTTATCATACCCGAAATAGCTAGGATGTTACATGCTATTTTAGGATCAAGATCCATTAACACCATAGAATAATATAAGTTGTTAAGAACATATCTTACAACTGTTTATTTATTCTTACACGATAGGATAACGGGGGAAAACCATGGGATAGTATGCCAATAACAATTACTAATGACATGAATGATCATCATGATAAGGTAATTTCATGATAACAGGATCATTCACACAGTACTAACATCGTGTATAAGACTTGTTCTTATGACACTTTGATAAGATCACTAGAACACGCAAACTGGGGATAACAGTTGAAACATTCACTTGTGATATCGAGGAGGATATTACAGGCACACGCTTTTGGGATGGCGTGTCACACACATACCATCATTACTTACTAAGACTCAATTTATAGCACATTCCCTAACCGTCAGAGTGTGTCGGTTATACAATGGTAGATCAGTTGGGTAAATCATTAAAACTAGTGACCGGGACTTGGGGAAATCAAATGAAATCACACCATGCACGAGAGGTGCTATTCATCATATAGATAACACTCATAAAAGTTAGGAAACATGTTCATTCCAATAGATATCGTGGGAGGATATCTTACATACCGGGCTGTTCAGAAATGACAGCTACTGAGACTATTATGTCTCTAACTAGAAATCATGAGTTGGACATTTTACACGCCGGGCTGAACAGGGGGAAACAGCTACTGGAACTATTATGTTCCTATCTAGATATCGAGTATGATATCTTACACACCGGACTGGTTAGTACTGACAGTTACAGAAACTACTAAGTTTCGCTCTAGATATCGAGTAGGATATCTTACATGCCGGGCTAATCCGTAAGGAATGGCTAACAGAGACTATTATGTTTCTTTATTCAATAGTTGGGTTTACTACATGCAGGACTAATCAGTAATGATTAGTTACAGAAACCGTTAGGTTTCGTTCTAGATATCGAGTATGATATCTTACATGCCGGGCTAACCCGTAAGGAATAGCTAACAGAAACGATTTCGTTTCTTGATTGTTTATTGGATTATTTTACATGCCGGACTAATCAGTAAAGATTAGTTACAGAAACCGTTAGGTTTCGTTCTAGATATCGAGTATGATATCTTACATGCCGGGCTACTCCGTAAGGAATAGCTAACAGAAACAACTTTGTTTCTTATTTGTTCATTGGGTTATATTACATGCCGGGCTAATCCGTAAGGATTAGCTAACAGAGATTATGTCTCTTTATTCAATTATGGGTTTATTTTACATACCGTCTAATTCGTAAGGATTAGTTAACAGAGATGATTTCATCTCTTACTTTGTTCACTGAGTTATTTTACATGTCGGCTATTCTGTAAGGAATGGTCAACAGAGACGATTACGTCTCTTTTATTTTTACTTAGTGGATAAACATACCGGGAAAATCATGGGTGAAAGGAAATGGGTATCCATCGTTGTATTACAGGTAGTGTTGAGTGCAGTTAAGCATGTGGTGGGGTGGCGTCTGGGCTTGACCCTTTCGTATGCCCCTATATATAAGCATGCTTGACTGGATGAGACATTATCTGTACATCCAACCATGGAGAGGACATTGAGTGAAACATGGGGGTTAATCATCAATTCAATTTGTGTGATACACTATGAACATGACTGTCATAAATTCAATGGTTTCCAAATGCTAAACTTATGGACTCACCAACCTAGTGTTGACTTTGTTTAAATGCATGTTTTCTCAGGTGACGGACAGGTCTAGATAACAAGCATCAGTGATTAAGCTAGAGGATTCTTAAAAGACCTAGCTTACTTTTGGATGCATACATTTTGATGACATTGTGAATCTATTTTGCATATCTTGTACAGTTACAAGATAGAAACTACACGATTCTTTTGGAATAGATTTACTTAGTTAAATTATGAACACGTACTGTGTAATTTAACTTTGTAATTCTATATTATATGTCATGATTAGCATTTCTCATTATACATCATGTGCCATGTAAACAATCTGATCATTTCGATTATCATTCAAGATATCGCGCCCCGGGAACCTTCCGCCCGACGGGAAAACCCGATCCGTTCCCGCCGGCCCGGGGTGTGACAGATTGGTATCAGAGCCATGATTATAGAGAAATATAGGTCATATTGCTTAAACGGTTTGGCCTAGACTATAACCTAGGGACCTCATGTAGTGAACATATAACATAGGATTCTATTTGCATATGTCTTCTGCTTCTGATCACTGCACTAACCGATTTCCTTTCGGTTATGATCAGAATGCCGCCGAGAAGACAGCCACCACTACTACCGTTGACTCAAGGTTCAGCTCCGCACTCGTCAACACCGACACCGCCTGACTCTCCTACACAACCACCTCCACCTCCTCCTCCTCCACACTCGCCACCACAAGGCTCAAGCAATGTCCAGATACTAGACCCTGCTACTATAGCACTGGCTACACTGCTGACAAGCCAACTGAGGGATGTAATTCCTGAGATGATGAACCGGATTAACAGTAACAACGGTAACAACGCTGCCAACTCAACTGGGGAAGGCAGTGGTAACACACGGCAGAGTCAAGACTACTCCTACAAGAATTTTGTAGGATGCAAGCCACCAACATTCAGTGGCACTGAGGGAGCCGTCGGCTTGATCCAATGGATCGAGAAGATGGAGACAACTCTCGACATTAGCGGTTGTCCTGATCAACACCGCGTGAGATATGCTGCAGGATCGTTTGAGAAACGAGCACTAACCTGGTGGAATGCCCAGGTTCAAACCCGAGGAAGAGACGAAGCATTGGCGATGCCTTGGGAGGATTTCAAGACCTTGCTGAGGGGCGAGTTTTGCCCGAGGAACGAACTCAAGAAGGTTGAGACAGAACTACTCAACCATGTGATGATTGGTGCTGAACATCTGGCATTCACTACCAGATTTCATGAACTAGCAACCTTGGCACCGGACATTGTGCCAACACTCGAGAAGAGGATTGAACGGTACGTCGGTGGACTACCGCCATGCATTCGGGGGCATGTGATTGCCGCCCATCCAACTACACTAGAGATGGCTGTTACACTATCAGCTTCATTGACTGATGTAATGGTTGCCTCTGGTGCACTCAAGAAGGGATCTGGAACTACTGAAGATCCGGAACAACCCTCCAACAAGAAACGAAAGGTCGTTAAGAATTTCGCAACGACCACCACTACCAAACAAGCTGTGCTCAATCAACCACCGCAGAATCGTGGATCTTATTCTGGCACGGCTCCATTCTGCAATAAGTGCAACTATCATCATCAAGCTGGCACAGGGTGCAGACAATGCACTTATTGTGGGAAAATGGGGCACTGGGTCAAGTTCTGTAAAGAACAAAAGACCCAACACAGGGCAAACCAAGCAGTGGCACAGACCGCTGCACACCTTGATCGCATTTCCTGTTACACCTGCGGGGAACCAGGACATTATGCGAAAGACTGTCCCAAGAGGGTGCTACCGAGAGGACAAGTACCGAGGGGACGTGCGTTTCAAATTGGGGCTGCTGCTGCACGCCAAGACACTGACACCAACACCAACACTGGTACATTTCTTATTTAAAATCTTTGCAGATGTATATTTTATACTAGCATGGATTTTCATTGGCCTCATTAGAGTCAGTTCATAACTTACTCACAATTGGGGCAACATTCGAACATTTTATACACTAAATGACATGAACTTAGTGTTCACTTACCTTTAGTGAACAAACACATACTATGGAATTCAAAGTAATGGACACGAGTGGTGTCGATACCATCATTGGAACGGATGCTTTGTCCCTGGTAGGGATAGAGTCATCTAATCCAATAAAACCTTTTTCATGTCATTACAATGGATGACAGAGATCCATTCACAAGCCTTAGTGTTGGATCCGTCAATGTTGTCTAACCTGACAGTATACGGATCCATTCTAACAAGGGGAGAAACGAGAGGCTTCTCCTGACAGGAATAACACACGAGTGCAAGGGATCATGGAGAACATTATAGATTATGAAACTATGTAAACTAGGGGATACCCCTGTGGAAGTGTATGCAAACAGCTAGGGAACAGGATGCCAAGCTACCTTACACTTCCAGTAGACTTGATGTTCTTGGATTGATAAGGACGATGAAATCAAGTATGCTCACGTTATGACCACACACAAAACCCTAGGCTTCCAGGGAGGACTAGGTCACATACGAACAATGTTCTTTCAAGAACATAAACATTTCGGATCGTGCGGTCGAAAGACTGAAAACGAATCCGTAGCACATCGAACAGGCTCGGGAAACACTAAACACAACTTTGCATAGGCATGAGAACATTAGAACACATGATATCAAAGCATCTCCACCTAGGCAAAGAAAAAGTAGTGCCCGACAATGATATGTAAATTTCGGGACGAAATTTCTTTAACAAGGGGAGACTGTGACAACTAGTACCGAACCGTCCGGCAAGTCCGTACGGTGTGTGTACTTTCACCTTATACTGTGTGTTAATACAGTACATAAACAGTCGTATGATACCAGAACTCAGAAAACAAATCACAGTTGTATGTGTTTAAGTGAAAACTTAAATACAGTAAATACAACAACTCAAGAGAAACAGCAGTGTACAATCGAATAACGAAAACAAATAGGTTGCGATCTGATATCCATAGATGACAAGAATCAGATGGCCGACAAACCAGTCTGAAAACAGCATGATAACAGGAGGTCTAGTTGAGTCCGACAGTGAGGAGACACAATTCAAATCATATTTCAGTGTCGTTTTAGAATATTAAACTGACAGCGTGTTTGCGTGGGTGACGATTCACACAAACATATATGTGAGTTTAACGTTCTGAACGATAACTGATAATTAGAAAACCAAATCAGAAAGTGAAACGTACGATCGTGTTCGTACAGTTAGCGCTCTGTACGAAAACGCGCGTAAGTTACGCGATCTGACGAAACGAAAACGAAAAACGACACGAACGATAATAAATTTAATAAAATAAAATATTTAACATTTTACAATTTTGAAACTCATCAAATAATTTAAAATACCTTTCTTTTATTTATTACAAATTAATTACGCGTAATTTTTCCGGATACGCGACCGAGTTACGAACCGAGCAACCGAAACGAACCCGAACACCCGTGGGGTATTTAAAACCTAAATTGATGTCATTTGTTCATTTATCACATTTTCCTTCTCTCTCTTCTTCAAAAATCCGGCCATCACCTTCCCACCACCAAAACCAACCTTCAAATCACCATAACTTGATCATTTCTCAACGAAAATGGGTGTTCTTGGTGTCCACGCGTAGCCCTCGACCTCCTCTACCTAGAAGTACAACAGATCTGAGCATTTAACCACAGAAACGCGAGGTATGATGCGTGAAACCTAACTGAAATTAGGGTTTTTACCCCCATGATCGACCCAACTCACCCCAAACGGCCTATGACCTTGTAAGTCAACTCTATACCTTCGAAGGCTGTTCTTGGTACATCAACAACGCAGCAACAGTCATGGGAACAACAAAATCGCAGATGGTGATGATGAGAAATAGGCTACAGGTTCGTGGGGGTGGCTAGTCATGGCAAAACCCTGCGTGGGCGACACCATCACTGAGGGCCGAACCCTGTGGTTGCCACGAACCACCATGCAGCCGAACTCAACACCTCAGCGAACCCCCTCCCTTTCAGACGAACCCTTCTCAAGTAACAAACCCACGAGCCTTTACCGAACTTTCCAGCTTTTCCGAACCCAAGTCTGCGAACCCTAGTTGCTTGTAGTAACCGAATCATGCACGAACCTAGACACAGCGAACCCTTTCTGGCCGAACCCTGCTGGAGCCTCTAAGTCACGAACCTTGTTGCTACCCCTCTACTGCCGAACCTTGTTTTCTGTTTTACGAACCCAGACAGGACCCTAGGAGCCGAACCTTTATACATAAAACTCATCAGCCGATCTCTAGAACTTTTGCCGAACCCTAGTTATGGAAATCAGATGGGTTCGCTGCTGTGGGAACAATTCCTTCGAATATATGGTCTAACACAACAGCCGGCCTAATCCATTTCCAAATGCTAGACCCAATGGACTGAAAACAGGCCCAACATGCCTTTTAAGCCATTAACTGGCCCAGCAACCAATTCAGCCCAAGTGAGTTGAGTGGCCCACTTGCACTCGTTGGCCCAATGACAGCCATGTCTAGGCCACTATCATTTCGGCCCATCTTTGGCAGCCCAAACTAAACCGAAAACCACTGAAAACCTTCGGCCCAATTCTATTTCTTCGGCCCAAATGATCCGGCCCAATACTACCCGATGGACTACTTTCTTGTTACGGCCCATTATGGGCATTCAAGCCCAATAGGCCTAGGATTCTTGTAGTTCGACCCAATTGATTTATCGACCCACACGACAAGGCATATGAGAAATTGGTTAAATCAAACTCTATGAGTACTAAGGATTTGATTGAATCATAAAGCTTAACATTTAGTTAATGGAACTTGTTAGACAAAACCTAAAAGTTCTTATACTTTAAACAGTGTTTTCTATTGATAATTCAATTAAGACACACATTTATAAGCAAAAGATGCTCAATTTAAAACAAGTAAGTTAATTACTATTGGGTTGTGAAGAAATCAAGTTGGGTCGAATGAAGATCAAGACCGAAACGCGCGAGTGTTAACCAATCTTAAGGTTAACACTAAAACACACTTAGACACGTATTCAAGGGTTATACTTATGGGTCAAACATAATGTGTAAACAATACAGGATCGTGAAACCAACAACAAGAACAATCAAAGAGCGCGTGCATTTCTTCTTTAAGTTAAGTCAACCCTACAACTACAAGGTGAGTTCATATGCCCCTTTTCTTTTAATCTTTACTGATTTCAAAGCTCGGGGCTGAGAAACATGCTAAACTTTTATTTACTTAAAAGTTTTCATTATTATATTGCTTATTTTGTGATTTAGATAATAATTGTTTATCGTTATTATCATTTATCATTACATGCTTGATTGATTGATTTTATCATACCCGAAATAGCTAGGATGTTACATGCTATTTTAGGATCAAGATCCATTAACACCATAGAATAATATAAGTTGTTAAGAACATATCTTACAACTGTTTATTTATTCTTACACGATAGGATAACGGGGGAAAACCATGGGATAGTATGCCAATAACAATTACTAATGACATGAATGATCATCATGATAAGGTAATTTCATGATAACAGGATCATTCACACAGTACTAACATCGTGTATAAGACTTGTTCTTATGACACTTTGATAAGATCACTAGAACACGCAAACTGGGGATAACAGTTGAAACATTCACTTGTGATATCGAGGAGGATATTACAGGCACACGCTTTTGGGATGGCGTGTCACACACATACCATCATTACTTACTAAGACTCAATTTATAGCACATTCCCTAACCGTCAGAGTGTGTCGGTTATACAATGGTAGATCAGTTGGGTAAATCATTAAAACTAGTGACCGGGACTTGGGGAAATCAAATGAAATCACACCATGCACGAGAGGTGCTATTCATCATATAGATAACACTCATAAAAGTTAGGAAACATGTTCATTCCAATAGATATCGTGGGAGGATATCTTACATACCGGGCTGTTCAGAAATGACAGCTACTGAGACTATTATGTCTCTAACTAGAAATCATGAGTTGGACATTTTACACGCCGGGCTGAACAGGGGGAAACAGCTACTGGAACTATTATGTTCCTATCTAGATATCGAGTATGATATCTTACACACCGGACTGGTTAGTACTGACAGTTACAGAAACTACTAAGTTTCGCTCTAGATATCGAGTAGGATATCTTACATGCCGGGCTAATCCGTAAGGAATGGCTAACAGAGACTATTATGTTTCTTTATTCAATAGTTGGGTTTACTACATGCAGGACTAATCAGTAATGATTAGTTACAGAAACCGTTAGGTTTCGTTCTAGATATCGAGTATGATATCTTACATGCCGGGCTAACCCGTAAGGAATAGCTAACAGAAACGATTTCGTTTCTTGATTGTTTATTGGATTATTTTACATGCCGGACTAATCAGTAAAGGTTAGTTACAGAAACCGTTAGGTTTCGTTCTAGATATCGAGTATGATATCTTACATGCCGGGCTACTCCGTAAGGAATAGCTAACAGAAACAACTTTGTTTCTTATTTGTTCATTGGGTTATATTACATGCCGGGCTAATCCGTAAGGATTAGCTAACAGAGATTATGTCTCTTTATTCAATTATGGGTTTATTTTACATACCGTCTAATTCGTAAGGATTAGTTAACAGAGATGATTTCATCTCTTACTTTGTTCACTGAGTTATTTTACATGTCGGCTATTCTGTAAGGAATGGTCAACAGAGACGATTACGTCTCTTTTATTTTTACTTAGTGGATAAACATACCGGGAAAATCATGGGTGAAAGGAAATGGGTATCCATCGTTGTATTACAGGTAGTGTTGAGTGCAGTTAAGCATGTGGTGGGGTGGCGTCTGGGCTTGATCCTTTCGTATGCCCCTATATATAAGCATGCTTGACTGGATGAGACATTATCTGTACATCCAACCATGGAGAGGACATTGAGTGAAACATGGGGGTTAATCATCAATTCAATTTGTGTGATACACTATGAACATGACTGTCATAAATTCAATGGTTTCCAAATGCTAAACTTATGGACTCACCAACCTAGTGTTGACTTTGTTTAAATGCATGTTTTCTCAGGTGACGGACAGGTCTAGATAACAAGCATCAGTGATCAAGCTAGAGGATTCTTAAAAGACCTAGCTTACTTTTGGATGCATACATTTTGATGACATTATGAATCTATTTTGCATATCTTGTACAGTTACAAGATAGAAACTACACGATTCTTTTGGAATAGATTTACTTAGTTAAATTATGAACACGTACTGTGTAATTTAACTTTGTAATTCTATATTATATGTCATGATTAGCATTTCTCATTATACATCATGTGCCATGTAAACAATCTGATCATTTCGATTATCATTCAAGATATCGCGCCCCGGGAACCTTCCGCCCGACGGGAAAACCCGATCCGTTCCCGCCGGCCCGAGGTGTGACAACAACTCTTGCAAGAATTGGATTTCAACGCAGATCTGTACAGATATGTGTTTAACTCCTACGACCCACGATCATATGATGTACTACGCAACACAATAAATTGGCAACATATTACACCTGCTCCTGCCGAACATTGGATGTTTATGCCTCATACAGGTTTAGTAATTGCTCAAAGATTTGGCGTAATCGTTCACCTTTTTCAGCAGTCGAGGTCCTCAAACCATTTTTTCTTTGTGGACATCTGCTAATAGTTTGTCGCGACATAACGTCGTATCAGTAGTTCATCTTGGCGTCCATTTCATTAGTGTTACCTTACAAGGATATTATCCAATACCAACGGTAAATATTATTTGGAAACGTTACCGAAATGATGCCGCATCCGACTGGGAGTTCGTATATCAGGACAGGCAGCAAGAATATCAAAGATTTATAGATGAAAATAAGTTGGTCGACTACATAGACGTTTAAATGTTAAAAACAAATTATTTAATTAAATGTAATAAAAATGAATTTTTTGTGTATATGTAAAAAAATAAATTAAGAACAGTACGGCCCGTACTGTTCAATATTAAATTCAAATTTCAGATTCATTTTTAACTTTTTTCACACACATACGCTCCCAAACTCTCTCGTCTTGGTCTATACGGGCGTCTTGGATCTTTAAACTTTCGACACCAGGTACGTGTTTTTCTTCGTAGATCATGAATATATGTTTAGATTTGGATTTTGATAGAAATAGGACATGTTTAGATCGAATTTTCGTTTTCGAAATAAGAACAAGACGGGCCGTCTTGGCCAGTACGAGCCGTCTTGGCCAGTACGGCCCGTCTTGGTCATTCAAATTTGATCGAAATAGGACTTGTTTAGATTTGCCCACCCACAGGCTGATCACTATGGAGTTTCTATCGACGTTTAGGTATAGAGCTCACCAAGCAGCAGTTCGGGAGCAGGATGACGAGGAGCTTCCTCCTGATATTGAGTTCTCCTTAGGCGGACAGCACTTCGAGATGTCGATCGAGCGGTTCGCTGTGCACTTAGGCATATATTATGAGCCGGAGACCGTTCGTGACGACTTCACACAGGGGTTGACGTTGGGGAAGGACGGGGTTACGAGGGCCTGGTGGGCCGAGATCTCTGATACGCCGTTCACCGGCCACCGACTACGAGCGACGACGATCAGAGATCCTCTGATTCGTTACATCCACCGCTGCATCGTGACGACCATATCAGGTCGTGGCCAGAGCCAGGAGTGGGTGACAACGACAGATCTTTTCTATCTGCATTCGCTCATGACTGGCAGGCCGTGCAACCTGGCACGGTGTTTTGCGTTATACTACGCCTCCTTCTACCACTGTCAGGAGCGCGATACATTGTGGGGTGGCGCCTTTGTCACCCCATCGCTCGCACCAGAGTCATGGTTGACATGCTTCAGGATTTGCCGGCGATCGAGCCTCGTAAGCTCGATCGTCGGACGATCCTGAACATGAAACTTGCCGCCGACATCCCGGGTCTGGGATTGCGTTTAATTGGATACGAAGGCCGACCGTTTCAGGCCGCCCAGGTCGTCGTCGTACCGGAGCAGCAACAGCAACCTCAGGACGATGGTTCGATACCAGAGCCCGAGCCGATTCGGGAGGAGCCGGTTCGATCACCGGCGCGCGAGGAGTCGCCCCCGCAGCATCCACCGCACGTTTACTGTGCGGTGCGCCTGACCGAGCCACTTGAGGCGTTGTTGCACCAGATTGCCGCCCAATGTGACGAGATGGCTCAGCAGATGGCTGAGACCGATCGTCGTCGGGACGCCTGGGAGGCACGCGTCGAGCGACGGCTCGATCGTTATGAGGATTTGGTCCAGTGGACGGTCGCGTCAGTGCATGCGCGACGGGACGGGTCACAGCTTCCACCGTTCCCGGAGCCACGCGTCTACGCAGATGACGGATCGTCCGCTGGACCATCCGGATCGTAGTTAGTTTTGTATTTTTCCTTGTATGTAAAACTTATGTTGTGTATATATGAATGTTTTTTTTTGCATTTGTATTGTTTCTGTTTGTGTTGTTTAATATTTGCGCGACAAACTTATATCGTTTAAATTATTTAAATTAACTTAAACAAACTAATTATAATATGAAATATTTAGTTAAAATGATTTCGTAAATAATCAATATCGTTAAAAATGATAACGTAACAAGATTATGACGTTTAATCAACATAATAGTCGTATATCGTTCAAATAATTCACGTACTAAACATATATCGTTAAAAATTATTTAAATATGTAAATTAAGTTTAAATAAAATAAATAACTTCAAGACGGCCCGTACCGACCAGTGGGCTGTATCAAGTGACTCAACTGTTTTGACACCCAAAAATGGCTTGGAAAATAAGTGAAGGCCAAGACGGGCCATACTGGTCAGTACGGCCCGTCCAACAGAATGCTTCACTTAATCCAAGAAATACCCTGGAATGTATGTCTGTACTCAATACGGGTCGTACTATGCAGTACGGCTCGTCTTGAACCATAGAGTTGTTAAAATAAAAAAGTGGGGTGTCCAAATAAAATCACCCTTCTTGGTGCATCCCAAGAATTAGAGAGTAATGTTAACCAAACATATATGTTAGTTTGTTAATAATTACATTAATTGTGTAGTCAATAAACAGCTAAAGTTGCATCCTAAAATCTTTAGGTTTTTCATTTAACGACCTTTTTATCATATAAACGTACATAAAATAAAACAAAGGTGTCCCATAGTCACCATTCATGTCTATCAAAAGTCTTTTCCACTTTACAAAACTCACCCTATTTGACTCCTTTAGAAAATCGAAATACAATCATAGCAACATGATTACTTTTCATTGTTCATTTACAGATTTATTTATTTATTTTTTGAACGGCAAAGGCTTTAATCGTTTGAACTCATTATTTTCAGGACATTTCACCAATGTTTAGTTACCTGGACAACCACCACAATCACCTCAGGAGGAAACCTCACTGGAAAAACCCCCTGACCCCTCACCCTTTTTCGCTGCGAGAGGGATTTGAACAGAAAACCTCCCATTGTGGAAGAATCTCAAGGTACCATTGAGGCAATGTCTCATTGGTATTTACAGTTTTATATGACTCTCTCAATATATATTTGCTTATTTTTAAATTATTTTACACAATTATACCCCAAAAAAATAAGCTAAAACGGTGCATCACTAGTTAATATCATGCATACATAATAAAAACTGTTATAAATTTAATAAATATTAGTTGTACCATTTTCAAAGAATTTGAGTATATGTGCTATTTTTTTAGTGATAAAATTAATTAATAACATTCTGATAATTTTCTTGCTATGTTATAAAGACGAAGACAAGCACGTTTCAACAAATTAGCTAAATCGTTAGTAAATTAAATAATATGTACTCCTAATAGCATTTCTAACAGACAACTTGTTTGTTAATAAATAAATAAAGGTGCATCCAATTTGGTCGTACGTAATAATCAAAATAAATAACGTGAAGTATTGAACCTGATTATAAAATAACCCCAAAAGGGCCACAAATAGAATCGAAACATCTGGACAAAACGATATGATATCTTCCAACCCGTATAACATTAATTATTTCAAAAAGATACTGCCACCCAGAATCTAAATCCATGAACGAATTGATTTATTTTGTGGTTAGTATAAAATTGGGCTTTTTTATAAGAAAATCTAACAACCATCCCATTAGAAATTATTTGTTATTAATAAACTAAATGCCTTAAAGTTTACAGAGTTTTAAATAGCATTTAACCTTTTTACATATAAAAACTCTATTTTGTTTAAGAAGTCTAAAAGTGATTTTTAAAACATCAGAAACCGACTTAAGTAACAAACTCTGGTTGAACCCATTTTGATACCGTCTCATCAAACAACTAGCTTTTAGGTTTTAACTTTAAAAATTAGCTTTAAAGTTTCGGTTTTAGAGGTTGGTTTTAACTTTATGTTTATATTTAGGTTTAAGGTTTATTTTTAAAGTTTTGGTTTTAGTATATGATTTATTGTTTATGCTTTAAATTTTCATATTTAAGGTTTGATAAGTTAGTTTCAATAATAAAAACAATATGTTAAATCAGAGTTTGTTTAGACCGATTTTTGACTTTTAAAAATTCATTTTTAGCCAAACCTTTTCTTTTACACACACATATTTTTTTATTAATGAAATTTATTCTTTTAGCAGATTTTTATGCTGAAAATCTCCAACAAATGTTTTCTGTTAAAAAAATAGGCGAACGAATAACTTTTTTTTTGTGATATTGTGTATTATATGAACATATTATCAATTTTAGTCGAGGAACTTTTTTTCTTGAGAAAACAACGAATAATTATTGACCAACCATATAATCACCTTTCTAAGAAAAGCTAACAATGTGTGGGAAGCCATAAACCACTGTAAGAAAACATACTTATAAAAAAATTATGTGATTCACAATAAAATTCACCTTTCTATATAAATTTTATAGAATTTACCTTTAAACCTATTTTTGATCATATATTTTTAAATCTTAAAAAGAGTTATGTGATTCACAATAACATTAATTTTTTATGTTTAATATAAAAAAATTAGCTTTCATATGAATCTATTTTAACCATATATTTTTATAATAATTTAAAATAGATAAACAAAAATAGGTTTGAGGATTAAGTATGTAAGGTTAGTTATTGTGATTATCACGTGTATTTAGGATCTATTAACATGTTATCCTTTTTGTTACATAATTATTACAGTTGCTAACAAATGTTAAAACGTTTTTCAAATTTGAAGGCGTGCGTAAAAGTTGAAACTGTTGCTTTAATTATTACTTTCAATAATTAACGTACTATATTGATTGAATATTGATACGAACGGAACTGGTGCGTTTTAAAAGGGGGCGAAAATTTACGAGATTCATAATACATGGTAATTTTTTAAAACGATAAGAGAAACTAATGCTTAAAACTAAAAATTACCGTAAGAGAACCGAAGGAGGAGAAGGCGATGACCGAAAATTTGCCAAAATAGGCATCGGAGAAGAAGGCACCGATGAGCGGTGCAAAATTGTTAACTCCGGACCAAATGTTTATTAGGTTTGATGTTGATACTTGGCTCATGTGGAACACCGTCATCAAAAACACCGTGAAGTTAGCCACCAACCCAATTGACGCTAGTCTCTCAAAAGATTCATTTCCTGCATAAGATCGATTTTACATATATAACTTAATTTTAAACCGGCCAATTTCATGGAAATTATTTAATTAACTAAAGTTTCATAAAAATTAAATTAAACAACCGCCAACATTTGTATTTATTGTCGTACGTACCATCTGTAATTAATTAAAGAAATTGTAAGATAATTAATTAATGTTAATTAATACCTAATATATAAGGCATGGATTTCCAACCACCGGGCTTTCGTTTGGGTTGTGGTGGATGATGGTGGTGATGAGCTTTTCCGGCGTCATTTTCCGACGGTGGCGGCATTGTTTTTGAGGAAGAGAGGGGAAACACTTGCAAAGGAGCAATTAATAAAATAAAAACTTAATTGCTTGCTTCTTGTTGTTTTCTCAAAGCATGTGGTACTACATATCCTTTATAACACTTCTGCTACACCTTCTATTTATACTTCCAATGAGGTGCATAATGCAATTATTGGTTCGTATGGATAAATATAGCTACGTAAAATGGTTGTTCTATGTACGTTCTTGTATTTACACGTACCAACAAATTAATAATGATTATATGAACGCATTAATTTTCATTTTTCAAGGATAGTTTTGGGATATTGATGGTTCATGGTTGCATATTATCACATTCCACTTACCAAATTTAAGTATGTTACCCAAATTATTAGTGAATCGGTTCAGTTAGTCAAAATAAATTAAGTTTGGGTTTCTTTTCGAATGAATCCGGTTCAATGCTACAAAATACGTTAAATTGACACAAGTGATTCATGACAAAATATTCATATACGATTTGATTTTTAAATTAATTATTTAAACTTTGATACACCGGCGGTAGGGTCACTGTCAATCATATAAACTTAGAGTTATACCATGGGGTATGCCCCATGGTTCAATTACTCCACCTATGCGCCACGTGACTCACCACAACCACTCACTCCACGTCATCATTTCTTTTTAAATTAAAAATGAGAATTAATGTTAAATTAAAAAAATTACATAAAATTATAAATGAAAATTACAAATTAATAAAAAAATTACAAATTAATAAAAAAATTACAAATTAAACTTCACGATTTTTCCATAAATGTTCAATCAAATCGGATTTGAGGTTTGCATGTGTATCCTCGTTACGAAGCATTCGACGGTTTGCTTGTTTTTCCTCGTCGCTGATCTCCACATGCTCCAACAAATTCGGATCGTCTTCTTCATAAAATTCACATATGGCTTGACTGTTATCTTCGATTATCATGTTGTGTAGTATCACACCTGTGTATAACGCGTTTCGGATCCGACTTGGCTTCCAAGCTCTTACAGGGTGTTGAATCATGTGTCACTTCTGTTTTAGAACGCCGAATGCTCGTTCAATATCCTTTCTTGCCCCTCTTGACGATTCTGGAAATACAGACGTCTATCATCTTCAGTTTGTCGTGTTGTAAACGATTTCACGAGAGTAGCCCATTGCGGATAAATACCATCGACTAGATAATACACGTATTTGTATGTTGTGTCGTTGCAAATAAACTGCTGACCGGGTGCCATGCCTGCAATAAGATCGTTGTAAATCGGCGACTGATCTAGAACATTTATATCACTGTTCGATCCCGATGCACCAAAGAAGGAATGCCATCTCCAAAGATCTTGCGACGCAACAACTTCTAGCATAAAACTTGGTCTTGGATGGTCGCCTCTGGCGCACCCCGAGAAATCTCGTCCCTTCTGGGGCGCGAGCAACAACAGATTGTCAGGATCGCAGTCTCCGGTCACACAACATGCGAGACCTATATGTCCGGTTTCATACGTACATCCAATAACTTGGATAAAACAGTTTGTAAAATCAGAGTTGCGGAAGTAAGTATAGGTTATCAAAACATATTACATTCATAGATAGCGGAAGCGTTAACTAAATTAGTTTTCAAAACAACATTTAAGAAATAGTGCGGAAGTGATTTAAATTGTTAGTTGTTCTCAAATCCTAAGACAATAATATCGATGCATGGGACTCCATCCTAGCATCATATCCTCAAGTGCGTGCCTTAGTTACCTGAGAAAACATGTGAGTAAAAGAGTCAACACAATGGTTGGTGAGAGCACAGGTTTTTCACAAGTAGTAAACATCAAAATGTTTAAAGTAAGAGTTTTACAGATTTACATATCATTACAATGCAGTATCGATTGATAGCTAGTCAATTCAGTTATATTATATTGTGGATGGTACCGAAGCTGACAGTTGGTGCCTCCCGCCATGTCCATCACAAGACTATGGCAAAGTGTTGGTCAATATTGCACTGTTCCGACCTCCAGTCGGGTGTAGTGGGGCTTGTCAGGCCCAATAGTACTATTCAAGATTACCATGCTAGGCGTTATGCTATTAACGGTCCGAGGAGTATCGCGAGGACTTTTAGTTGTGATAGGGGCCCACACATATACATATAATGATAAAGCATGTCCATACGTAAATAAAATGAGTTGTTCAAAAACAGTTGTAATGCAATGTTTTCTCCCCCAAAGGTAGAAAAGATAAAAAAGGGGCTGTGAACTCACCTGATAAAGTAGTTCCGGTCTTATGTGGTGTTCGCGACTGCGAAAGCTCGCAGTCCTGCTAGTAAGCACCTATAATCATATAGGTGTAAGTATGTGTTCTGTGGTGCGTTGTAGTCCATACAACTCCAAGTGTCGGTGTGCTCAACTAAGTGTGTGTGTGTTGACTAGTGAGACTCGACGAATCGTTGGTGACACGATTGTTGTGTTTATGTGCCTCAATGCACATAAGACACCAAAATGCATCCTATGACTCTACTCGCACAAGTTACCATTTTTAGAAAGTTTCTCGTTTAAGAAAGTGTGGTTATGAAATTCCATTTCATGATGTTAATACCTTTAATATGTTTATAAAATACATTTAAACCCTTAAAACATGTCGTTTGCGCACAAATCACCATTTATGCCGTTTTGCCCAAATAAAGTTTCCTTATTTGGAAAGTATCCATTTAAAAGTTCGTTTTCACAAATCCAAGTTTCCAAATATGTTAAAAACCATTTCTAAACATATTTCAATAATCCAAGTTCATCAAAACGTTTTAAAACATCAAAAGCCCTCTTTTGATTTACAAAAGTTTCCATAAATAGTAAGTTTCTACAAAACCGAGTTTTTGACAAAATCAAATATCCCAATGTGTTTCTAAACACTCCAATATACATTTAACAACATCTAGACATGTCTAACATGTCTAGATCATTACAAATCCAAGACTTGCAACATAAAAGTTTCCTTTTATGGCAAGTGTACCAATACATCATCAAATCAACCAATAACTCAACAAAACTCAATCTAACATTCTAATACTTTAAAATCAGTAAATCTATAACATCTACACAACAAATCACCAACAAATTTGTGCACAACAACCGTATGGAGTTGCATGTGGGTTTTTACCCATTGCATGTACGATCTAACACTAGATAAACGTTTAAAACTACCTTAGATGACAAGATCCGAGGTAGAACAGCTTCTGGAGGTTCTTCGAGTGGTTAAGATTGGATCTTCGTCGTTTCGATGGCCTCCCAAGCTTCCTCTTTGTTCCTATGGCTCCAAATAACTTCAAGGTTTCAAGGAAGAGCTTCAAGAATGTTACCAGGGGTCTTGGGTGCTGGTTTCAGAGGGATTTGGTCGAGGATAAGTGAAGAAAGTCGGAAGAATGAAAGAAGAACCGAGTAAAATGAGTTTGGGGTTGATTAAATAGAAAATTTGATCTGCATGGCCTCCGCGTACCGCGGAGGCCGATCAAAATTTTTCTTCGCGTACCGCGACAAGTCCATTTCCTTGTTTTTCGATTTCTTCGATTCGATTACGCTCGTACTCGATTCCTAACGTTTATCCTAAACGTCTAACACATATTTAGCACATAAGCACATAAGTTCGGTTATTGTTTGATCACCAACGCTCGTGAGACTCGTGTGTGTGTTTCGATAATTCCTTGAATTACCTTTGATGGTTCGTGTTTGTGTGTTTACGAAGTGTTTGCACGCTTGATTAATCCTAATCAACGTGTAAGGCACAATTCAACAATAATCCGAATTATTGTTTTGTGTTTGTGTTTAGCTCATCTAATTAAACTCAATTAAATGAAATGTAACAAGTATGGATGTGAGATGAGTGTTGCAATTTACCTAAAATTGTCGGGTGTCACAGCCTCGTTGGAATTGACCTCGCCATACTGTTGGGCAATTGTCCCATTCCCAATGGATGCAGTCGAGACTACCTAACATACCGGGGAAACCATGAACCTCTTCATAAAACGTGTAAATTTGCTGGATGTCATGGGAATTTGGTTTCCTCAAGTATTTCTTCGCGTACAATCTAATTACGCCTTTACAAAATTTATAAATGCATTCCCGCCCCATTCTCTCATACATCTGTAAATACTCATCAAACGAATCGCTGCTAGTGCCGTAGGCTAGTTGGCGTATTGCAGAAGTACATTTCTGAAGACCATAAAACCCGATCTTACCTCTTTCGTCACACCTTTGTTGAAAAAAATCATAGTTTTGTTCCAAATCATTACACACTCGTGAAAAAATATTTCAACTCATACGAAAGCGACGCTGAAATAAATGATCAGGGTACTTCGGATTTTCTAAAAAATAATCTTCAACAAGACATGCGTGAGCTCCAAGACGATCTCGATTAATTCGTGCTCTTCTAGTTAGAACAGGTCTTCCAACTTGTTGTCTGATGATGTCGAGAGTAAGTTGTGCGGCTTCGATTAAAAAATCTTCTCATTCGCTAAAATCGTCATCTTCCCATAAAAACTGCATTTTTGTAAAAATACTAATTTTTTGTTTGATATTTTTTTTGTATGATGTGACGATTAAAGAGTGTGTGATATGAAGAAAAAATTAGTGTGTGATGGTTGTATATATAGTTTTTTTTAAAAAAAATTAATTCTTTTTAATTGTGTAACGGTCAAGAATTTGGGGTCCAACGGGTCTCTAGACCGTTGCCCCACTCACGCCTGCTACCCACGGCCGACTCACGCCCCATCACGCCCCAAGCACGCCCACTCAAGGAGCACACCCACCGGTCTTATGCTGTCTAATGGGTAAGTAAGGTTATTATGAGAAAAAAAAAAGGTATATAGTAAGACTTGATTATCGAGTAAGTACACACAAAAAAAAAAGAATAACATGGTGGATTATTATCAATTGAAACTAGTATAAAAATAAAAAAAAATACATTTTCTAATCATGATCACTTGTTTTTTTTTCACTTGATGGCCATATCATACGTGGGAAAAAAATATTTTTTTTACCTTTTTTATTATAAGTGACTTATTTTTACAATAATCGTACCCTTAATACGAAAAATGCAAAATATTAGTATAAGATTGCTATATAATTGACACATTTATAATTTATTTTTATTTATTAATATAAATATTTTAAAAAGCTTTGTAAGGATATATGAAATTTTGTATAAATGAAAAAAAGAATCATAGTATTAAAGGCTCCATAAGTAGCAAGTTTGGTTTTATCTATTATCTTATTCTTGAACAATAAAAGCTGACATGCGGTGAAAAACGAGAGCTACAACCACAAAGAATTGGCTTGGTGTCTTTATATTGGAAGTAACAATCAAAAGTCAACAAAATAGAAACCTTATCATCAAAACCGTCATTGATTACGAATATTGATGCCATAGATTTGAAATTAAAATGTGTCGAAATTATATTGGAAAATGTCAAATAAATAAAATTAAAGTTTGCTCATATTTTTAAGTTATCAAAACTTTTAAGTATCTAAACTTTTTTTTTAAGATAATGCGTATATTAGATTACATAAAAATATAATTAGGTTATTATTGTTTTTCTAATTTCTTATTAATGTTTTCTAGTCTTATTTTTAATATAAAACATATAAATACAAATATAATTTTAAGATTATTGTTTTCTTATTTATATTATTACACACGAAAATATATAATTTTAAAATTAAAATAATAAAAAGAAATATTTTTTTTTTGATTTAAAAATTAATATTTAATCAAATTTTGAATAAAAAGATCTTTTTAATTTTTTAGTTAAAAAATCCATGTCAGTTTTTAAATTTTCCACATCCTATCAAAGATAAAAAATATTTAATGCAACATGACATATCATCATTAATAACCTAGTAACATGATCATCACATAATATTATAACAACAAATGAAACTTTAGTACTTTAAACTGACAAAAAAAAAAAAACTTTCACTGACTTAATGGAAATAATTGACAAACTTAGTTTGATTTTTATGAAATTGTCTCGATTATAATTTAAAGCTTTCATGTGATGTTGCAATTATATTTGAATTATAGGTCTAAGATTCGCGCCTCACCTAAAACAAAATGTTGTTTTAAGTAAATGTTTTTCTCAAGTTGTGGATTTTCTTAAATGGCATGGGATCGATTACACCTGATTGTTTAACAGAGGGTGAACTATTTTTTTGAGTAAGTCAAATGATTGAGTATTAGCAGATAAAAAATTATAATATACAGGCAAATACACTTAGATACCCCGGCAAATTTTAGACAACATAAAAACATATTATTCCAAGTCCTTATACTCTATGTCTGTAACTTGCTGGTAAGGAGTCGGAATGGAACAAGAATCAGTGACTATTTAGCGACAAAGTTGTTTTTTGTAGCTATTTTGTCATAACATTCTAGGAAATTTTAATATTATGTTTTTGTTGTTTTTTTTGTTAGATTGCATTCATTATTTTGTAGGAATTTTTGTTAGTAATTTGTCAGAAAATTTTGAGGGAAATTTGTGTAATTTCTAGTAGTGATATGACTAATAAAAAAATTAAAAATTACAAGGATCTCTCTTTGTATTGTTGTAAACTACACCTAGAAGAGAATTTAACAAATTACACTCGAGGTGGTTTATGACAAATATCTCACGTCTATTTATACTGCATTTCTAATTAAATATTACATTATAAAATCTTTATGTACATAATTCTTAAAGCCGTTCAAAACTTTTTACTCGTTCTAAATTTTGGTATCCCATGGTGGGTACGTAGTTGTTTGATTAGCACACTTTTGGATGCATTAGGTTTAGTGGTGGTGTCAAAAAGAGACTAAAATTCCCAGGTTGTAAAATGATTTTAATAGTCTAATAACACTGAAACTCAAGTTAGGAAGAATAACATGAAAATACAAATACCAAAAAACAAAAATGTGAACAAAAATTTAGTCGACTTGATGATGAAATTTCCACCACTTCTTGTGACCCAAAATGCTACTTGGGATAGTGGTCTTTTGCATGTGGTACCATGACAAATCAACTAAGTCATCAAAATGGAAAAGGTGCTTGTACCGTAGGATGAGAAGAGTCGTAGTGTATCCGTCTTGGGGTGTGATTTACAATGCTATATCGTGGGACTGGTGTATTTGATAGAGATGTTGACTCTTGTAAAAAAAGATATTGAGTTCAAATCTAAACAAGAGAAAAATATTGATAAGTAATTTACGAGTAAGATAATATGATTGTTTAAAAAAAATATCGAAGAGGGTTTTGTATTTTGTTTTCTTTCCTTAAGCACATCTCACGCTCATTCTCTACCCCTTTAACTAGAGGTGGGCAAAAAACCCGGAACTGGAACTGACAACCCGAACTGGTGGGTAAGACAACCCGAACTGGTGGGTAAGGGCGGTTCCGGATTATCAGAGAAATCGGAACCGTAACTAATTCCACCTTTACCCAGCAAAATCCGAACCGGAACTGGCCGAAAGCCGGTTGAAACCACTCAAAAACCGGAAAAGAAACCAGAACCGGTTCCAGTTTAAAAAAAAAACGGTTTGCCCACTCTACCTTTAACTATATTTATGAACAAATACGTTTATGCAAATTTAATTTGTATCTTTCTAGGTAGGGTTAGTCTAATGGGTCAAACAAGGGCTTATGACTTCAAAAATATAGGACATCCAATTTAAAAAAAAATATATGCAATTGGGTTTTTTCTGTCTTGTGTTTTTTTTTGTGGGCCATTGAGGGAATTAGAATAGAGAAAAAAAATGCTAAGATACAATTTTTTTAATATTCACAAAAAATTTGAGGGAAGATGATACAATTATAATCCATAAAAAAAGTTGTAGAACTTGGTTTAGTTGGAAACTTACAACTATGTAATTTATAAATCCATGAAAATTTTTTTGTTTATTATTGTCGGTTACAAATGATGATAAAAGGTGAAGACTTTGTAGTGTAACAGTTAATAAAGAGCCTCGTATTTTTATTCCAATTAGGGCCTAAAAAATGATTTAGTCGACCTTGTTCTTAGGCTCTTAGTATCTTCTTCCTTCGCCTCTTACTCTCTTTGTAAAATTTAGCAGGGGAGGATTATGTCAAGACAATGGCGGATTCACATTGAGCGGAGGGTGGCAAGGCTCCAATTCAATATTTTTTTTTATATAAACCTCTTAATAAACTAAGCTCAAAATGTAACACCCTGACCGATGACGGAAACATCGGAGTGACACGAAGTGTAGATTGTTCATAGCTTAGGGTATAAAGATGTAAATAATCATAAATAAACATTCAATGCAATTAAATCCATCATTCAATACAAAGTCAAATAACTTCAAACCTAGCTATTACATTGTTTCAAATTCAAATTCAAATACATAGTTTAAACACATAAACTAATCCCAAGTCCATATCAATGCTAGTTTCCATTTCCACCTGAAACATGTTAAAATCAAGTGTCAACTCAAAGAGTTGGTGAATTTCATAGGTTTTTAACACTCACACCAAAAAGGTTCAATAAAATGTCATAGATAATGATTTGTGTGAACTCTAAGCATAATTAACATAGTCAAGAATGAACTAGCAAGTAAAGCAGATCATCAATGTTAACAAATGATGTTTGACCTATGTTTAGCATTACTAAAATGCTTAAAAAGCAAACTATCACCGCGGGCCTCCCCGAAGGGTAAATCAAACAACGATGGGATGTTCGGTCCAATAGATCTATCATAGTCACTAAATGTGTGTGATCAATGCCTATCCTTAACTAAAGTTCACAAACTATAAAGCCATTAGCTAAGTTCACATAAAAATGCTTAGAAGTTAAGATAAGTTCAAAGGTAACATCTTTCACCCCAAAAGTTCAAAACAAGTAAAAGAGGGGCTATGAAGACTCACCTTAGTATGTGAGGTAGTCTTTGCAATAGTTGTCAAAGTATAGTTCAATAATGTCCAACACAAATTCAATGTTCACCTAAATAGTTCAATAGACATATGTTAACATAAGTATGTCTTTCTATGTATTTATCTAAGTTTTTATTGGATTGACGGGTTCGATTTGTTTTAACATACAAGTAGTAATAAATGCTCATAATGTTTAAAATCTTTATGTTTAACATTATAGGTTTTTGAAATTTAAACTCATATTATGTCTAACCAAAACGTTAATTATTTGTTTTATGGTTTCAATAAATAATACGTAATAATATTTTAAGGGAATTTATAATAATAATCTATCATTATAATCTTTAAAATAAATAGCCTAATATTTTATAAAATTTGTATACAAAAGTCTAAATTTTGTAAAGTATTTAAGATGTTTCTCTTTAATTACTAGAAATAAATAAAATGTGATGATAAAACTTTAAATAAAATATTTAAAACTTTATTTTGGATGTTATGAAAATGAAAATATAGTTTATAACATAGTATTCTTATTTAACTTTTTCTATTAATTTATTTATGTTTTAATTATATAAAATAAATGACAAAAGTATTTTTATCTTTAATATTATATATATATATATATATATATTTCAGAATTAATAGTATTTTTATTTAATATAATTACTGTGAAATTAGATTTTAAAAATGATAATTAAATAAAAAGTTATATCATAAATATGGTGCAAAAACCGGTTTTAACCCGGATGAGGTTCGAACCCGCGAACGCTGCTCCCAAACCCAATGTCTCTAACCGATTAGTCTAGTCTGCAAAAGAAATGGTTCCGAATTATATTTAATATAACTCGAAAACTGTTTCACTCAAATCAGTTTATACCGATTGAACCCTAATCCTCTTTTCATCCAAATTCGTTTGATCTGGACTCTGATTGTTTGAACAACCATGGGGCTTTGGTTTTAGATCGAAATACGGTCCTAATGAGGTAGGAATCACTTACTGGTGTTGAGGATTCAGATGGTTACGAAGGTAGAACAGGAGGACGACCGAGCCACAATTTCGAGGTCTTGATTCTTGATCTTGTCGAGTTGTGAATATGTTTTAGGTGTACAAAGAATTTCGAGATGATGAACGAATTGTTTTGGTCGTGTTGATTTAGTATTTATACACGTTTTGGTTTGAATTCGAATTCACGGTCGAATGGTCCTATTTTTGGATCGAAATTCTCGTTTTAATGGCTGTCAATAGCTACTAAAATTGATTTCTGATGATTACGCGTACAAATCCTTGCCTATTTTGATGATTCATGGGTTGTAAACAGCTGTAATCGCGAAATAAGCAAACCGGGTCGAGAATGGGTCGAGATTGGATCCTTTGGGGCTGAAAACGGGTAAAGGAGAGGGAAGAATGGGATATTGGCAGTTTTGCCCCCTCTCCTTTTTCTTTTAAATGGTAATTTCGGATTTTACACTTTTGGCCCTTAAACTTTTTATTAACACTTTTTGTTTTTTTATAAAATTAATACAATGAGTTTAAATTCTATAGAAACCATTAAAAACAAGTTTTAATCGTTGTATTAACATTATATTTAAGTTATATTATTAAAACAATGTTGTTTGTATTATTTAAAGTTTATAAAGAATATTTTTTATGATTTAAGTTAAGGGTTTATGAATGTTTGATTTACTATTTCAAAAGCTTATAAATGTTTAAATCATAAATTATTTGTTTACCTATTTATTTGAGACAAAAAGTCTAAATTTTATAAAAATTCTTACGTCACTTATTTTATAAACTATTTTACTCATAAATATGAGATTTAATTTTTATTTCTTTAAATTGTATAATTATAAATAAATCTTCATACATAGTTACAATCATATGTGTATATATATGTATATATATGCATTCTTCCAATTATATTTAAAATTTATTTACGTTATATAGTTATAAATAATCTCTAAATCTTGCAAATCTTTAAATTTTATTAATATGTTTTTGGTTTGCATTTCTTTAAATTGAAGATTAATTTCTCATAATTATATACGTATGTATATTTAATTAAATATTTATTTAAATTGTTCTCTTGTACATGTATCTATGTATATATGTGTTTGTGTAGAAATTCTTAATGACATCGTAATTTCTTTATTGAACATAAATATTTATTACAAATTTTCATAAATGTTACAGTCTCCCCTACTTTTAGAAATTTCGTCCCGAAATTAAGAAGAAACCGCAGAAAACGGATGGGGGTACTTGGCTTTCATCAGGTCTTCGCGTTCCCAAGTGAACTCGTGACCATGCTTTGATTCCCAACGGACTTGAACAATAGGAATTCTGCTTCGTTTGAGTTGCTTGACGTGTCGATCTATGATCTCTACCGGCTTCTCAATAATATGCATCGAAGCATCAATGCTAATATCATCAAGAGGTACTTGTAGATTCTCATCAGACAAACACTTCTTCAAATTCGACACGTGGAAAGTTGGATGGACGTTGCTAAGTTCAGAAGGTAGATTAAGCTTATAGGCCACTTTCCCAATTCTTTCAAGAATCTTAAAAGGACCAACGTAGCGAGGTGCAAGCTTACATTTCTTCCAAAATCAAACCACTCCCTTCCAAGGTGAAACTTTAAGGAGTACCATGTCACCGTCTTGGAATTCTAAAGGTTTACGACGTTTGTCAGCATAGCTCTTTTGTCGGCTTCGAGCAGCTAATAAGTTGTCGCGAATCAGATGAATCTTGTCGGTCATTTCTTGAATCAGTTCAGAACCAGTGATTTGAACTTCCCCAATCTCGGTCCAAGAAATAGGCGATCGACACTTACGACCGTATAGAGTTTCGAAAGGCGCCATGCCGATACTCGCGTGAAAACTATTGTTACACGAGAACTCGACTAGCGGTAGATGATTATCCCAATTGCCACCAAAGTTAATAACATATGCTCTAAGCATGTCTTCAATAGTTTGAATTATCCCAATTGCCACCAAAGTCCATTCATATGTCACACTGGCAATGCGTAAATCTTTCAACATCACTTTCTTCCCCTGTCCATCTCATCACTACATTTTACAATTACTTTTCACAAATTATTTAACATATTTTTTCTGATGAAGTACGTATCTAAAATTAAAAAGCATTATTATAAGCATCATTATAAAATTGGGGAGAACTTTTAAAGTTATATATTCTGGAATTTAAAAATACTAAGCAAATTAATTAACTACAAATAAACCGAATTCAACCCAAATAAACCAAATAAAATACGTTTATCCATTGAAGACAAGAGATATTATTCCTACCCATTGAAGATAGATTCAAATAAGTATTCTAAAAGTATCAAATAAATATTATTCCTACCCATTGAAGACACTCTACACCAGTGCTTTCGCGACTGAACCGGATTGGACTGGCTAGTAGGACAAGGATTCGAAGATAAAACTGGTTCGGTTTGATTGCATTGGACTGCCCTCAGTTGAACTGGCTGAACCAGACTATGATGGGACCGACTTTTTCTTTCTTTTTTCTAAATCCAAAAAATAAAATATGAAATTAATTTTTTTTTTTAATTTATAAAATTGATTTACGCAGAATTGATTAAATATTTATAAATTTAATTTGTTTGTTTTAATTTTTTAAAATTGTGTTTTGATTTAATATTTTTACAAATGATATTGTTTTATTATTTTAACTAAATTATTACCCCGTGTATTACACGGATTGAATATAAAATATTAAATAATTAGCTATAAAAATTTAAAAATTATACAATATTTTGTTTTAAATTAACTAAATTACATATTCATGAGTATTTTAAATAACAAAATAATAATTAAAATTTTCAACTAAAGAAATAATACGTAACCTTTTGTTTTGTAAGAATACAGATTCTTAAACTAATTGATTTTAAAAATTCATATAATTTTATATCAAAAACGAATGTTACAAAGCAAGAAGATAATGTACAATTTATAAATTATTAAAGTTAGATGACTTAATTTGAAAATATCATTACACATAAATAACTAAAGTTCAATTTTTCCTAACATTTGTACAACTTTTGGTTTAAAATAATTACTTTTTAAGCATTTCGTTTTAAGAAACAACATTTGTTTATAAAAATTCCATTATTTGAAAATTATGATTTATAGTTTATATTATTTTTAAAAATTGTTTTTTATTAAACTTTATTTTCTAAAAATACTAACTTAAAATATTTTTCTTAATTTTAAAAAACTTATTTTTAGAAAATTTCATATTTTATAAGCTATTTTAAGTGTTCTTTTAAAAAAATATTTGATTTTTAATTTATTCAAAATTATTTTCTTGCATGAAAAAAAAAACAAATAATATTATTACTCATTAATATTATAAACATTAAATAAGAGAGAATGTAATCTATCTTATATAATAAATAAAGGATTTTGTTTGGCACTTGTTATGAAACGAAGCATGTTTTACTATATTTTCCTGCCTTAAATTTAGAGTATTAATTCATTTATTAACTATTATTTATTAATAGTAATAATTAATAAATTTAACCAATTATTATATTAATTAATTTTCTAAAAGAAATCTAAGTTGTAATTCTTAATTTTTCATATGTTTTAAGATTTAATTGTGATTCAATTTGATTTAAATATGGTAAAAAAATTTTGAAAGACAATTTATATTTTAATAAAGTTAATATTTATTAATTACATAGAAATGTTACTACACAATTTAAAAATATATTTTAAAAATTAACTTAACAAAATTTATAATTATCATTTTTCAATACTACATCTTATCTACTGTAAGTGTTAACAAAGTATATTCTATTATATTTTATTTATGTAATACACATGTTTATTAAATAATGCAATATACATGTTTTTATAAACGTTACTATTTTATTATAAAGTATATAGCATTTAATTTTTCAACTCGTGTAACACATGATATTTAACCTAGTTAATTAATATGATATATAATTGAATAAGTTGATAGAAAATGGCAAGTGACAATAAAACATAAGAATTTGTCAAGCGTCAAAAATTAATTTTGTTTATTAAAATAGAAAGATTAAATCTATGTCTATTTATATATGGGTAAACAAAAGATAAAAATATTAAATGTCAATTAATTATTATATACATGAACAACCTTGCATTTATTTTTGAAAATATACGTTTCTAAAATTTTAGAAACATAAACCAAACTTTATTGGTGTTATGTAACCTTGTAAAAATTTTTTGGTCAAAACATACATTTAATTTCTTCAATTAATACTTCATAAATGTTTATTAATAACACCAACACTTGTCAATCTAATCATGCGACTTTTCTCCCCAGATAAAACACTTGTCAGCAACACCCGAGCGATATGACTCGTATGTTTCAAGCTTTTCGACTTTGCCCGCAACAACCAATTGATGCTACTTATTTGTTTAAAGATTTACAACTCAATACATTGACCTCACGGCCATCTCACAAAACAATGTCTAATTCATCATTTAAAATTAATATTAGTTTTTAAAATAGAAATTTGACTAATAACACTCGTTAAATAAGTAGGGCAGTAACTGAGTAAGCAATATATTATGCTTATGTGACATTTACGACTTTACGTGATAGAATTCATATCTTACCACTTTCTCAAGGGGCCAGTTAATGTACAAAGGGGTTAAATGGTACTAAACGTAGGAAGGAATCAGAACGCGCCATGTGTCATCTAGGAAAAGGGTATAATCGTCACAAAAAATCACATAACACATTATACAAAATTACAGACCATGATACTGGATAATTACGGACCAAATGTAAAATCATGCTATATGAAATCACAGACCGTAATTTAACACTCATAATCAAAGACAAATTGTATAAATCACGTACCAGATAATAACAGACCGTGTTATATAAAAATCACGGACCGTAATTTATCTAGGAATTACCTAGATAAATCACGAACCGTAATTTAACACTCATAATCAAAGACAAATTGTATAAATCACGTACCAGATAATCACAAGCCGTGTTATATAAAAATCACGGACTGTCATTTTAAATATATAATCAATAACGAACAACATAATTACAGACCAATAATCACGGATCAAACTTAAAAATCACGAACCACATAAAAAAATCGAAAAAAAACTATAGCAATATCATACTCAAATTAAAGACAATAAAATTCTTAATTTTATGGTGTAATTTTTTTTTAAAAAATAACTATGTATTTAAAAGTTATTTGATTTTAAAAAAAATGGTGGAACTTGATTTACCCACTCAAAAGTCAACTAGAGTTGTTTATTCTATTTTTGCCCTTTCAGTTTTAAATCACGCAAGTTTTTAGGAAAAATTGGGGACCGCAAGATCTTATCCATTGATTAATTAGATCAAAGGCTCATAATCCTTCTTATCCTTTTCACCGAAAAAGCCCTTTGTATTGGAACCATCTCCCTTACTCAAAGCTAAGAGATTATTCCGTGAGAGTTTTGTCATAGATGTTAAATTTATTTAGAGCTGAAATTAACTAAATGAATTTTTAAAAATATGAAAGATTTTATATCTCATGTAAATTGTCCGCACACACGATAACTACTGACTGGAGACATGTTAACATGTTGACCGTCAATCCTGACCAGGCATGCATAAATCTATGTCATATTTTACTTTAAATACATGGTTATGGATCAGGAAGATTTGAGTGGGAATAACTGAAATTGAATTAAAAAGTTTCTTAGCTTTCTATGGGTGAGGAATCAGGCTAGGTTCATGTCTTTAACTCGGAACCAATGCTGTGTCTTTGACCTTTGTTGTTTGGGTGTATAATTTTGTTTAAAAGGTCTTATGATGTTGCTTGTAATCTTGGTTGGGTCTAACACTTTGTTAGACTCGATCTCTTGTATATTAATAAAATGAGTTTGTTGACCGTTTAACAAAAAATTAAAAAAATAAAATAATTTAACGTGTCAAGATGAATGTACGAAATCATCATTCTCTGTATTTTCAATCAATAATTTAAAAAGTTCAAAATTTTAAATATCATTTATATTGTTTAAAGATTTATAAAAATGTAATTTTCTTTTATTTTGTATAAATTTTAAAATTTTAATTTATTTATATATTTATTTTCCATCATTTATTGTTTTGTAGTGCTTATTTATTATACAAATATGCAGTGTTGTAAAAATCGGGATTAATCGCTAATCGGACATTAGCTAATTAAATTTAGCCTAGTCGGTCAAAAATCGGTAGTCGGTCAAAGTCGGACCTAGTCGGCCTAATTGGCTCTAGTCGGTTGATCGAATTAGTCGGTTTTAATGTAAAAAATCGGTCCAAGCACAACAAATTTGAGGTTTTCATAGATCCAGACTCTAAAATCACGTAGACTAACAACAATCGACCACACAATTGACCAAGAAAACTCACCTGCACATAATCGAGCATCACAATCGTCGAGTCGCCCATGCTGGAGGCTTGCTGCTCACAATTGCTGCAGACGATCGCCTCGAGCCTACTGCTCACGATCGAGCATCAGCGTCTCCGAGAACGGCATGGATGTGTGCTGATTGCGGATTGCCTGTGTTTGCCCTAACTGAGAACGGGACGACGACGAACTGATGAAGAACGGACAAAGATCGAGAGATGAATTAAGGCTTATGGGCCATGTTGGGCTTCTTATGTATGGGCTTTTATATTTTTTTGGGTTTTTAGAAGGATAGAAAATTGAAAGTTTTATTATTTATGGGCTTTTTTATTCTTTTTGGATTTTTAAAAGGAAAAAAATTTGAAATAGGTATTTATTACCCTATAAATCATGAATTAGTTGGTTAAAATATGTAGGTATTTAAAAAATTATATATAAAAAATTGTATATATGTATATAATTTTGAAAATTACATACAAAATTCCAATCCGATTAATCCCGATTAATCCTTAGTCCATACCTCGCCGACCGACTAGCGATTAACGATTTTTCCAACCATGCAAATATGTGTAATATACATCTTAATAAGTTAGTATTTTATATTGATATATATGATTTCATTCTATGTTTTTAAGAGTAATTTAATCTACTTTTCAGGGGCGGCCCGAGGGAGGGGCAAACCCGACCTCCGTCCCGGACCCATTTTTTAGATGGGCACATTATATATATATATATATATAGGGCATGAAATTTTTGATAACTCATCAAATATGAGATAACTCATTAACTCAATCTCATTCAATTTAAATTTGAATCCAATGGTTGATATCACTTAAGAATAAAAAAAATAGAATATATTACTTTTCAAATAAAAAATGGTAGTATTGTCAAATTGTATCTCTCTCTTTCAAAAGATTCCTAATATATTTTAATTTTTTATATAAAGTTACACCCTCTTTTTTTAAACATTTATAACTATTTTATACTATATTTTTTTTAAAAAAAATTGCACCCTTATACTCGTCTCATTTTTCTCTTTAATTCCGTTATAATCTCGACTATTATTTTATTTTTTAGATGTCCTGTATTTACATCATTGTAACAAGCTTAAAGATAACAAATTTATTTGAAATCTTTTCTAACAATGTTAATTACAGTAATGTAATTTGCATTGATGTAATTTACAGTAATGTAACACATTTTTTATTCAATTTAATGTGATGTAACACATTTAATTCTGTTACAGTCTCAACTATTTTTTTTATTTTTTTTGGATGCCATGTATTTAAATCATTGTAACGAGTTTAAAGATAACAAATTTATTTGAAATTTTTTTCTAACAATGGTAAATTACAGTGATGTAATTTACAGTGAAGTAACATAGTTTTTTCCAGAAATATAACTTATTATTTGCAGTGATGTAATTTTTATATTTAATTCCGTTTTAATCTAAACTAATTTTTTAGTTCTTTTTCCAAATATCCTGCTTTACATTGATGTAACGAACATAAACGTAACACATTATTTTAATTTTATAGTATAATGGTGCCATTTTTAAAAAAAAAATAATATAGTATAAAAAAGTTATGAGGAAAAACCAAGTTCAAACAAGAAGAGGCGAAGAGCAAAACCAACAATGGTACTATTCATAATCTTGTTACTATATTATTTATAAAAATATAAAGTTTTGATTAAGTTTGCAATGTTGTAACATATTTATTTAAGTTCTTACTTTTTTTTACTTTTAACTTACAATGGTGTAACCAAATTATTAAAGCTGTTCAATTTATATGTTCGTACATACAAACTTATATTATTGTAATATAACTATTAGGATACTAACAATAGTATTATCCATAATATTGCTACTATTTTAATTTTACTTACATTATTGTAATTATAATACAATATTAACATCTTAAAAAGTTCACTACAAAAATAATTAATACATTTAAAATCATGACCTAAAAAAGGAAAAAAAATTGCAAGAAAAATATCGTTCAAAAAAGCATTTTACATGAATGTGAAGGAACAAATAAAAAATTATTTACATAAAAAATAAAAAAAATACATTATTTACGTCATTGTAACCCTCATAAAAAGAAGAAACAACAAATTTTGAAATTAAAAAAATACCTTATTTATATCACTGTAACCCTCATAGAAAAATAAAAAATACATTATTAAAAATACATTAAGTTCATTGATTGTAAAAAAATACAATATTAAAAATACTCAGTTGTAAAATACGTCTTCTACATAGATGTGGTGATTTTAGAGAGAGAAATATGTAAACTTAATTATTTTTTAAATCTAATTTTTTATATAAAGTTTACCTCATCTTTTTTTAAACATTCATAACTTTTTATACTATATTATTTTTAAAAAAATTGCACCATTATACCCGTCTCATTTTTCTCTTTAATTTCGTTATAGTCTCAACTAGTTTTTTTTTTATTTTTTTTTGATGTCATATATTTACATAATTGTAACGAACTTAAAGATAACAAATTAATTTGAAATTTATTCTAACAATGGTAAATTGCAGTAATGTAATTAACGTTGATGTAATTTACAGTGATGTAACACATTATTTACCGAGATGTAACTTATTATTTTTAGTAATGTAATTTTTCTCTTTAATTCCGTTTTAATTTAAATTAGTTTTTTAATATTTTTTTCAATTATTCCGTTTTACATCGATGTAACAAACATAAACATAATACATTATTTCAATTTTTTTCCTAACAACAGTAAATTAAAGTAATGTAATACAAAATGAAGTAATATACGATGACATAATTAACAGTGATGTAACGAACATAAACATAATACATTATATTTAGGCTCGTTACAATTAGGGGTGAGCAAAAACCCAACAAAACTGAACCGGAACCAAATTAACCGAAAAGACTGAACCGGAACCGAATTAACCGAAAAAGACCCGAACCGAACCGATTTTTAATCTTGTTTAAAAATTTATATATGTAGTTGGTGTTCGATAAATTAATTTATGAATTATCCATTGTTAAACATGTTTGTATTTTCAATATTGGGTGTGAGAGAGAACAAAAAAACAACCAAAACAAAAAAAAATAAAAAACCAAAAACCGAACTGAAACCGAAAAACCGAAACCAAATGGTTCATAATAACTAAAAACCGACTATGTCGGTTTCGATTTCGGTATTTGCCAAAAATTGAACCGAACCGAACCGAGCACACCCATAGTTACAATGATGTAAATTCGAAACATCTAAAAAAATTAAAAAAAACTAGACGAGACTATAACGGAATTAAAGAGAACAATGAGACGAGTATAATGGTGCAATTTTTTTAAAAAAATAATATAGTATAAATAAGTTATTAATGTTTAAAAAAAGAGGGGGTAAACTTTATTTAAAAAATTAGATTTATTAAAATATATTAGATGGTGACATTTGTCACCACCATATTAAATCTAGCTTTTTAAGTGGTTACAAAATGACTATCATACCCTTTTTAATTATTTAATAAAATGCTTATGTGTAAAGAGCTTATTGGTTTAAATAAGTTATTTGGTTGTAGCAAAAGATAAGGTGTTATTTTTTAACCTCTTCCTATATATATATATATATAAAGGAAGGTTAATGAGAAAACTTTTTATTATGAAGAAAAATAATAAAACTCGTACTAACAAATAAATTTTTTGAATTTTTTTTTCATAATTTTTTATTTTAAAGTTAGAAATGTTATAATAAAAAAGAAATTTTTGAAAAAAAATATGTAGATCACGAAGCTACGTATACGTAACTCAAAAAGTTTCGTATTTAACTTATAAAGTTACATATGTGTAGTATACAAGTTACATATACGTAATAACCTAAATACATATTTTTTATTTTTTTAAATTTCTTATCCTATAATAAAAGGAAATAAAAAATGAAAAAATGAAAAAAAAATTAACTTGTAATGATTATGACTAGTTTTCTTAATTTTTTTGAAAATGATGGTTTTCTTAGGAACCCTCACTTACATATATATATATAAATAAGAATCACTAAATATGAAGAAACCAAAGGAACTAATTTTGAACCACATACTTTTAGAGGTATAAAAGTAATTTTCCTTTAAAGTAAAGAAAGTTAATATTATACCTTTTAAACTTGTGTCTAGAAATGGTTCCTTTAGTTCTCAAGTTGCAATATTCTCATATGCCAACTATGAAAAGTTAAACTAAAAAGTAAACATGGAGGGACTAAAGGTACCATTAACCCAAATGTGTCTTCTTCCCTACCCAAATCAAACCTTGGACCGATCCAAGAACTCCTTTTGATTCGTTTTAGTAATCCTCGATCTATGTTGCTAAGAACGCGGTAAAGTTTGAATTTTTATCAACCCCGAAGATCAAAGGATTGATACCAATCACCAATTTAACTATTTAAATATAATGGATAACTTACACTATCTTCCCAAGAATGAAACAAATCTTCGACACTCAAGCCACCCTTTTCAGCAAGAGCCTCGGCCTCTTCAGTAACAACCTCTGCCTCTTCAGTAACAACCTTTTCAGCAACAGTCTCTTAAAAAACATCTTTATTACATGTTACTAAAAAAAACATTCACACATAAAAAGTTAATTTAGTCAAGAACGGATCATCGAACGTCTATCGAATGATGATATGTTCAGCGGGCTACAACCATAGACGTTCTATAGCCCGCTGAACATATCATCATTCTATAGACGTTCGACGATCCGTTCTTGACTAAATTAAATTTTTATGTGTGAATGTTTTTTTTGTTTGTTCAGTAACATGTAATAGAGATGTTTTTGTTTCTTTAAGAGACTGTTACTAAAGAGTCTGTTACTGAAGAGGCAGAGGCTGTTGCTGAAGAGGCTGAGGCTGTTGCTGAAGAGGGTGGCTTGAGTGTCAAAGATTTGTTGCATTCTTGGTAAGATAGTGTAACTTATCCATTATGTTTAATATATGTATCGAGTTTATGGCTACAGGTTTTAAAATATGTCAAAGAATCTTATGAACTAGGGTTGTTCTATAAAAGGAATGGAGGTCATGACTTGCTTAGGTATAGTGATAGCAGTCATTCGGCAGACAAAAATGATTGCAAGAGCACCATTAAAATGATATTTTACTGTGGAACAAGTCCCATAACATGGAATTCTCAAAAACAAGCAACTGTGGCTTTATCCTTATGTGAAGCCGGGTTTATGGCTGCTACAGCTTTATCGTGCCAAGCAATTTGGCTAGGGGGGCTACTATCAGAAATCACAAGAATAGAGTAGGAGCAGGTAGAAATCAAGGGGGATAACAAGTCTGCAATTGCAATGATTAAAAATCCAGTGTTTAATGGATGTAGTAAACACATTGACACTCGCTATCATTTCATAAGGGAGTGTGCAGAGAAAGAACAACTAAAGATTAAACATGTGAGTGAGGAGGAGCAGAAAGACATACTTACAAAGGCTCTACCAAGATTGAAGTTTGCTGAAATGAAGAACATGATCGAACTGAAAGAGATTACAAATGTGATTGATAAATAAACTTGTAATTAGAAAAGATAAAAGTCTTGAGTTGTAGAGTTTAGTTCTGTTGTTTTGTTTTGAAGTTATCTATTTATGTTTTGTATTATCTAGAGAGAAAAAAAAAAGACTAGATAAGAATTAACAATTGGAATCCTTGAAGGATTGAGGATTAGTTGGCTATAAAAGGAGCCAAGAGTTTGTAATTTGTTAATTCATTGAGGAGTAAATCAAAGGATTGATTTTCTTAACTTGTGTTTGAGTTTCTTATACCAATCAATCTAGCAATCCTAACCAGGACCAAATCAATGGCTATCAAAATATGTATATGTCACATGAACAGAAAAGAATACGAGAGAAGACTTACAAAAGTCCCGCTTTTATATGCAATCCACATGTCAATCAGCTATAAGTCTATAACCAACTACAAACTACTCAGAACCTGTTAAACGAAATAGTTTTGTCACGAAATAGATATATACGCAACATATATTCACCAATGTTGCATTCAACAATATTGTAGTGTTTAAAGCACACACTCATACAAAACATGTTGAAGTGTACAATCATGTGTATGAATATTTAGAAAATGACAAAAAAAACACACACACACAAGTTTGATTAAAAAAAACCACAACAGAGATAGTTTTAATATTAATTACGACCTTTTAATCCTTAGAAAATGACAAAAATAAATAAATAATATAATGAAATTTGTTTAAGTATATAATCTATGCAATGAAAAAGCTAAGATATGAAATTGGTCCAAGAAAACATAACCTTTAATTTTTTTATCGTTGGTGAAAAGATTTCTTTGGAAAGAACAAATTAATTCTTATCTATGTTTTGGGTTTTTTAATCATCAATCAAAAAAATCTTGAAGTGCACACATTAAACTATAAGCATTTTAACTACAATATCATTAACCAATTTGAGGGTTTTCAAATGACAATCAATTATAACCAAATCTGAACACTATTGAAGCAGAAAGAATATGGGCATTCACCCAATCATAAGAAACAGACACAAATCCCCCCTATCCCCTCCGTGTCCTGTATATGTTAGGTTTAGATGATGAACATGAAATCCTAATCGTCAAAAAATGATAGATGCAAGATCAATAAGGACAATGACCAACAAGAATCCTATGACTATCAGCAAATAGTTGAAACAAAATGGAAATCCCAATTTAGAAACCCTAATTAATCTTGATATATAAACTGAATAAATGAATAAGAAAATATAAACAAAGATCACTCTATTTATAAAAAACAGACATATATAACCCCCTCCTTACATATGAGATCAAATATGGAAAGTGGCGAGCATGTAAACAGAAACACGATATCCGCTAAACAATAGATACAAAACCCCAAAATCGTTCATCGTAAAACATAAACAATCAATCAATCAAGAAACCCTAAATGTTAAAAATGAGAGAAACAGAGTGACGAGCATGAAGACACACCGAAGATAAACGATAATCGACAAACACAAAATCCACTAAATCATTTAGCGTAAAGCATCAAGATGTAAACCTAATCGTCAAAAAATACGAGAGACATACATAAGATCAAAATTGTACTCTAATGAACAAAAAAAGTATATGCATGTTAATTTGATAACCAATAGATACAAAACACCCTTAATCATTCATCATATACAACGAACAAGAAACCCTAATTGCGCAAAAACAATGGAGAGACGCAACATCAAATCTGGTTTGTGATAATCATGAAACTGTACGCATATTGACTTGGTAACAAAAAACAAGCACACAATCGCGATAGACAATCAGGCCTTGTTTGGGATTTCATTTAAAAACGACTTATTGACTTATTAGCTTTTTCAAAAAGCCAGTAAGTCAATAAGTTGTTTGTCAAACCCAAAAGGACTTTTAAAAATGACTTTTTGTAAAAGGGTGATAAGTTGTTTTCAAAAGCTAAAAATTCTAGCTTTTCAAAATGACTTATAACTTATTGACATAAAATTACAAATATACCCCACTCTTTACCCTTTACCCAATAACATTAAATAGTGTCAATAAAAAAATGTCTTTTTTGGTCATTTTGACAATTAATTTTGAAAAAGCTAATCCAAACACATTTTTAAAAACTTCATTTCAAAAAGTCATAAGTTAATAAGCACTGTTGACAAAAAGTCCTTTTGAAGTTAAATAAGCAATCCCAAACAGAGCCTCAGTTGAAGCCATGATCTAGAAACCCTTATCGATAGCAAGAAAAAAAAAGGAGGAGTGGATACGAGTTGGAGGATTTACCAATATGATACCACAATTACCAAATATCACAACTTCTGTGCTCGGTTTTGTATTTTGATTAGGATTAGTGGTAATGGTTTTTACACAAAGAAATATGTGTGATGGTCGTGTTGGCTGATGCTTTCTTTTTAACAGAGCTCTCTTAAAATAGATTTCAGGCAACCCAAGTCTACATGTTTGCTTCCCAGTACAAAAGCCAAAACAGGTGCGTTATCAGAATAAAACATTCACTTGAAAAAAAAGTACCTGAAAACTGATGTGGTTCGTTTGTTGTATAGGATCGAACAAGAACAGAGATTTTATATAATGTAATAAATTGTTAACATTTACAAATGATACACTTAAGGGGTATTTATACATAACCATATTAACTAACTAACGGTAACTGTTAACGGCGTTAGGGTAACCGCCATAACTTCCAATAACTGTCAACGGTGTTAAATGATTGTTGGTGATGGCTGTTATGGTGCTTTTGGTGGTGGTGGCATTAATAATTGACCAACAATCTCCCCCTCAATTTTGGCTTGCTTTAAGTCGCTCCAAGGTCTTCAACTCCTAATAGATTTCGCATTTCATTGAACTTCATTCTTGGTAAAGCTTTAGTTAGTATATCCGCCTTTTGTAAGTTTCCACTCATGTGTTTTATGATGATCTTTCCTTCTTCCACGTATTCACGTATGAAGTGATATCGAGTGTCAATGTGTTTGCTTCTTCCGTGAAAGACTAGATTCTTCATAAGTAGTATGGCTGATTTGTTATCCACATATAATATGATCTTGTCTTGCTTCCATCCTGTTAATTCTCTTAGTAAACTCCTTAACCATAATCTTTGACATGTTGCTGAAGTTGCGGCTATAAACTCTAATTCACATGATGAAAGTGTGACTGTTGCTTGCTTGTGACTTGCCCATGATATTGGCGCATCATTAAAGTAAAACACTATTCCAGTTGTGCCTTTACCATCATTAGGGTCTGTTCCATAACTGCATCCAATAAGTTGTTTACTTTCATTTTCTTTATATTGAATTCCATAGTTTAGTATTCCTTGGATATATCTAAGTAGATGTTTTGTTGCTTGCATATGTTCCTTCTTTGGTGTAGTCATGTATCTACTAAGTATTCCAACAACAAAATTGATATCTGGTCTTGTATGAGTAAGATAGCGAAGACTTCCAATTATCCTTCCATATTCTGTTTCATTTGTTGATTCACTTTTCTCAAAATTTGTTATCTTCATTCCTGGTTCCATTGGGTGTTTTGTTGAATTGCAATCCTTCATATTTACTTGTTGTAATATCTTCTTAGCATAGTTTCTTTGATGAATTGCTATACCTTTTGCTTCTTGAGTAACTTCAATTCCCAAATAATAAGTTATTAAACCCAAATCACTCATATCAAACTGATTTTTCATTTCCCTTTTGAAATTTATGATGTCTTTCTTGTTCTTTCCCGTTACTAGTAAATCATCCACATAAGCTTCCAATAATTAGATTGGTCTTTATATTTCTGTAGATTGCTTGTTCTTGTGGACATTTTGTAAATTCTAATTTCTTCAATGTCTTGTCAAGTTTCACGTTCCATGCTCTTGGTGCTTGTCGTAACCCATAAAGTGCTTTTGATAATTTATAGACTTTGCCTTCATATCCTTTCTTTATAAATCCTTCTAGTTGAGTTACGTATATTTCTTCTTTTAATTCACCATTTAAAAAAGCCGATTTAACATCAAGATGATGTACTTCCCATTTTTCTTTTGCTGCAAGTGTTAATATTAATCTTATTGTTTCCATTCTTGCAACAGGTGAAAATACTTCATCAAAATCAATGCCATGTTGTTGAATGTATCCCTTTGCTACCAATCTTGCTTCTTATTTAGATATCTTTCCCTTCTCGTCTCTTTTAATCTTAAAAACCCATTTCAGTCCAATAGGTTTTTGTCCTAATGGTAATTCTGTTAAAACCCAAGCCTTGTTTTTCTCAATTGAATTGATTTCTTCCTTTATTGCCTTTTCCCAATTGAGATTAATCAGTGCTTCCTTTGCATTAGATGGTTCTTCATCATAGGTCAACAATAAATCGTCTTGGCTATAGTTAGGTTGAATCTCAATCGTTCGATCATAGATACTATTTAAGGTTTGAAATCCTTTGACAGGTATATGATCAATATCTGGAGCCTCTATAGGTTCTTCAAATGTTGTATTAGTAAAATCTAGATTTTCTTGATTACTTCGATTGGCTTCGTCTTCTTGTCTTGGTGATTCCACTTGATTATTAGGTTGAAACGAATGTGTTTCTTCCAAATAGTTTTCTATAATGAAGTCTGTCCAAACTTGATCTTTGTTATTAATTTTTGATTGATTATTTATCCATTCCCATGGTAAACTTTCATTAAACTTAACATTTCTACTGACATGAATTTGATCTTTTATTGGATCATAAAGACGATATGCCTTAGATCCAGGTTCTGTGCCTAAGTAAATTGTCTTTAAAGTTCTCTCATCCAATTTCTTCAAGTAAACAGATGGTACCTTTATAAATGTAGTACATCCAAAAACCTTTCGATGTTCAATGTTTGGTGTTGATCCTTTTAACGCTTGATAAGGTGTTGTATCCTTTAATGCTTTGGTGGGTACACGATTTAGTAAATAAACTACATGTCGAGTTCCTTCAGCCCAAAAGTCCTGTGGTATTTTCATGGCTTTGAGCATGCTTCTTGTAACACTTAAAATTGATCTATTTCTTCTTTCTGCATGGACTAATTCTAGTGGTCGTGTTGCTCTATATGTAGTTTGTGATGGAAATGCTTCTCTACTTTGTTTTCCAATAAGACATGCATCACATAATTGTGGTGGATGTGAAATTTTTGGAATTCCTCATGCCATTTCTTTTGATGTAAGAAGTTTTAAAGAGTTAAAGTTTAAATGGCCTAACCGGGCATGCCATAACCAATCCTTGTTATCAATTTGTGTGAGAAGACATGCTGGAGATCCAATTGATAGTTCTATCTTGTATAACCTATGTACGAGGAACCTTCAATAATAATTTCCCATTTGGATCTCTAATCCAGAGATGTTCATCCTTCATTAGTATATGATTTCCAGTCTTAGTCATTTGCCCAAGACTAATAATGTTGCTTCTTAGATTTGGAATATAGTATACTCCATCAATTAGTCTTTGTTCTCCATTTTTACATTGTAGTAAAATGGATCCTTTTCCTTTAATTTTTACACAAGATTCATCACCAAATTTAACTTTGCCTGTAACATTCTCATTTATCTTTGTGAAGTATGATAATTCTCCTATCATTTATGATTGCTTTCACCGTTGTCAAGAAACCATGTTCCATTAGGTTTCGTTTTTTGACAAATATAACTTTGGAATTTTTTTTTATTCATTAATGTGAACTATTTCCTTTTGTTCACGTGTTGCCATTAAAAGTGTTGGTTCTTCTGGTTCTTGTACAAGATGAGATTCTTCTTGCGTTTGTTTTTATTTTGTGCATTCCGATGCAAAATGACCAAATCGATCACATCGAAAACATTTTACATTTCCTTTTGGTTGCCAACTTCTTTTCTGATCCTTTTGATTTCTATTGTATTTGTTGTGATTATTTTGGTTCCTTTTAGGATCAAAAGAGGTATGTCCTTCTCCTCTTGGTTGATAATTTGTCCTTCCTCTTCCTTTTCCTCTTGCATTTCCTTGATGGAACTTTCCTTTAATGTAATTTTCTCCGAAATTATTTCCACGTCCAAACCTTCCTTCGTGACGAGTAAATAATAATTTGTTTGATTGGTCAGTTTGTTTGTCTTCTCTTGGATGAATTCGTTCTTCATAGGTTTTCAGTCTTCCAATTATTTCATCAAATGATATGGTGTCTAAATCTGAATATTGCTCTATTGATGCAACTATTTGTAATAACCGTTCATGAACTGAATTTAATAATTTACGAACCAAGGTTGCATCATCAAATATTGTACCAAGATTGTTTGCCTTTGATGCAATAGTATTCATTCTTCCCACGAATTCATCAATTGTCTCGTTTTTGTCATTTTTATCAATTCGAATTCTGATCGTAGACTTTGAATTTTTGCCTTTTAAACCCGGTCTACTACCACGAATTTTGTTTTTAATGCATCCCATATATTTTTTTTGCCGTACTGAATTTTGATACTTGTAACATCAAATTTTCAGGAACTGATTGAAACAAATATGCAATAGTGGTTTTATCTTTCTTTGTGTCGGGTTGTGTTTCTTAAGTGGGTACAATTTGTTCCCATAACCCGTTTGCTTCAAGAATTATTTTCATCCGAATTGACCAAACCGTATAATTTGAGGAATTTAAGATTGGTCAATTAAAGTTTTACAAACATCCTCCCTCTTTGTATGTCATTATTTTATTATCTGAACAAGATTTATTATATTTTCGTCTCCCATCGAAACTAATTTTATAATTTTAATTTTGATAACTTTTAAATGAGTTTACCATTATTTAATTGGTTAAATACAATAAAATAAACCCCTTAGTATGTCACCGAATTGTTCAAATATTTGTTTGATTTTATCTTCTTTCGAGATTCACAAAAAGATTTAAAAGGTAAATATAGTTTATTTTGTTGTTTTATTAATTTTTATTAAAACCTGTAAATGTGTCTATTGAAAATAAATATTCCCCCTTTTTTATTTGGAATGGATGCGTCTGATTATAAAAAAACTTTTTACTTTACCCTTTTCTTATTTAAATACATATATGTGTCCCACTTTTCTTTGCAAACTCACACGTATTTGGGAGAAAAAAAAATTAGGGTTTCTAGAAAAGTTTACGGTCAAACAAGGAATCCATACCGTGTTTCTTTGATTCCGGTATACCGCTCCGTTTACTATGATCTTTCGATTATCCTTTTATTATGCAAGGTATCGTGTGATTATCAATCGGCCCTTCGTTGAAGCAGTTGCCGTCTGTGTTTGGTTGTAAAGATGCGGCGATCCTTTCTCCGATTTCTCAAACTTTGTCCTTCAAGGTATGTATCCAAATCTTAGTCCTTCAAGATTTTTAGTTTGTTTGTTTGAGATTCTGAGTGAAATGATCCAACAATCCGATTTTGATTGATATTTTTTGTTTGTTATACGGCAGTCCTTCGCCCCTTTTCTCTTTTCTGTTGATTGTGTTGATTCCACAGTCCTTCGGGAATTAGTAGTGAATTGATTTTATTTCCTTTTGATTGTGATTTATTCGACCGTCCTTCGTCGAAGAATTCTTGTGATTTTGTCTGATAATCCTTGGTCCTTTGGGATTAATCGAATCTGATGTTTTGTGTTCTTGTTTGTCGGCTATGATGTGTAACAACCGGTTTTAATGATTAAATGTATTTGAAATAATTGTTAAAATAACGATTTTGGTTGTTGGAATTTGAAAATATGTGAGAAATCATGAATGTGGGAGAAAACCGTGCGCGAAACGAAGTTACGGATTGTCCGGAATCGCGAAACGAAGAAAAGTTAAAAATTTGAGAAAATTGGTGCCAGGCGGTACGCCTCGCACCAGTGGCCCACTCTAGGCGGTACGCGGGGCACCAAAAAAATATCTGGGAACTTTGGGGCTCGCGCGCTACGCCCGGGCCAAGTGGCCACGCGGGGCGGTGCGCTGGCAGGTTTAAGTCTGCAAACTTGTTTAAAGGATCAGAATTCAATTCCAGAAGGGTTTCAATCCCTTTCTCTCGAAGTTTCAACACCCACAAACGAAATTTTGAGCTGCAAATCTTGATTTGAAGTCTTTTAAGCCTACGGATCGTACCAGATAACATATCTGCGACATCTTATCGTTGTTTTGCGGCTGAGCATCCGTTCAATTGGGTAACGATTCGTTTTATCCTACTAGTTTAGTATTGTGTGGATTAAATCTAGTTTTGACTGTAGTATTATGATTATGGGTATTGATTATTGCCTAGTTAATAACTAGGGATTGTTAGAAACGAAGAATTTGATATTTTGATGGTGAAATCTTCGTTTTGAAGCCGATATAATGTTCGGTTGTTATAAAACCCATATCATGGTGTGATAAGTAGTAGGATGGATAGATTATGATTTTAAATGAAATATGGATTATGATTCATGGATTAAATATTGGTATGTGATGAATTGATGTTAAAATTATTTATAGTTATGATCATAAATGAATTTTTAATAACAGAGGTGATTAAAGATCATAACTAATGTAATGAACATCAATTATTTAATGAAATGCCTAAGGGAGGCATGTAACATGATTAATTGCAATAATTGATTAAAACTTACTAAATATAGTAAGATAGAGTCGATTATGTGATAAATTTATTTTGAGCAAGTCAAATCAGTCAAATGTGTTGAACTTGATTGTATGTGCTATACGTGTTGAAACTAGTTGTATATGTATTTTGCAACTAGGTGGTGGTAGTGGAAGTCAAACAATTAGTCATAGAGCAGGAAAGGAGCCTGTAGTTGTTAATCTCTTATCTGATCAAGGCAAGTAATCCCACAACTATGACATCACATAATGAATATTGAACTTGTTGTTGAATAAATTGTATGATTGATATGGTATTGGTGATATGGGAAGGTTGAACAATAAAAGTTCAACGACCTATGATAAATCCAATACCTTGGTAAATGAAAGTGTGGGAATTCTATGATGGAAGTACCGGTGGGTGAACATCATAGTAATTTGATTGAAATTATGACTCCACGAATGTGTGGATAGCTAGAGGTGCTAGCAATTGTCTTAGATGGAAGTACTGGTTGGTGAACATCTTAAGACTTAATATAATTATGACTCCACAAATGTGTGGATAGCTAGAGGTACTAGCAATTGTCTTAGATGGAAGTACCGGTGGGTGAACATCTTAAGACTTAATATTTATGTGTGACGACCCAATTTTTGATTAAGTAATTATCTTAATACAATGGTTATGTTTAAAGTTGAATTTTTGTTAACTAGTAGGTTAACTAGTTAAAAATGAACTATTAGTAAAATAAAAATGTTGGTTAATGTAAATAAAAGTTGAGGGGGGTAAATTGCCAAAGTGTCAAGCTTAACTTAATATATAAAAGAGGGGATTTGACCAAAGCCAAAATCCCAACTCTCTTCTTCTTCTTCTCTCTGGAAAACGTGGAGCACCAAAAACCCAAGAAGAAAATTGGTTTTGGAGCAAAATTGACCCATCTTGGAAGCCTTGATCTTCAATGCAATTTTAGAATAGTGTTCTACTCATGTTGTAGTACATATTGGTAAGTTTCTTTGATGATTTTGGTTGTATTTTCGTGGGTTTCCATGGGTGTGGGTTGGGTTAGAGTAAAACCCAAAAATTTGTTAGTAATTACTTGTTCTATGTCATTAGGTTGCTTAGAATCAAGTAAATTAACTGAAATCATATTCATTTGCATATGATTACAAGTTTGTAAGATGGGTTTTGATAGACATGGAGTATTGAATGCTTAGATGAACTAGTGATAGTTCATATATACTTTGAATGATAAATGAAATATAAGTTTGATGAATAAATTCTTATTTCAAATGGGTTTTGATGCAATGATCGATTTTGAAACAAAATTGGGATTTGGTAAGTCTGAAAATGGATTTTTGGTGTGTGGATAAATTCCTGCACACCAAGTGTTTGATGAAATGCCAAATATGTAATTTTTGGTCAAATTGATAAATGAATGAGAAGTTTGATTTAAAGCAATGACTTTAAAGTTAATATGATAATTTTGTTAATAAATGAGTCAAATTGAATGCAAGTTGATGAATTAGGTGATTAGCTACTAGATTGTATGCTTATGTGAAATTATATGATCTAGGTGAAGTTGCTAATCAAAGATCCGGAAAGGAAATAGTTGACCCGATTACTACTAAGGGCCAAGGTGAGTTAACTACTCACTAATATGCAACCATAAGACATATTAGTGTTTGTGTGTTATGTGATTATGATTGGTATAACTACTTGTGATTAACTTGTAGTAATGGTGATTAATTGAATGTTGAATTGAAATTATGTGTCATAATATGTTAAAAACATAAATTGGCACTAGTAAAATGGAAATATATATAAAATGGTGTTGGTCATGTAAGTCCATAAATAAATGGCATTGGTGTTTGTCATGTAAGTCCATAAAGAAATGGCATTGGTGTTTGTCATGTAAGACCATAATGAAATGGCATTGGTGTATGTCATTTAAGTCCATAATACAATGGCATTGGTGATTGTCATGTAAGACCATATTGAAATGGCGTTGGAGTTTGTCATGTAAGTCCACATTGGTGTGGCGTTGGGGGTAATCCACGAAAGGGTGGGTTAAATGGTTAAGTAAACGAAATGAATGGGTTTGACCCGTTAACAAATAAAAATTTACTTAAACTTTGTATATAGTTATATGCTATATGATGGTATGAAATTATGTTGAAAATATGCATATAAATGTATGAGAAATGCCTTAGTTTTGATGTAGATGGTAAAATGTGAGTTACAAGGCATTGGACCAAAAACTGCATTAAAAATGGGTGTTCTGCAGGTCAAGACCGTAGCTTATGGTCCTAAGGCCGTAGGTTACGGCCTACCCCGGGAAAGCCTCTGTTTTACGCCCTTTAGACCGTTGCTTATGGTCAAAATTTGGGCAGGACCGTAAGCTACGGCCCTGAGACTTTAACTTACGGCCTACCTTACGGCCTATGTAGAAAATTTTCCAATTGATGGAATTTCTTTCGAGGGTCGATGGGGTTAACTCACTTAGTTCTTATGAACTAACACTTGATTAAATTTGGTGTTTTCAGGTCAAAAATAGGTCGGCTACGAACGTATGATCGAGCACGGATTTTGGGATATCGAACCAATCTTTGTCAAACTTGTTGGAAATGTTTGTTTATGACGTCTTAACTATAGTTTTGTAAATTTCTTATGAATAGGATATGATATCCTTATACTTTGGACCAACAAGTTTTAAATTAACTTCGTTAACGTTAAATGTTTTAAAAACTGGGACCATCTTTTTGTAATTCCGCAAATTTGATTAAAATGACATTTTTTGAGATTTGGGGTGTCTCGTTATGTCTCCACAGATGTGTGGATAGCTAGAGGTGCTAGCAATTGTCTTAGATGGAAGTACCGGTGGGTAAACATCTTAAGACTTAATATTTATGACTCCACAAATGTGTGGATAGCTAGAGGTGCTAGCAATTGTCTTAGATGGAAGTACCGATGGGTGAACATCTTAAGACTTGAAATATGAATGAAACCACAGTTGTGTGGATAGTTAGAGGTACTGACAAATAGCTATGGTGGAAAAACATGAGTGTGAACACCATAGTGTAATTATGATTAAACTATTGTAAACAATAGTTGAAAACTAATAATATGATATTCTTATAATGTGAGAGAGTCAATTTGAATAGAAATTCACTTGAAATATTGATTGTGAAAAATGTATGTTTACATTTTGTTGTGAGAAATTATTGGGGATTTAACTTACTTAGTTCTTATGAACTAATGAGAGTTATTATGTGATGTTTGTAGGTCAAACATGACGGACACGACTCTAAGGATTGAGGCAGATCGGGAATCGAACGAACGGACAAAACTTGTTGCAAACTTTCTAACTTTTGGGTTAAACGTACTTGTGTAAATAAGTACTGTAAAATGTGTGACATGTTGATGTTTGTTTTAAACTTTGTTTAATATTATTAAATAAAGAAGGTCGAATAAGGTTTTGAAAATGAAAAATTTGCTGAGACCAACTCTGATATTATTTGCAAATGGTTGAATAGTAACTAGGGGTTACATGATGCCAATTGATGTGGTTCGTTTGTTGTATAGGATCGAACAAGAACAAAGATTTTATATAATGTAATAAATTGTTAACATTTACAAATGATACACTTAAGGGGTATTTATACATAACCATATTAACTAACTAACGGTAATTGTTAACGGCGTTAGTGTAACCGCCATAACTTCCAATAACTGTCAACGGTGTTAAATGGTGGTTGGTGATGGCTGTTATGGTGGTGGTGGCGACGTCAATAATTGACCAACAAAAACTAGAGCACATAAGATTGATCGTTTGTTCGAGAATTATTATTGTTCAAGGTGTGAAATAAAGCAGCCGAAGCCTTGTATTATGTACTGATTTGTGTATCAGAACAACCTTTTGTTTAAATTCTAAAAATGACCAAACTTTAAAAGCAATTGAAATAGATAGTTTAAGGCACTGAAGCCGACACTGTCTTGACTCTTTCGACTGATGGAAGAGCTGAAAATGGGCTCGTCAAACCCTTTGTACGCGCAACCAACCTGAACCGCTAACCAAACTACAATGAATCTTGGTTTTGAAGGAGATGTTGGGATTTTGAATGCAGATGTTACAGGGGCTATTGGTATTGTTGGGGCGGATGATATATGGGATATTGTTAATGATTTTGAAGTTGTTAATTGTCTCTTCGCAAAGTGGAAACAAATTGTTTTTTTTAATAATGTTATGTTTACTTGATTATTATATGCTAATAAAGTTGATTAATTTTTGGATACATATTGTGGATTACTTGAAGTTTCCAAGAGAGGAGTCTTCCTCAAGAACTATTGAATGGCTTATGAACAACTCCTTGTATAGTAAAAATGATGGATGGGTTATACAGTTTTGAAGTTGTTTGCTTATTTTCTTCTCTAATTGTTTAATCAGCAAAAAAAACTATGGTATACGATTTTTTATCCATTTGCGAAATGATGACTTATTTAATATATGTGGTATATTTTATTTTCTTTTTCCATATTGAACCATTAAAGGTATCCAAATCTACTTAGACTGGTTTTTAAAGTGGACAAAAGCCCTTTATATACCTTGATGAACTTTCATATGTCGAGATTGAGAGCCTCTTAAATTACGCTCTTGGTTTTGATATTTGTAAGGTAATTACACGACATTTTTTATAACATAATATTTTGACTAAATTAACACATTTTCGGAGTTGTAAGGAAGGCTATGACAAGGATCTGTGGTGTGACTTAGCAAGTAAACTCTCTAAGGTATTATTGATTTTGTATTATCGCAAATTTCAGAATTTTAACCATTCTAGACGTAATTACAAACTCAGTCATACCTTAGAGAGTTCACTTGCTAAGTCAGACCAGAGAATCTTGTCATAGCTTTCCTTCCAATCCCGAGAATGTGTTAAATTAGGTCAAATATTATGTTATAAGAAAAATGTCAAGTAAGTTTTACAAATATCAAAACCAAGAGCATAATGTAAGAGGCTCAAATCTTGATATATGAAAGTTTATCAAAGTATATAAAGGGCTTGTGTCCACCGGAAAAACAAGACTAATTAAATTTAGAACATTTTTGCATATCAATACTATAAAAAGAAAATAAATTATACCACATACATTAATAAGTCATCATTTTCGCGAACGAGTTCCATAATAAATCGTATACCATGTTTTTTTTTTCCTAAATAAAACAATTAGAGAAGAAAATAACTTCATTACTACATAACCCATCCATCATTTTACCATACAAGGAGTTGTTCATAAGTCATTCATTAGTTTCTGAGAAAAACTCCTCTCTTGAAAACTTCAAGTAACCCGCAATATGTGTTCAAAAATTAATCAACTTTATTAGCATATAATAATCAAGTAAACATAACAGAGAAAACATACAATTTGTTTCCACTTGCGAAGAGACTCATAAACAACTTCAATATCATCAACAATATCTCATGTATCAGCCGTCCCAGCAATATCAGCAGCCTCTGCAACACCATATTCAAAATCCCAGCATCTATTTCAAAACCAAAACTCAAGCTACCAACATCCCCTTCACCAACAGAGCGGCCATAATACTAGTATCTCCTTCAAAACCATCATTCTCTATACCAATATCCCCTACACAAGCAGCTCTTGAACACTAACATTCAAAACCCCTTCAATACTAGGAGCCCCTTCAACACCAACATTCAAAACTCCTTCAACATCAACATTCACAATATCTTGATCCCCTTCAACCCCAGCATCCCATAAACCACATTTGAATAGTACTATTTCTCCATATGGAGAATTGCATCAACTATTATAACGTTGAAGACATTGGGAATTCCTATCAAAAAGGAAAAGAAAAGAAAACAATCGGTATATAACATCATCAATGGTTAAGATTGAACTGAATGGAAAATTACCAGGGAAAACTAGTCTCAATATCAAAAACATACTTCATGAGTTGTTTTCTGGCCACCATAGCGTCACAAACAAAATTGTAGTCAGTAAATTTAAAAATCGATATTGAGACTACACGCACGCACACATGCGAGTATGCATACCATGAGTGAGAGCAATGACATGAGCCCCACCACAAGAAAGAAGTGATAATGAAGGGAGAATATGGATAAATTAAGGAAGATGTTCATCTTCAAACTTTCCAGTTCCCAACTGTCCATCGGTCCTGCTCCCCAACTCCACAATTCTTGTTTTTCTTGTGTATCTTTCACTCTTTCATTTGCTTCTTCCATTCTATCTATCTATAATCAAGTGCTTGAGTCCATCAAGTAGACTCCAATCTTGTTGCAAATTAAGATCAGATTTTACCCAAATTCGCTTGTGCTTCAGCAACGCGATTCAAAGCAAAATCTGAAAAAAGCTCCATCCAACCTTTTACAATCAATTTCTTGGAGCAATGAATCTTGGCATTACTAAGCACATTTAAAATTTGTTACAAGCAGGTTTAATCACTCGTCCCTATACATGTATAATCCAAAATTAGTAGCGTGGTATCGATTCGATTATTCATTAAATTATCTGAGAATTATATTTTGCATATGTTACCTATGTGAAGAATGACCCTTTTGCTTTTTCAATTTTAGAAGCTAATTTAGCTTCTTTTTTTTTCCTCTTTGAAAAACCCGACTCATATTTTCAATTTGTATTTGACATGAAAATATGAAGTCAACTACAATTTGCATCCAATATTAGTAAGTGGTTGGTGAAATCCATAAACACTCGTCAGTTTAAACATATAAAAACTACAATTTTAGTTCCTTCTATCTGCAGCCAAACATCCCCTAACATGCTAATAACCCAAGAAAAACACCACCTCTTTACTTTGCAGAAATATTACACTTATAAACCTTAGTATCAAACGGATCAATACGACAAGGATTCTTAAAAGCTCAGGAATAAACTGCCAACTTCATTCACCTACAGGAAGCTACAAAAATGATTTTTCAGTTGATAAGTAAAAGATTTGACCCAAAAAACTGTGTTGTCGCTACCACTTTTAAACTAAGGAGACAAACAACCAACATGGCAAGGCTAGCAAAACGAATCTTAACGGACGCAACTAATGTAAATATAAAACATGAAAAAGAACTTTTTTTTAAACATGACAACTTTTAAATACTAGTTCTAGCCTGTTAATTTTTATTATTTTTAAAAAAGTATAAAATAAAATAATAATTTTTTTTGTTAACTAGGTCTGCTAGTGTCTTAATAGACCCATTTTGCCAGCTCTACTTTAAGGGATGGGGAGCTGGTGGTCTGAACGAAGGCCGGTGGTGGTTTGCGACGGGTCTGGTGCCGATCCCCATAGATGAACCAAAACGGGATGGAGATCCGGTGGTCTGAACGAAGGCCGACGGTGGGTAGCGACGGGTCTGGTGCCAAACGCCGTAGATGAACCAAAAAGGGGATGGAGGGGGATTAGATCGTACCTGAGATGCCTACTGCCGGAGATGAGCGGCGGTGGTGGTGGAAATAAGCGTCTGCCGGAAACCTGGTGGTTGAACTGGTGTTAGGCTATGTGTTATGCTACGTGTTATGCTACGTGACCCAGGCGTGATGCCCTTGGGTCACGCCCCGGTCACGCCCCACCCCCATAACACAGGGGCGTGAGGGTGGCGTGATGGGCAAAAGCGTGACCCTCCTCACAGGGTGATGACCGTTGGGAGGGGGGGAAATAATAATAACAGTAATGTGACCGTTGAAAACCAAAAAAAAACAAATAAATAAATTAAACCCTATATAAACTCATTCAACCCACTCAAAAATTTTCCCAAAATCTTTAAAATCTTCAAAAACTTCTACATTACCATGGATCCAAACAACACATACTTTAACCCGTTTATGAATTGTTAATGACCTCAACTCGATCCAAACAGTCCAAACCCGAACCAATTTCTAACCTTCTCAAATTGGTACCCATAACCACCTTTTTTCAACCAAAACTCACCCGCCTGTGACAACGTTTCTGAGAATCAACAGGAACCTGATGTTGACGTGGTTCCGGAAACACAACTCGACGCCCAACCGGCTACATCGCGTCGCAAGCACCGACGAAAGGAAGTGCCTGAAAAAAAAACAAAACCGCCCATTACTCGACCAACTGGCATCCCGTCCCGAAGTTACAAACTTCAAAACGGACGAAGACGTCATCGTCCAAAAAGTACACGACCACTCGATCTGACTCAACCGGTTGATGTTTCGTTAACTTAAAATGAGTCGGATGAGGAAGTCGAAATGGACATGCCCCCACCAACCTCTCCTCAACGTCCGCCCGGTCGAAACAACAAGGGTAAACGACCACATGCCTCGTCTTTAACTGATTACAAAAACACGTTGGAGACCATCTCCGACTCTTTGCAAAAATTTGTAAACTTACAGAGCAAAAACAAAAAAACAATGGCATGAAATTGTTGTGGACTCCAACCGATCACTTAACCGGTCGCGCTCGTGAAATAGCCGAGAAGACAAAGGAGCAGATTATGAAGAAATATAATATGGATTAATTTTTTTATGTAATTTTTTTTATTATGTATTTTTTTAGTTTTATTTTGTAATTTTATATATATTTTTAATTATATTATGTCTTTTTTAAATTTCATTTTTAATTAAAAAAAATAAAATTCAAATATTAAAATATTGAAAAAGGTAGTGATGACTTGGAGTGATGGATAACATAGGAAAATATGATGTAAAGTGATAAGGGGTGATGGTATTGGTTGATTATGTGGTACCTACGTAGAGTAATGAGGGTTTTTGCATAACACATAGCCTTATGCGTGAGGCAAGATGGGAGAAAAAAGTAGGCCCCAAGGTTTCTTATTTCCATTAGGACTTCTTTTTCTTTTGCTGAACCATAACCATAACCATAACCATAATAATAATATCTTAATATGAATAAATCACGAAAAATACCTACCTACTCTAACAAAAGAGTATTTTTAGGAGACACGTGTCATCTTCTAATTAAATGTAAAAAAGTTTTTCCCGCCTCTTTCTCTTCTAAAAATATTAATAATTTTTATTAATTAAATTATAGAATTAAATATTAATAATTATAAATCATGTTATAAAAATTTATCAATTTAATACAATACATAATTAAAAGCACGCAAATGTGGTGTAATACACACCAAAAATCACACAAGCTGCATTTATTTTAAACTAAATCATGCAAAAATGATTTAATACACATTAAAAGCCACGCAAATGCTATTTAATTCACAATGAATCATTGAACTTGTATTTATTCTAAACCAAATCATGCAAATATGATTTAATGAACAATGAAAATCTCGAAAATGTGATTTAATACAAAATATAAATCATGTAAGTTGCATTTATTCTAAAACAAATCACGCAAAAAAAAAAAATTAAATCATGCAAATGTGATTTTTCAGAACAACAATCACACAAATATTATGTGTGGCAATGAAAGAAATGCTAGCAATGAAAGAAATGCTAGTACATAATACATAATACATGTGTTGTTCTGATCATCTTTTTTTGTTGATTTTCTATATATTAAGCTCAAAATACCAACAATATGTGCCTGACTTTGACTGTTATCCAACCTGCAAGACCCATCCATTTTGCTAAACAAAATACTTGCCTGTGGTGAGGACAGAGTGCTCAGATCCTGATGCAATTTCCACAACTTTTATCCTGTTCAGACTAGGAATTTTCTTTAATTTGTCTTTGTTTAGATCCTCTGCAAACCAAAGCAATATTGTTGGGATTGATGATCTAATAGCCAGGAAAAAGTGAGGAATTTAAATATGAAATTTAAGAAGTTCAACATTTTGCTAGATTAAGGGCGCTATTAATACATAATATTTATTGTTTATTGTGTGATAAAGATTCAAGACCGTCTATAAGAAGAAAAATGATAACAAAAGACTAGAAAACTGTTATCATAATTGCCTATATAATACATCGATTTACAAATTGTTTGCCTTATAAACAGATGATAAACAATTAGATCCACAAGATTATTTGAAAATCTTCATGAAAAGGTATATAAAAATTTCTTAAATATAATTGCTTGATCAAGGTAGATTTTTATATATTGTATTTTGAGTTAAGTATAAAGAATTATACTTCGATAAAGGCTTGAATAACAACTTGGATCATAAAATTTAAAGAATTTAGTCAGAATAAAACTCAAGAACTCAAGATAACCGACTTGATTCAACAATTCAGTATATCATTAGTAGAGTGAAGATGATACATACCCTTTTGATGATTGTTAAGAATCCCATGATGGCTGCCCCCAAGCATAAGAACATCTCCTTCATCTGTGCACAAAAACCAAGAATTTTAGCTTTTGGTTGAATCCTCATGCAATTAACTCCAATCTGAAGACTTTAGCAGGTCAAACAACACTTTTAAAATCAAAAGTGTACCTGTTAAACCTAAAGCATGATTCCACCCCAAGGCAACCTTCTTAAATGAGTAATGTGAAATCACACAATTCGGACAGCACACATCTGGGTCCCCATCAAACCCTCTCCCCCAAAGTGTATACATGTCCATCGGCTAATAAAAAAAGAAGATGAAACATCCAAATAGGAGATGGGGAAGGGGAATCGTTAGATCTAACCTTTTATGAACCAAGAATAGATAATATGAACAAAAAAAAATCACATACAAGATAATGCTGCGCTATGATCTCCATTTGCACGGATACTGCTAACATTGACCTCCTGCAAGCCAGAAACATTCTGTGGAAGACTTACATATTTAATTTTTTTCATTGGACGTCCCTAGTTGACCACGCTTCCCAGATCCAAAACCATACACTTGGTCTCCATATTCACCTGAACCAAAGCGGCCTTAATAATTTGAATCAAATATTCTAAATTCAATGTAAAAGTACAGACTATACAAACACAGAAACGGAACGCATGATCTCTTCATGGTAACAACACATTCAGAACTATTAAAATTCAATTACTAAATGTAACTTCACCTTTTAACAAGGCTAATGAATGACGCATCCCACATGCAATTTGGTAAACATGCCTTGATGCAAAATGACAGACTTTTACAGGAGAACATTATGACATGTAATCACCCAGCCCAAGCTTACCAAATGACCCATCTCCACAAATAAAAAGCTGCCCACATTCTACAAAAATATAAAGACATTCTGCTGAGCAAAAAGCATGTAATTTAATGACAAATGAGACCAAATTCTTGACAAGTGAGAACAAACCTGATACAAAACCTGAGTGGTTCCATCCAGCTGACACATGGACTATATTGAAGTTATTTAGAACTTCTACTGATTTTGGTTCTAGGCTGTTGACCTTATCTCCATAACCATGTTGACCAGATGTGCCTCTTCCTCAAGTAAACACCTTTTTTCCTGCAAATGTAGAGAAGGCTGGTATAAATACAAAACATGCGAGACTACACACACACCCACGAGAGTATGCATACCATGAAAGAGAGCAATAACATGAGCCCCACCACAAGAAAGAAGAGATAATGAAGGAAGAATATGAATAAGTTGAGGAACATGCTCATCTTGAAGCTTTCCGGTTCCTAACTGTCCCTCTGTACCTGCTCCCCAACTCCATAATTCTTGTTTTTCTTGTGTATCTTTCACTCTTTCATTTGCTTCCATTCTATCTTCCTATAATCAAGTGCTAGAGCCTGGAGTCAATGAACTAGACTGATTTTGTTGCAAATTCAGATTGTTTGACAATTAGATTTTACCTAAGTTTGTTTGTGCTTCTGCAGTGTGATTCAATGTGAAATCTGTAAAAAGTTCTATCTAACCTTTTACTATCAGTTTATTGGAGCAATGAATTCTGGCATCACTAAGCACATGCAAAATTTGTTTACAAGCAGGTTTAATCACTCTTCGCTATACAAGTATAGTCCAAAATTAGTTGCGTGATATTGAGAAACGCGTATCAATTCGATTGTTAATTAATATTACCTGAGAATTATTTTTTTTTTTGCATATGTTAGAATCTAATTTAGGTTTTTTTTTTCTCTTTAAAAATCCCGATTCCTATTTTCAATTTGTATTTGACATGAAAATATGACATCAACTAAATATGAAACTCACTAAAGTAGTAATACGATGAAATAAGAATAATCTAATTAACTAATCTATAATCCAATTCCCAGTAATAATCAAAATAGAATTAGCTAAACAACAAGAAAATAATCCACCTATCCAAGTAAGGGGATGTCTAGTAGCATCTAAACCATTAAGTGCTAAATGGTTAAGATGTCTGAACCATTAAGTGCAAAACCAGTTAACACCGTTTGGATGAACATCTGAACGAATATGCAGAATGACTATTTTAACCTTTTGGAGTCTTTTTTTCAGTGATAATATAAATAATAAAAACAAGATAAAATCCAAACATCCAAATTACACTATAGTCTTTCAAAATCCTTAAGAAAAAATCATAAAATTCAAACATAAATCAACACCTTCTTGTTTCCAATTAATCCTACTCCTTTTAGTGCCATTACTTTGAACAAATCAAACAAAAATACATTACCATACAATTCACATGTAAACAATGGTTTTATAATCATAAGTAAACTCAAATCAAACTAATCAAAGAGCTCAACATAATCTAACCCATGTAAACACATGCCAACCAAAATCAAACAAAACATGTAAACTTAAATTAAACAAAACATGTAAACATAGCTTTTCTAATCACAAGTAAACTTGAATCAAACAAATCAAAGATCTTATTATAATCTAACCCATGTAAACACAACATGTGAACTATAACCCTTTTTCATCAAACAAATCTTGATAACCCTTTTTCATGTGAACTATAACCCTTTTCCATCAAACAAATCAAAAAAGAAAATTATGGTTGCTGGAGGCAGAAAAAAGAAATCAAACAAATCTTGATAACCCTATTTCATGTGAACTATAACCCATCGTATTGGAGGCAGAAAAAAAAAAAAGAAATAATCTTACTAACCCATCAAATAAATCAAACAGATGATCGACGACATAAAAAAAAAAAAAGAATGCTTACATCGACCGGAGGTGCAGCGGTGACGAGCTCTTTGCAGCGACCGGAGGGGAAGCGGTTTAGTGCAGCAGGGATCTCTGCGACTAGAGTGCGAAGACCGGGGGAGCCGACGGCCGGCGGTGGGCGACGTGGAAGCGGCAGACGGCGGCGGGAGACGAGGAAGCCGTAGGTGAGATTAAGGGAAGCTTCCGTCGGTGAGATTGAGGGAGGAGACGAGAATGATGAAATGAAATCTCTGTGAAGAAGGCCCCTCCTTTTTTCTCCATTTGTGCTTTGTTTCCGAGTTCGAGTTCATTAAAGGAAATCATGTTCTCGAGTTTTATCTAAGGACGGAAAAAAAGAGATCTAAGAAGAAAATGGAATTTTCTTTTCCATTTGACTTGGTTTTGGTAGCCTGATTCAGATTTTTTTTTAATTCCAACGTGCGAAACAAACAGAATCTTAATGGTTTAGATCCATGCTCATTCATATTCTACCGAATAACCTCTAAAACTTTAAACATAACACTGAAAGTATACAAGTGATTTTTTCATTAATTAAACCTTTGAGACCAAGAGCAAACTGCAATTCTGATCAAGAGCAAATTCTGACCAACTGCAATTTTGCTATTGGTTGTCGATCTGAACTGGAAAACAAGCGAAGATAACCGTTCGTGATAATAGACAGTAAACTAGGCCCTCTCCAAATGGTTCATGTTTGAGGCCCTTCGATTTCGTCCGTTCCTCTCTCACGCGACCCTTCAATCTTCAACAGTGCAAACTGCAAAGTTCACATCATGGAAGTTGGAACCTAGGTTAAATTATTTAAAGCCCGGTCCTTTTATTTGTGGAGGCCCAATTCATTGTCTAGTAAAAGTAATAGGTGGGCCGGCCCTGTCTTCGAATTTTATCCATGAAAAACAAAACTAATGTATATTGGCATATTGCGACACATATATATTATATATAGCATTGATGATGATCAGAAGATGGAGAATAATATACCTTGAAGTCTTGATTTTGATCTTTTCTCGTCTTATTTAGTTACTTTAACCCTTTTTTTTGAAAGAATTGTTTGCAAAATATTTTTGTGAAAGTTTTGATCATCCTCGTAGTGTCAAGTTTTTAAATAATCATTATACATGGGCTTTGTGTGAGATCAAATGACCCCTACAACCTCATCCTCATTGTGTGATATCATATGACCCATATACCCATTATACATGAGCTTTGTGTGATATTATGACCCGTACAACCTCATACTCATTGTGTGATATCAAGTTTAATAAAAGTCATTTCCATATTAGTCACTTTAACAATCATTTACATATTGTTTGTCATATGAGTTGTATGATTTGGTGAACATCATGCTTGTGATATGAAGCACATGATTCGTAGATGGTATCTTGACCGGCTTGTAAGGGGTATTTCTCTGCCTTTAATTAATTTTATGTCCGGTAAAATAGGTGGGTTGGGTTGAGTTGGGTAACGGGTCAGAACGGGTGTGAGTTAGGATGGGTGCGGGTCAAGACGGGTTTTAAGCAAAATCCGTTTGGGTTTAAACGGGTCGTTTTAAAAAAATCAAATTTGTTCAAGTTAAAATGAGTTATAACTAAACAAATAGTTTATTTGAATACTTTTTAATGATTTTCTCATTAAATATATTGTTGATTATTCTTACCCATTGAAATCTATTATGTTCACACGGTTTTTTAGTTAACCATTTTGACCTGCTTTGTGTTAAGGTATTACCCATCTTAACTTATACTATGTCATAATGTTACTCATTTCAACACAAGACCAGCTTTTATTCGTAAAGAAAAAAGCACTAGCTTAGAGCCACAAAAATTTGAGGGTCTCAAATTTTTTTCGGGTTTTTTTAACAGTCATATTATCATACTTATACTCTCAAACTACACCCCAATATTCCTTCATTTTCTTGGATTTAAACCCATGACCACCTTTTTAAGAGACAATGCATCTACCAAATGGGATAGTCTCACATTATCTTTTGAGGCTTTTTTGTTGTAACGAATTATGATATGTGTAAACACAATTTTGTTTTAATATTTGTAATTAATCTATATATTTTGTTTGTAATTTTTGTTTTTTTATTGCTTTCTCCTTCATGATTATCTACACTTTCTGTATCATAAGCTCGGATAAAAGATGGGAGTTTTTATATACATTAGAAAAAAATCACAATTTTTCACTTCGCTTTGAGCCACCAAATAGCTTGAGCCGGCCATATTTCAACACAAAATGCAACAATTGTATACCCAATTCTATTCATTTATCTTGTTATCGGTCAAGATTGTCATGTATAATTAATTTCAATTAAGAACATTATTAATAACGAAAAATAAGCATTTGTATTTGAAAATACTACTGCAAGCGATTATAAAGACACTCAAAATATTATATTAAAATTTTGTTTTAAGAGTTAAAACACATACGTTTAAGACCCTGGAGTTCACCAATCACTTTGGATTTGAGGCCTTCTGTCCCAACAACTGAAAAACCCTCCTTTGATAATTAAAAACCAATATTAGTATATATATTAAAAAGGAAAGCTTTGTTTGTGAGTGAAATGTACTATTCCTTTTGGTTTAAGTCTTTATGCGTGATGTACAACCAGTCTTAGCATCGTCTTCACCTTCACCGCCTATTACTCCTCTACTCCTCTTCGGGTTCTCCCAAACACCACACCAGCAATCGCCACCTTCCGTCACCACCCGTGCTGCTCCACCGCCATCGGTCTGCCTAACCGACGGGTATAATTTTTTTGTTAAATGATAGATTATCTCCTTTTTACCTAAGACAGTGGTTATGTTCTTTGTTTTAAGTAATAGGCTTACCCCTTTGTTCTGGATTTCCGATTATGATCATCGGAGACAACGGTAGTTACTTTGACTCAACCCAGGTACTCTCACTTTCTTTGTTATATGTTCAATTAAGGCTTATTGTAGCTGAATATGTTACGTCCCAGTCAATTTCGTAACTCGATTTGGGCCTTTTTCATGGTTAAATAACAAGTAAATCATTCTGCAATAGCTAAACCTTAACAAAGAGTGGTAATCTTCTAGGTTGACAATCATAATGGTTTCATGTTTTGTTGATTTCATACGTTATTTTTATACCTCCTCCATAAATTTCATCCACGCATTTATAGCAATTGTCATTTGTTTTGGTTCGTTTGATGACCAATTGATTATGTTTTTTACCCTTTCTCTGGATTCTAACATCATGTATTTCTCAAGCGGCTTCTCAAATCTACAAAATCTTACAAGGAGGTTTGGTTTTCATTTCATTCTGTTCCTATAAACTTTAAGAAAAATGTTACTGAAAAACATTTGAAAAGTTGTAGAAACCATAATGATTGTGATTCGTCATGAACTCTGTCTTTAGATATGAATTGGGTAGTTGTTTCTTAGTCTCTTTTATGATTTTTCCATTTTTTATTTGGTTTATATTTCTACGTTTCCATATGGGTTTTTGGGCTTGCAATGTTGGTAGTTTGTTGGATGCTAATGCTTGGTACTGTCACAACATCTAGAAAACTTCATTTAAGGTTTTTTTGTAATTGCAACAAATATTAGTTTATGTATCTTTACTGACCTGGTTACAGATTAGGATCACTTTTTATGTGTGAATGTGTAATAAAAAACCAAATTTTTTTTTTTTTTTTTTGGGGGGGAGGGGGGGGAGGTATATACGTCTCAGGTAGGTTACAGTTCTTGCTAAGATTTTCATACAAATTAACAAAAAATTGTTTTATTTTAAGAGTATTTTGATGGGTTGTTTATTGTTGATAATAGAACTATTTGAGTGATTAGTCATTCCAGTACAGTGGTATAATGGCAACTGTAGTTTATTTTGTTCAAGTTTGCTACACTATTACGTGTGGAATTTCAGTTATGTTTGAAGATGAATGCTTTAAAGGTTCCTTGGTGAATAGCTATAGTTCTTTTTTTTCCTTTCGTTAAAGTTTGGTATAATTTGAAGTTGTAGGTGTAACCGACTCTTCAAAGGTTTATGTGCAATAATAAATGGAATCATAAATAAGAAAAAAGACTGTTGGTTTGAGTTTTGCAGTTTACTAATGGTACTTTAAATATTGTTTTATCTTTGCTAATACTTATTCTTGGGTATATTAATTCAATTTTTAATTGGTTAATTGGTCTTTGTAGTGTTTTATGTCTTTCTTTAAAAGTAAACGTATATCTATTATTGATTATTCTCTACAGGTGAACCAATTTTATGTGATGTATAGGTAGCTTCAGTTTGGATCTTGACATTGATGTTGAAGATGAAGTGCATAAAGATTTCCCAAGAGTTGTATGTTACATACTTACATATATGATAATCATGAAAACAGATCTATATCTTTATTAATACACATAATTAGATTTATTTATTTGTATAACATTATAGTTTTCTAGAACTGCAGAACCACATAGTGAGATATCATGAGTTGTCTTTCAAAACTTGGTTTTATTTTTCAACAGTTGCTGCAAGGTGGGATGCTGATTTATACATCAAAGTAGATGATGATGTATAACATAGCCTAAAGATACAAAACATTGGATTCACCTTCAAATCAAATAGAATGCAGAGGCGTGAAGTATCATGAACCTGGCCACTCATATTTTAATTAATCGGTAACCATTTCATGTCAAGTTGGTGGTACTAAAACTTAAGTAACATAAAAGTTCTTGATGTAGGTAGCCATCTTTCAAAGATAGCAAAACTCTAAAGTAGCCTTATCTATGTGTTACTTAACCTATATATATGTAGATTTTAACGTATGTGTAAACTTGGTTATATCAGTTATATATGGGTTGTAATGTGTTCTTTTAATTCTTTGGAAGTTCTTTATTAAGAGTTTAAACAGGTCGATTTTCGTAAGGAATTTGATATTTTAGAATACGTCATACCGAAATTTTGAAAAAAAATTCTATGACCATTCTTCCGCATTTATTTTAAATAAAGTTCGTGTTACAACATACGAGAATAAAGATCTACAACGAAACATCATATTAGTCTTACCACACAATCATACTAATTTTATGCTTTGTTTTACGCTACACGTCTGTATATGAGACCCCGCCGCAACGCGCGGGTCCTTACCACTAGTTAAGTTAAAATACCAAATGAGACCACCTCTTTAGTCACCAGAAAGGTGGCATTAAATAATTTAAGATTTGCTAATCAAAGATGATAAGTGTTGATAACTAACTAACATATCAAAATTCACAAGTATTAAAAAAGAATAAAATTATCAACGTAGATCGATTATGATAAGAGACAGATTGAAAATCAATTACTAAATTTACATAAGTCATGAACATGTGTCTAATTTAATCAAATGATACAAAATAAAACCAATTACCACCTTCCTTGATTCTATTTAGTGAAACAATTATGTTCTCTTGCCCAAAATGTTTTTCGTCATTATGCTAATTATACTTGCGATTTAATAGCACACAAATTGTTCATATGGTTTGTGTAACATATGAAGCCTAATTTTAGAAGTGATCAGTATCTTATTTGCCAATTTGTAGCATGCTTCCTTTCACAATCCAATTCAGCCGATAAGTTTTTGCTTCTTCAAGTTGTTGCTTCTTCTCCATCGACGCTTGAAAGTGCAAACAAATTTCTTTCACTTCTTTTATTCAAAATTCAATTTTTGTGAATGCAGATTATGTTATCACAATGTCTGATTTAGCCTCTCATTCAACAGATTATGTTTATCAAAATTTCTTTTTGCTGTATATAGGAAAGAAACTCTGGTATTGCAAGCCTGGTCTCATAGATTTATACAACATTTTTTGTGTAATGACAAGATATAACTTTTTAAACAAAATTGTAATCTTGGCTATTTAAATTTTTCCCATATGGTTTTTATCGATGCTAAACTAAATCATTGTCAACACATACATGATTATACAATAATAACTAAAGCATAAATTAGCAGAACCACAAAATAATAATGTTTCAATTTGAGAATTTCAGCATCTAAGACTACAAAATATCATCATAAGCAATCATCTCCCTACCTCTGGATGGTATGTTCAGATCTTTTCTTCCATAATTGTCACCATCTTTGGAGTTCACAGTTGCAGACCCAAGCTTATTCCCTCTTCCATGTCTGCTTAATGGAAGCTCTGGCTTCAATAGCTTCGATGAAGAAGCTTTCTTAACCCCTTCCCTCCATTGTGGCACTGGATCACTTGCCCACGCCACTTGCACCTGCAACATTTCAAGAATCTTAAGTCTAATCTCACCCAAAAATTCAAATTACCACGCAAATCTACCGTGAGAGGTTAAATCAAATGAATGAGATCTGGAATTACCATTGTAGAATCGAGAGTGATGCCGAAGGAGGGATCAAGTGAAGCGGAGATGGCGGATTCAGCCGAGTCTCTAGACCGGAAGGTGATGTAGGCAACACCGCCGGCATCCATGCGCGTACGGGAAATCGGTCCGTAGATCTCGAATCTCGACTTGAGATCGAGTACGGAGCAGCCGGTAGAAAGGCCGGTGATGACCACTGCGGCGTTGGTTTGACCGGACGGAGATGTCATGTCCGGAAAATGGTCATCGTCGATTGCCGGATCGGCGGGATGAGGGCGGCGGCGCTTAGGAAAGTTGTATGGCGTGTGGCGGGAGGAATAGGGTTTTTCTCTCTTTCGGCTCATCTTTTGTTTTGTGCGTGCTGGTGTTTCCCCCTAAGGCCTAAAGTGTTCCAAAATCCCACACTTCGAGCACATACAGAACCACTTCAATCATCTTTTTTTTTTTCCTAAAGATGCAAAATAATCTCGAATTCAAAGCTGTAAACAAAAAAAACGTTCATCAAGCACCTCATGAATTGTTCATATATTTTAATTAAAACGAACATAAACAGAGGTCGTATTCGTTCATTTATGTTTGTGAACGTTTGGTAAGGTGTTCGTTTATATTCATTTGTTATGTTTATTCATTAAATGTGTTGTATATATTCTTAAAAAAATTATTTTTAGTTTAATACCATAATATTTAAGCTTTAAATATAGTCATGTGTAATTTGTATCTTGTTAAAAAACATATGAATTTGAAACTACGTTTTTTAAACATTAATTTAGGATAATTTCAATTATAGTTATTTGTTTTAAATTTTGTTGTATTTTACGATAATTATTTTTTATTTTAATATCAAAGTGTTTAACTTTATATTTATATAAATGATTATCTTTAATGGTTGAGATTAAAAATGTTGATTTTTAACAAGTTCAATTCTTTAATGAACGAACACGAACAATAATTTTCGTTCGGTTAGCGTTCATAAACCGTTCGTTAACAAGTTAAATGTTAAATGAACGAACATGAACAAGTGCTCGTTTGTGTTTATTCAATCGTTCGTTCGTTTACAACCCTACTCTTCATATATACATTCACCAACTTTTTAAACATAATTATCTTTTCTATATATTACCAATGTTAATTTTCGTGCATATATATCTTATAAAGCATCATACAAAATCTAGTATTTTATCAATCAGCTAATTTTTTATAAAATTAAAGTTTATTTTGGGTATGGATTTTATAATAAATCATTACCTAAAATATAATGCAACACATATAAAATATGCTATTAAAGCTGTAGTTTGTAATGAAATTGAACAACTTAACCTTAAAAAAATGGTGTAATGATTAAAGTAAATGAGAGACAACTTATAAGTATTAAATTTAATTCATACTTAGAACAATCTACTGAGTACCACCGCACCGATTACTTGTGGCCACACTTTATCTGTTTTTGTTGATTAGTCGGGTATTAAGGGATCCAGAGATTTACCACGTAAGTGGGTTCTTAGGTCTTCAAATGCTAAAATAATTCCATGTACATATAAAAGGTCAAGTATGTTTTGGATTCCAAAATATAACATTTTTGACTTGAAAAGGGTCAGGTATGGGATATCAATTCATACTAGAAGCAATTTAATTTCTATAGAGACATCTTTGATTAAATAAACTTTTCAACAGTTGGCAAAAAACATAAGTTAATTAATGCTTTTGCATATCGTTTTTGGAAGCTGCATGATTAATTGTTGTTGACTCAAGATCTCATCATTGAATCGCAAGCGCATGTACGCGAATATTTGTTCTTTAAGCCTAGTTGGCAATCAATTCTGCCCCACAAATCTAGATGTGTTTGTCTTCAACTCTTTGTATATGTTCGCCTTTAAACCAATTCCGCTCTCGGCTTTGAACCCCCAATATCTATTCTTCAACTCTTTGTTTTCACATCTTTGTTTCAGTCCAGAGAGTAAATGGCTAAACCTAGGGAGCAAATGTGAATATGTGATCGTTGGGGTATCTTTGTATATGAAAAATTAAAAATAATGAAACCCTAAAAGAGGAAGTAACACAAAGCTACTACTTAAAATAAAAATAAATGAGTCAGTTAGTCGGTCGTTATACACGAGTTCACAACTTAGTATAAGTCGGTTAAAACAAACATGTGGATAAAGTTGCACCAAATAGTTTACATCTGATTATCTATATGGTTAGATTTGAGTTGATGTATAATTACAAACGAAGCTACAATAAGTCAATAATGATTATATGAACAATCAATCATTAATTTGTATTTTACTCAAGTTACTATGAAACCTTAATTACATGATATGAAAGCAATGTTGATTTCATTCTTCTCTTAGTTACATAAAGATAATGTTATCAATGATTAATTTGTTTGAAATATATTCGTTGTTATGGACAAAATGCTTAAGGTTTAGTAACAAAATATTTCATTGTAGTCAAACTATATATCTTTTACGCCTTCAGGATTCCACCATTTTGTTCCCTTTAGCAGCATTATGTTAAACATGTCAACAATAGGCATAGACTCTGGTTAATGTTAATTTTAAAAAAACAACAATGATGCTATAAGTTTAATACATTCGTACATTATTAATTGATTTGAATCATAATATAGCCTTAGAGATAACATGTTGTGGTCCATTTTTGAAAAAAAAAAAAAGCCAGAATTCACTAAAAACAAATTAAGTGTGCTAGTTGAATTTGGAGACATAATCTTCCTAACAACCCTTCAATATTACACGAGATTACAAAGTGTTGTGTGATGTTTGAAGTGTGCATAAAAATGTACGTAGTATTGATTTTCATCCAAGAAACTTACAAATATCTAAATATCTTAAACGCCTGAAAGGCTGAAATACGAGTGATATCTCTCAAAACAAGAGTGTATCATGCACAACAACAAATTTATAGTAGTTTGACGCTACCAAATATCACCTATTAGCATGTCTCTCAACAATGCTAGCTCATATAACCAAACCTGGGTATCATTCTTCATATAAATAGTTAATTCAAACAATACAAACCCAACATCAATTGATCTTCTACTGATAAGAGATCAAGGTTTCTTTGTGAGTTAATTGTTGGTGACCCGTGAATTAAAAGTTGAATTCTCGAATAGACAATTAAGAATAAAGTTTCTATGAAATAGCAAAAGTAACTAGTTAGAATTCATGTCACGTGTCTAATAGTCAATTTCTTTCCAAATCAATTACCGATTATAAATGTCCTGACAAACCACTAACCCTCCATGAGAAGAATGAGTGTCGGGTCACATGACACGTGTCATGTAAACTTTGAGGGGAAGTAAAAGACTAAATTGACGAAATCGTACATATGTTTTGCTAATATTTTACTTTCAAATTCTTAAATTTCATAAATTACTCATATGATCACCAAATTATCCTAATATTTTTGACTAAACTATCTTCGTTTAATATTTGTATGTGTTACAAATATTGCATAAAGTTTGAAACCATATGTTTAATTTATGAAACATAAATTTTCTTTTTTTTTTAACGGCTAACTTCAAAAACTAATAATGAGATAATAACACATAGGTCTTGTTAATTTACTCGGAAGTAAAATAATAATAAATCTAAAGGATCATACCAAAAACTAGACAAGTCTTCAAAGTAGTACCAGTAATCATGCGCCACATGGATACTAATATCTAATCAACGGCCCCGCTGGTGGGTCTACCGATTGTTACTAGTGTGGTGTGGTGTACGTTGTATGATATGCTTGTCACTCCGAACACGAAAAAGCCGATTGATTGTAAAATGTGACCATCTTGATGGAAACGTGTACGGTGCAAACTTTCTGTAAAAGCTGCAGCACTCACACTAGTACCAAAATATCAATTTTCAATGGTCCTTTCCTTTTCTTTTACATAATTATATATGTCCGGGTACGACTGTATTTTAATTGTTCTATTGTATTAATGCTCTTTTATTTAAACACTCCACTTTTTTATTTTAACACCCATGTGGGTTAAGACGGGCTATACTGGTCAACCAGTTTTGCTATAACCTGATACGGCCCGTACTGGTCAGTACAGGCCGTCTTGAATTAATTTATTTTATTTAAACATAATTTACGTATTTAAATAATTTTTAACGAAATACGTTTAAGACGTGAATTATTTAAACGATATTAGTTATTTATTTTATTTAAACTTAATTTAAGTATTTAAATTTAATTTTTAACGATATACGTTTATTATGTAAGTTATTTGAACGATACACGTCTATTACGTTAATTAAACGTCATAATGTCGTTTTAACTAAATATTTCATTTTATAATTAGTTTGTTTACGTTAATTTAAATAATTTAAACGATATAAAGTTTGTCGCGCAAATATTAAACAACACAAACAAAAACAATACAAATGCAGAAAGAAACATACGTATATACACTGTACGGTTTTATATACAAGGAAACAAAATACAAAAATACAAAAGTAACTACGATCCGGATGGTTCAGCGTCCGATCCGTCGTCTGCGTAGACGCGTGGCTCCGGGAACGGTGGAAGCTGTGTCCCGTCCCGTCGCACATGCTCTGACGCGACCGTCCACTGGACCAAATACTCGTAACGATCGAGCCGTCGCTCGACACGTGCCATCTGCTGAGCCGTCTCGTCGCACCGGGCGGCAATCCGGTGCAACAACGCCTCGAGTGGCTCGGTCAGGCGCACCGCACGGTAAACGTGCGGTGGATGTTGCGGAGGCTCCTCCTCGCGCGGCGGTGACTGAACCAGCTGCTCCCGAATCGGCTCGGGCTCCGTCATCAGGCCACCGTCCTACTGCTGCTGCTGGTCCGGCACGACGATGACCTGGACGGGCTGAAACGGGCGGCCGTCCTGCCCAATAAACCACAATCCCAGACCCAGGATGTCGGCGGCAAGTTTCATGTTGATGATCATCCGTCGATCGAGCTTACGAGGCTCGATCGCCGGCAGATCAACAAGCATGTCAACCATGCCTCTGCTGCAGACGATGTGGGTGACAAAGGCGCCACCCCCACAATGTACCGCGCTCCTGTCGGTGGTAGAAGGAGGCGTAGTACAACGCAAAACACCGTGCCAGGTTGCACGGCCTGCCAGCAATGAGTGAGTGCAGATAAAACAGATTTGTCGTTGTCACCCGTTCCTGGCTCTGACCGCGACCTGAAATGGTCGTCACGATGCAGCGGTGGATGTAACGGATCAGAGGATCTCTGATCGTCGTCGCCCGTAATCGGTGGCCGGTGAACGGCGTATCAGATATCTAGGCCCACCAGGCCCTCATAACCCCCTCCTCCCCCTGCGTCAACCCCTGTCTGAAGTCCCACGAACGGTCTCCGGCTCGTAGTAGATGCCTAAGTGCACGGCGAACCGCTCGATCGACATCTCGTGGTGATGTCCGCCTAAGGAGAACTCAATATCCGGAAGCTCCTCGTCCTCCTCCTCCCTAACTGCTGCATGGTGAGCTCTATATCTAAATGTCGATAGAAACTCAACAGTGATCAGCGGGTCAGTGGGCAGCTCCGCGAGATCGAACAGGCAAGTCCACGGCGTGTCCTCGCCGCGGATGGCTCTCGCACGAACCGCCTCCTCGGCATCTGCCAGAACACCCCAATCTATACAACGGGGCGTCGGCACGCTCATCCGAAGTATTCGACAGCACCTCATCATCGTCGCTGACTCTGGCTCGAACTGGAGCCACTCGTGCTGCGATAACGCGAGCGACGCGGGATCTAACGGCGGCCCCTGCTGCTGGGTGACGTCCTCCTGGTGTGGCATCTCGGCATACATCTCGGCTACAGAACAGTATAAGCTGAAAAACGAAAAACGAGCGAACGTTAAAAAATTTTTTTGACCAAGACGGCCCGTACCAATGTTGCCCGTCTCAAACAAAATCAGGCCGTCTTGGACCAAGACGGCCCGTCTTGGCAATACCAGGCCAAAACTAGGCCGTCTGTCCAAGACGGCCAGTCTTGGTCAAGACGGGGTGTATAGACCAAGACGAGAGAGTTTGAGTGTATGTGTGTGTGAAAAAACTGAAAATGACGTCTGAAGTTTGAATTTAATATAGAACAGTACGGGCCGTACTGGGCAGTACGGGCCGTACTGTTCTAACTGTTTTTTTTTTAATTCAAAAAAATTTCATTTCTATTACATTTCATTAAAGAATTTGTTTTTTACATTTACACGTCTATGTAGTCGACCAACTTATTTTCATCTATAAATCTTTGATATTTTTGCAGCCTGTCATGATATACGAACTCCCAGTCGGATGCGGCATCATTTCGGTAACGTTTCCAAATAGGATTTACCGTTGGCATTGGATAATATCATTGTAAGGTAACATTAATGAAATGGACGCCAAGATGAACTACTGATATGACGTTATGTCGCGGCAAACTATTAGCAGATGTCCACAAAGGAAAGATGGTTTGAGGACCTCGACTGCTGAAAAGGTGAACGATTACGCCAAATCTTTGAGCAATTACTAAACCTGTGTGAGGCATAAACATCCAATGTTCGGCAGGAGCATGTGCAATCTGTTGCCAATTTATTGTGTTGCGTAGTACATCATAAGATCCTGGGTCGTAGGAGTTAAACACATATCTGTACAGATCTGCGTTGAAATCCAATTCGTGCAAGAGTTGTTGTCGAATTAATGCCCAATGACTTTCATCTAATCCTAAACCCACGGCTACAGAACGAAAACCACAGTTACCATCTAGCTCGACATCTTTATGTTTATCACGTAAGGTTGAAGCAAAGGAAGGATGTGACGACCGAAGGGATAAACATTGTTTAATCCTTCTGGCTTCATGTTACGTGGAAAACGGTGTTCGTTTTGACTTAGCGAGTCCGATGGTGGCATTGCTTTTGATACCGATGTGGAACGACTGCGCCGAAATACGGGTTTCTAACCTTTCTCGGTCACAGCTGTAAACGAACTATGCCTCGAAGGTTCAAATGTACTTTCTTGGGACGCTAAATTATCTTTAAGAACGTCTTCCTCTTTTTGTTTCTGTGCCTTTAAAGTTGGACGACCACGTGTATCTTTTTGAACTGAAGGCGCCTTTTTGTCGCTTTTATTTGGAAATTCCTGCGCCAAGACCTTCTTTATTAGACTCTTTTTTATTTTAGGAGGTTTGGAATTTATTTCTTCTGTAACCAAACCCATTTGTCCTATAACATCTATTTCTTCTTCTTCTAACAGTGTTGGGTTAGCTGTGTTAAGTTTTGTCCAAAAAATATCTATATCTGAGAGCGGTATCTTCTTATCTGCATAATTTATAATTAGAATTAATATAACAGTAACTACGTGCGAAACATCTAAGATTTACAGTTAATATTACGAACCTGTGTTGTAATATTTTGATATATTACAAGCGCACGGCAACCCACAACTCGTCCAAAGCTGGTGGCCACACGTCATATTTTTGTCGCGCATGACTCTTATTTTATCTTTTTCCTCGACCAACAAATCAAGAGCTTTATGGGACACCTTTCCTCGAAGGTTATCAAATATTGGTAGTTTATGATGACCCATAGTTTTAATCAATCTCGTTTACAAATCGTGTTTCATTTTTACCTCCTGTGCTTGCACGATTTCATTTACGAAACCGACAAGCGAGGCAAGCGTGCTGTTTGTTGATCTGAGGAATCGTTTTAGGTTTGAGTGCTGACTTTCCATCCGGCTTGTTGTACGTTGACCAAATGTAACGACTGGTTTTAACGGTCACTTGTGTTTAATAAATAAATGTTATTATGTTTATAAAATTATGTTGAGATAATAATATAATAACATTTGGGGTATTAGGGTTAACTAGTAACTAACTTGATTTGGTTGGTTAAGTGAGTTAACTAGTTTAAAAGCTTGAGGGGTTAAAGTTGTCAAACCCTCAAACTTGTATTTAGATGTAATAAATGTTGACTTGAGTCAACATTTCAAGATATTTCTATCTTGTGTATGTGTGTGTTTACGTGAAGAGCCAAGAAGGGAAGAAAGGGCTTCAAGCCCTAGCTTCCAAATTTGTGGGTTTGGTGGTCAACAAACTAGAGATTGAAGCTTCTAATCCTATGTTTAACTGTTGGCAAACATGTTGTAAGTGATTTTAACTCCCATCTTGATGTTGGTTATAAGTTCACGTGATGAACAAGAAGTGGGTTTATCTCAAATATTGAAATTGGTTGTTTAAATGGGTTATAAAACGTGAAGGGATGTTTATTATGAGTTTGAAACAATCAAACTACTAGTTATTATCAATTTTGGTTGAGAATGATTTGTATGGGATTTGGGTAACTTGAGAAGTTATGGAGAAAACCCATATGATTATGTTTGATAACTAGTAGGATGATTAAATCATGGTTTTTGATGTGTTATGCATCAATTTTGATTAATCTTTGTATAAAAAGGATGAATTGGTGATTTTGGAGATTATGAGTGGGATTGGTTAATGTTTAAACACTAACAAGAATAGTGAAATTGAATGATGCACACCAATTGTTTGTTGAAATGTCAATAGATTGACTTTTGGTCAAAATTGGTGAATTGAACCATGAAATTTGTTCAAAGTGATTGTGATTGTGAAATTGGTAGTTGGATAGCAAATTTGTTGAGTTAGATAAGTCTATGTCAATCTTAACTAAAATATTAGTTAAGAAGATTGAAATTTGTTGTGAAATAGAAATAGGTGGTGGTATTGGAAGTGCAAAAGAAAGTCAAAGAGAAGGCAAATCACTATTTGTTAATCTCTAATCATAGTGCTAAGGTAAGTTATCTAACTTGCTAAACACCATATTTGTGAGGTAGTAATAGTCTACTAATTGAATTGGTTTGTCTATAAATGGTTTTGTTCATAGGTGTTGTTTGTTGATTGTGCGGTTTGACTTATTTAGTCAAACTGTGCATATCGAATTTTATGTTTGAGTTGAAATTGATTGCAATGACATTGAGTGTTAATTGATGATATAGTATCACAATTGAACTAAATTGGTTATGAATTGTTAAATTCATAAAGAAATAGAGTTTGATTGTGTGGTTTGGCTTATTTGGTCAAACTATGTATGTATATCAAAATATGGGATGGTGATTATGTGTAGTCCATTAATTGAGTTGAATGGACTATGAACTGTTGAATCCATATTTGAATGGAATTGGTTATGAATTGTTGAATTCATATTTGAATTGGATTAATTATGAATTGCTTAGTTCATAATTGAAATTGGTTTGATTGTTAGGTTTGACTTTATTTAGTCAAACTGCATAAAGATCATAATGTTTGAATTATGACTTGCGTAATTGAATTGAATGTCAATTGGTTGGTAAATATATGATAGAAGTATCGGAGGATGAATATCATAGAATCATGGTTTATAAATGTTTATAAACATATGAATTGTTGGTTGATATAAAATCTATGATGGAAGGACTAGAGTGTGAACATCATAGTATGAGTTGGAAATTGTTGATTACTTCACCACTTGAATGTGGAAGTAAATTCTGGTAAGTTATGATGGAAGTACTTGGGTGAGAACATCATAACTATGTTGAATATCAATTTGCCACTTGAGTGTGGTTTAATTGATTTGAATTGGTTTGAAATCTATAATGGAAGTTCCTGAGGGTGAACATTATGGTAATTATTGATGAATTATGTTTGGTTATCATTTGTATAACTAAATTTATTGATATAAATAGAAGTTTATGAATGAAACACCTCTTTGGTGACTTTGATTAGTTTTGATATTTTGATTAGAAAAATTGAATGATTTGATGTCCAATTATGTTTGGATATGAAATGATGTAATTTGATGATTTGAATCCAAGTAATATGGTTGAATAGATCTTTTGGATGTGTGAAATCACTTTGAAAAGTGAAAGAACGAAAACGGGTCTTCGGATGGGTCAAAACTGCACAAAACAGAAAAATCTGCATTGCTGGTGCAGGAGACCATAAGCTACGGCCCTGGGACCATAAGCTAAGGCCTGGGGTAGCTGAACTCTCTGATTTACGGCCCTGAGACAGTAGGTTACGGCCTTCCTTACGGCCCTGACCAAAATTGATGTGTTTTGCCATTTTTGGGTTGGGGGACCATTGGGGATAATCTTACTTAGTTCTTATGAACTAATGGTGAAATTATATGTGGTGTTTGCAGGTCGGAGTTACATGTGCATAGAAGCTTATGATCGGGTGCGTAAGTTGAAAGTTCAAAAGTTTTGGTAAATTTTGGTTGTTGGGTTTTCATACAAACTATTGTATGATGATTTTTGAATGTAATTAGTAACTAATTAAGTTCATATTACATATACAAAGGTTTTTGACGCTTTTGCATAAATATTTGATAAATTCTTGAATTAAAACTTAACTGGGACCTATTTTTGACACGTGTATGCGTGTATGGATTTTGTGTAACAACAAAGTTGCGCGTTCTATTGGTTCATGCTGTTACAAACATATCTCTGTAACTGTTTAACCAGGTGTGCGTCAGATACTCCAGAACCCCTGAAATGAAACAAAAACCAATGATGATATGATGATAATAATGATGGTATATGATGCTTACTTTTTTGTTGTCTTTGATAAGTCTGTCGTATAGATGGTTGTAGTTGTAGTCGTATAACTCTGTTGTCGGAGAGTTACACAAATTCGCCCATCGACCTTTGAATTTCTTCCAGTCTGCATCCGAAAAGCTTGCCTTGCAGTGTTTGGAAATATTTTCGTCTATGTGCCATCTGCAGAGATATTTTGCAGCTTCTGGAAACACCTTACGACACGCACTCATAACAGCAAGGTCTCGATCTGTTATGATCACACGTGGCTCCATACATTTATTCAACATACTCTTAGCCATTTCCAACACCCAGACATAGTTTTCCTCACACTCTTTGCTTACGAACGCGTGAGCAATACTAAACGTCTGGTGTGTGGAAGTCACGCCAACAATTTGAATAAATGGAAGCCTGTACTGGTTCGTTTTGTACGTCGCGTCCGTCATCAGTACGTACGGAAATGAACGCCACCTGCAATACGATTTTGGATGACAGAAGAAAATGTCTTCCACGACGTTTGTTTCAGGATCCTCCCGGGTATATTAAACGTACCGCTGACTGTGAAGCACGTTTTCCAAGACCTGCATCGGAGTCTCACCGAATTTCTTCTTGTTTTTTAACTTCTGCTGTAAATTGTATACGTCTCTAGAGACGGATACATTTGCAGGGTTATGTTTCTTTATGCTCGAAAGTATGTTACGAGGATTCATGTGTCGCTCGGTCAGATTCTCAACCAGATCTACTTCCTCCTGAGTGAATCTTCTAACATATGGATAACCCTCTAGATTCTGAGCAGGTTCGTGATTGTGATTGTCGTTAATTACCTGTAATTTCTAGGAATCACGAACATCGTTGTATAACCCTATCAGTTGAAACGGACAACCGATTTTCTTGCTGCCTGACCGTCTAAGGATTGCGATGCTATTGTGCTCGCCACCATGGTCACACATGAGCCAGACTTTGATTACACTGCCTGTTGTCTTTGATTTCTTCGTTCTTCTTTTGACTACAATGTAACCATTGTCTAGTGCTCTACTTTTCACCCACCCTACCAGCGCTTCCTCAGACATAAACTCCTGACATATAAAAACAATAATAAATACCGTAAATGGATAGCGATAATATACAATCATCAACATTTATGTTTCATTTAAGTTACCTCTTTGGTTTCCCAGTTAACGTTTGAAGCCGCCGGCTTTTCTTCATAACCCTCCTCCGGGTTACTTTGTTTACTGTCGTCATACACGAACCCATACGATGCTTGACTGTCAAACCCGACATCAGCGTTAGGTTCAGTATTCAGATCTATCGTGCCGTATGAATACTCAACAGGAGGCTCTTCGTTCAAATATGGCACGAAATAGTTGAAAAAACTCCCATCCCAGAACGACATCGTTACATATATGAATTATCTTGAAATATATTCGAATTCGAAAGTTACGCATTCGTTTGAAACGATTCAAGCTTATATACAAATTTGAAGATGTTCAATACGGCTCGTACTGGCCTATACGGCCACACGGCCAGTACTGAGTCAATTCAGTGTCCTTTTGTCGGAATTGAAAAAGCAAGACGGGCCGTACTAGCCGGTACGGGCCGTCTTGCTGTCTAATCATTGTATTATGTTGTAGGGAATGTCTGTATGATGAATGAGATGGGTCGTCCTGGCCAGTACGACCCGTCTTGCTCCCAATCATTGGCACATGTTTTCAGAGGGTATGTTTGACCAAGTACTGAGACAGGCCATACTGGGTAGTACGGGTCGTCTCAGGGGTGGATTTTTAAAAAAAATGGGTGTAAGAATAACACCACCCTTGTTTTATATATAACGGGTTGAACTAACTCAAGACCGTCTAATAAAAAGGTAGAAGAAAAACCTCATATTCTTTCATAACAGTAATAGAACTCCATAAACTACAATGTACTCAAAAAGATGTCAATTAAAAATTGAAAATATATATCAAATCAGGGCCGTCTCTGAGAGATTAGGTACCATGTACGAATGCTAAAAATGGGCCCCTATGTGTGTGAACACGCATACACACAAATTGACGGTAATTAAAACAAGAGTAAAATCAATATAAACAATATTGCTTTAGCAAAATGATGCATTTCAATGTTTCAAAAACTAAATAAAACGTGACGTTCTTCTAGCATTTTTTGATGCAAAGTTGTTGATTAAATCTTCATAATCCACATATTATAGTATTAGTCTTTCTTGAGACATTATCGATCGTAAGTATGATTTAAACAACTTCAATTTTAAAAAGCTTCTTTATGTGGATGCTACAGTTATCGGAATAGTCAACAAGATTCTATATGCAATTGATGCATTTGGAAAACAATCAACTCACATCAAATATTTTAAAACATCAACCGGGTTTAGAATCTCACTAGTTAATAAAGTATCAAACAACTTTAACTCCATATTAAGCTCATAACCATCAATATACGATCTATCATCATACTTCAATGCATCCTCAAGAAGAATACAACATGAAATAATGTCATTGTCGTCAAATTCCTTCCTCTTTTTTAGGAAATAAAAATCCAAATAATTTTTCATACTTTTTGTATTGTTCAAATCTTGTTTGAAGTGAAGCACTTGCTTGATCAACAATATATGAAAAGCCCACTTTGGTTTTTGGTAATTAGTTTTTAATTAGGTTAAATATATTTAAAAATTGGATTGTAAATTATATGTGTTTGTTGTAAAATATATATAATATATACAAATTTTTTTAAAAAAATTAGAGCCCCTTAAAAAAAGAGCCCTGTGCGGTTGCATCTCCTGCACATGCTCTAAAACCCCCTTATATCAATTTATGTTTTCAATCATCAAAGTATAAGTTGATAAGAATGGAAGTGTAAAACTACCACTTTTTATGATTGTATAAATCTACTTGCGCGGTAAACCCTTAAGGTCCCTTAATACCCGTCTAACCGGGAGGAAAAGATAAAGAGTGAACGTAAGCAACTGGATCGGTGACATTCAAAGAAGATCACCTTAATTGAGATTAAACTTCAAACCTTTTGATTGTCTTTCCTTCATTTTAATCACTACATTATTTCCTTGAAGGTTTAATATAGGTGTTGTCAGTTTCTTATTCAAATTCAGGTGTAGTCAGGTTCTTATTCAAAGACAATAGATAAATTAGTTTATAAAATTTTAGAAACAAAAGTATGATAGATTTGAATCACTAAAAACTGTTTGATTTATTAATTGTTGAGTTAATAAGATCCCTAAATCTTTCATATTATGTTTAATGTTAAATGGTTAAAAGACTAACGGAATCATTCAGATATTTTAGTGAAGCAAAAAATCTTGCCTTTGACTAATTCATATGTTATATTAAAACATGCCCTAAAACTATGTGTAGTGGTCAACCTACTGAAAACCTTAAAACATCACACTAGTCACCCCACTGAAAAACATTCCCCACTATTTCATACCATCACCACTTATAATCAAACGCACCAATCACGATCGAGGGGGAGAAGTGGGGAGCGGGGCCGCTGGGTGCGAGGAAGGGAGGCCACCAGGGAGGGGCGGTGTGCCCGCTGAAGCGTGCCGAAGGGTGGCAGCCTGCTAGGGGCACGGGCCACCCACTACACCCGGTTTAAGATATATTTACATTCAATTATCTCCTCAATTTTACCCTGTGCAAGCGAGAGGAGCATTCCATAAATCATTTGATATAGTGTTTGTAAAAACTAAAATATATGAAGCGAGTTCACTTAAAAACCACAAGTTATTGAAGTTTATTTAGCATGTGAGTTATATCCCTGCTTTAGATATCAAGACCCACCAAAACTTGCGAACATAATTAACAAACCTATTATTTATATAAATACAATCATTTTAATGAGCATATAAATATATAATTACATAGAATATATATTGCTATGTATAAATTCATTATAACAAGTTAATTTTTTTAGGATCATTGGCCGGTTGCTTGCTTGCTGGTACCTGGAGGTTTATTACTTGAGTTAGTTCTCACGGTTTGAAAAAAAAAATCATGAAAATCCTATGAAAGTAGAAAAGTTATTTTTTATTTATGTAATATATATTATTACTAGGTTATTACCCCGTGTATTACACGGAATAAATATAAAATATTAAACAATTAGAACTAATAATTCAAAATTTATAAAACGATATATTGATATAAGATGATCAAGGTATGTATTAACAAATACTTTAAGCATTAAAACAATAATTCGAAAGTTTAGCAACTACAGGATTGATATTTGATAGGTAAAATATTATTTTGATAATTATTAAAGTTATTTTGAACGACCATTGAATACTTAAAAAAGTTTAATATGAATTGACTAAATTTATTTTGTTATAAACCAATAGTTTTATGAAAAATTGTAAATTATAAAATTATATTTTAAAATAAGATATAATTGGAATCTACTTATAATTATTAAGAATAAAAAATATATATTTTTGCATTTAAGTATACAATTTAAATATTTAAAATTATTAACCTTAAATAAGAGAGATAATTTGTGAAATATAATTAAATGATAAATTAATATAATAGCGACATTTAATGATGAATGTGTAAGAAAGTGACATGTGGCAAAATTTGATGATAAATGAATATGAGAATAACAAGTGGCATATTTGTTATTCTTTTATTAGATAGTATAGATTATATTAAAATTAAAAAGATAAAATATTAAAAAAATTATTTTATAACGTATGTGTGTAAGTGTATAAACTTCTAAAAGTAATTTTTTAATTTTTATTTTATTATCATAGCATATATTATATAGATACACATAAAATAAATAAAGTGACACCGAATTTCACGAGTTTTTCAACTAAAGGGAGAAATATACTTACTAAGTATTAAGCTCTAGTTAAAAATTTTAACTTAAAATACATACATAATACACACACACCCATACTATAAGAGTATCAATCATATGAAATCCTAATGATAATATTTTATTTCAAAACAGCATTTTATAATTTTTAAATTTAATATTGAATGTTTAGTTATTTTTTATTAAACCACATGTAATGCATGTGATATTAACATATAAATTAATAAATAAAATCTAAGCAAAGAAGAATAGCTTGAGCTTAATTAAAAATTACCAGTAAGGTAAGTTTGAGTTTTTTTTTTATTAAACAATAAATCTATCAGATGATTTGAGCTTTAAATATAAAGTGCCGATTAGTCTAGCTTGCTCGCTTGTTTGAACCTATACTTTTTGACATCAATTAGGTTCAACGAAAACATTTAAAAAAAAAAAAAAAAAATTCTGGATTCCATTTTTGTGTTTCCTAAAACAAAATACAATATTCGTTCTTGCATGAATTAAAGAATATATTTTGAATTAAAAAAAGAACTATATGATCGCCCATGATTTTATTTCAATAAATATTTCAGGAACTAACTTAAATATTCACTAAAAACAAAACTGTCGACACAATGAACAGGGTTATTAGGCAAAATGTCATTTTCTTTGTTAGAAAAATATATATTCAAGTGAAGCATTCATAGCACTTGACCTTTCAGATGGAGGAGCCCTCATTTTCTTCACACCTTTTCTTGATACATTTCAAAACTATGTTGTCACATACCATTATATAAATAAAACACGAAACAATAAATAATAGTCTATTTTAAGTCTAGAATCTCGATAAAGTTAGAATAATTTATGTAAATATTATAGTGTAATTATATAAAATAATACATCTTCAATAAGTATTTGTCTTGTAAATACCATATCAATACACGTTGGTTAATTTATATGAGCTAATTACTAATTTACTTCGTTTACTGAATTAAATAATAAAGTATTATTTTGATACATAAATTAATATATATGATAATATCCTTGTCATTACAAAGCAGAATATTTTCCTTATGTGGGTTTATATTTGATTATGACATGAAACATTAAACAATTGAAACGGTTAAACTGTTCAAACTTCTGTAATATTGGTGAACCAAACACTATTTAAAAAAATATAACTTATAAGTAGTTGTATCTTTCTTGAAATGAAAATCAAAGTCTTAGATAAAGTTCAAATATAATAGTAAATATGGTGATCATACTACAAATTCAAAATGATTAGTAATATCAATGTCATTTCTTGTCTAAAGGTTAATGCCGCTAAAGTGTTTATCATTACCATACGATAAAACAACGTTATATAACAAAATTGGACAAATTGGTTTGTTACATTTTTGGGTTGAAACTAGAACTAAGATATGCCGACACAAAAGACAACACTCTCGAAAACGTATAAAGCTCTAATTCGATTAGTTGTTGGGACTTTTGAAATTTTCAATAAATTTACAAAAAAAACAAATAAAAAAACAAGAGTAACAATATATACTTGAAAAATATATGTTTACATACATGAGCTAATCTCTTTAAATAACAATTCTTTAGAAAAATATGGTCTAGTCATATGTTTCCTTTTTTTTTTAATAACGAACACAAAAGAAAACGTTATAACATTTGATAAATCTCTACAGCCAAACATGTGTCACATAAGTAAATAACTATAAAATTATGCATACAAGCAAAACAACTTATAACATGTAAGATTATATATGAAAAAGAGGACATTTTTATTGGCATATATCTCTAAATACAGTCACGGGATCCGGCATAAAGATAGATCGATGCCTAAATATATTAGGGGATTTTGAGCACATGTGGAGATAACTTTTAAGAAAACAACCAAAAGATTATTGATAGGGTACCCTTTGCTTTTGTGAACCCTTAATTCGGAATCTTTTATCATAAACCTTGTACAAATTGAAACTTGAAGACAAAACCCAAATGGTTTGATCCACAATAGCTTACCCTACGTAGTGTTCAATTGGGAATCTTGATCAAACACCGGTCACCAATAGACAAGTTTAAGGCCAAAGCCAAAAGGGTCGATCGTTAATAGGGTACCCTAAAGGACCCTCATTAGGATCAATATACGGCTCGTATTTGATCTTTGGACACGTAAGAATAGTCAAATTATCTTCTTCTTCTTGGGAAAAATCAGATTGATTTTCAAAAACGTTTGACGAATCACAAGGCTCTAGAAACGGAGAATAGTTCCCATCAGGGCTATATGAATCGATTATGTCACTTTTTGTTGAAACAGAGTTCGCATATTCTTGTTTGCATATCACCATTTTTGGTTCATCGATCCATGTTTGCAATGAAACTTTTTTTTCTTGAGCAATTGAATCCAATTCTTTTGAGGAAAACTCATTTGGGATTGAAACGTTTTCCCCCGTCTCCCTTCTATGTAACTTTTCTTTGAGCATTTGAACCTATAGTTATAATTAACGTGATTTGAATATTATATTATATAACTACATATAATATATTTCAATAGTGTAACGATTCGTTTATTAACCCACTTTAATTGCGGAAACCCTATTAGCTCAGATAAGATCAAACCAAATCTTTAAGTATTTTTCATGATCTTTATTATACATGTATAAGACAATGTTATTTTATAGGTTTGTACAAATTCATCACCATTCGGGCTATTACGTCAGTGTAACGCAAACTTATACTTGTTTTAAATCACAAAAGTGATGAATTTGCGAAAACACGTAAAATAACATAGTTTTATACATGTATAATAAATGTTATGAAAAAAACCTAAAGATTTTGGTTGATCTTGTTAAAGTTAATTAGATTTTCGCAATTAAGGTGAGTTATTATAGGATCTAATCCTAATTTAATAATTATATATATAATGAAACAGTTGATTGATAATATTATTATACCTCTTGTTTCAATTTGTCATTGTGTTTTTGAAGGCAATCAAACTCCAATTTGAGTTTTTCGTAGCTTGAATTCAAAACATCGTAGTCTTTTTCAAGTTGTTTTGTCTTGCACCGTGCTCGACGATTCTGAAACCAAATAGCAACTTGTCTTGGCTGCAAATCAAGATCTTTTGCAAGCTGAATTTTCCTCTCTGGTTCAAGCTTATTTTCCTTATTGAAACTCTTCTCAAGACATTGAACTTGATCAACGGTCAACCGTCGTTTCTTCTCCGGTTGCCGGAAACTGTTTTCATAGTCCTCATCGGAGTTGTACTCCTTTTCATGTTGCCCGGAAACCCACTTCTTTGTATTCCTTTTAACTCCTGAAATATAATGAAGTTCCGAAATTATTTTGTCAATTTTTTGTTAAAAATCACTAAAATTTATGCAGTTTTTTGTTTTGAAATGATAATACCATGAAAGGGTTTTGAAACCCATGGAGAATCAAACCCGTCAGAGGAAAAACCAACACTTTGGTTTTGGAGCAAAGCTTCAAACACAATTCCACCCTCCATTGCTTTGACTTTTTTAGGCTGGCTGAATTTTAAATGATCATTGAGAGATGGGGTTTATGTCTAAAAAAGCATGTGATTAGAATTACAATCATGTGATGATATAGAAAGACACCCATGAATCAAAGTATGTTTTGGGTTATGAAAACCATGATATTGTTTGTTTTTGAGACAAAAGAAAATAGTGAGTGTGTGTGTGTGAGAGAGAGAGAGAGTCTTGTGTGGGGGGAGAAGGACTAGATGGGGTTTATAAGAAGAACATCAAGGAATAGGGAGGGGAGTTGGGGTGAAGCATTTTTCTACTTGTTGAATATCAAAACTATCAAAGTTAATTTTGTTTATTTAAATTTGATTATACATCATGTGACTGTTTTTACTCGTATCGTATCTAAGGTTGCAAAAGTTGCTAGCCGCTTTCAGGTCGGAATAACTCTTTGGAGCGAGTAATCAGGCAGTACTCGGTCCTAGGCGGGAGTACTCGGGTAATCCTCAGGAACTACTCGGCCTAGGAACAACTACTTGGAGCGAGCACTCGGCGAGTTCTTGGCCTTGGAGACCCACTTTTGCAACAGTGCAGTCATATCAAAAGAAATGGTTAATTTGGGTAAACAATTGCAGTAAATGGGTTGAATACTTGAATGATTAACATTATAATATTTAATGAGTTGAAATGAGTAACACTTAAAAACAATGCGTGTCAAGATGGGTAAATAAAAAACTATGCAAATGCATTTGATTCAAACATTTAAAAATTATTAATAACATGTTTGATGAGAAAATCACTAAAAATTATACAAATGGACTATTTGTTTACTTATAACACATCTTAAGTTAGACTAGTTTGATGTTTTTTAGAACAATCTATTTAGACCTAACCTGATTTTGTTTAAAACTCATTCTGACCCGCTTCCATCCTAACTGAACCAGTTTTGACCCGTTACTTAACCTGACCTAACCCGCCCATTTTACCGGCCATAATCAGAACAATTAGTAAGAGACAAATCTTTTATATTGTTCACGGTTGTTATCATGTGATTTTATTTTGATTGATTATACATTAGTTTTCATTAGGGCTGTAAATGAACCAAACGAACACGAACGAGCCCTTGTTTGTGTTCGTTCGTTTAACTTTTAACTTGTTCACGAACGCTAACCGAACGAAAATTCTTGTTCGTATTCGTTCATTAAGGAATTTAACTAGTTCACAAACGGTTCACGAACGCTAACGAACACATATTATTTAAATATTAAAAATCAACATTATTAATCTCAAGCATTGGAGATAATCATTTATAAATATATAAATTAAAATATTAAACTAAAAATAATTTAAATATTATGGTATTGAACTAAAAATTACAAATTAAAATATACAATACATTTAATGAATGAATATAATAAAAAAACTTAACCAAACATAAACGAACGTAAACGAACATGTTACCGAACGTTAATGAACGAACACGACCTTTGTTTATGTTCGTTCCTTTAACTAAACGAACGGAATTTCTTGTTCGTGTTCGTTCATTAATTTAACAAACGAACATAAACGAACTTTCAGCCGAACAGTTCACGAATTGTTCGCTGAACGTTCGGTTCGTTTACAGCCCTAGTTTTCATTGTGTGAAAAGTTTTGTCTAAAGATGCTTAAAAAGTATCTTTGAGAGTTATACTTTAAACATTCTTGGTGTAATAAAAGATTAAAAGGTGTAACATATAATTCTTTTTTTTTTTCTTTTGAGTAAACTGTAGTTTACGTTTCTAAGCTTTGATCAGTGACGAAGCTTGAAAAAAAGCTCGGTGGGGGCCGAAGGATTTTTATGAAGAAAACGGAGGAGGGCCGAAGAATTTTTAGGAATAAAATGAAGGGGACCGAAGGATTTTTAAGAAAAAAATGAAGGGAACCGAAGGATTTTCCGATAAAATACTATTAAATCGACCATTGTGACCCAAAAAATAGGGAGGCCGAGGCCCCCGGGCCCTTAATAAATAAAATCCGTCTTTGGGTTTGGTCAAAGTAACACCATAACATTTTACGTCCCTTGTGCAAACGTCGTTTACGTCGTTTGAACCGTTAAAAAATGTATAATATTTCTCTCCTTGAACATTCCTACCCTAATCCATGACACCTCACACAAATCGATCATCCAAACATCACGCAATTCACCATACATAAACTAATTAATCTTTGGGACAAGTTTGATCCAATCCAATCTAATCTTCTAGACAATACCACAATTAGGCGTGTTAAAATTCAGATAGTGAATTTTAAAATCCAAATCAAAGATTTTGGACTCATATATCCAAAAATATATCATAGTTATGAGAAAGAAAATATTTATTATTTAGTAATTTTTAGAAAAAAATAAGAATTAAAAAAAAAAACTTGATTTGAATTTCCTATCTTGTGATATAAAGTGAAAGTTTAATTTTAGTACCTAACTAGGTTTATTTACCCCGCGTGTTGCGGCGGGTTATCACGGACACTCTCGAGAACGGGTATTATATATCGTTTGCTGAAGCATAAGTTACACAACAACAAAAAATCTCTCATCACAAACTCTATACAATTTTTTCATAAAAACATAAAATTATACAATATCCTCACAAATATGTTACAAAAATAATAGAAAAAATTACTCACAAAATTCTTATTACCGGCAACAATTGTTTGAATTAAAACAAAAACCCAGATTTTCAAGCAAATCTCTCAATTTTAATAAAAACCCAAATCTGTAAACAAATTTCTCAAATTTAATACCAATCTTCGTTTACCACTTTTCAAAGTAAAAAAAAAACTTATAGTTGTCCAAGTCTAAATTATCAAAATATCATTACATGTATTAGATACATATCCTTTCATTTTACTATGTTTCACAATTAATATACACACACACACTATACAATTTTACTATTTAATATAATACATACACACACACACACACACACACACACACATATATATATATATATATATATTTACTATTTATTTTTACTATTCAATTAAATATATATAGATTTACTATTCATTTTAATGGATTTTAATATATATAATGTGTTAGTTTGACCATACCTCATATTCGCAAACTAGAGTTTACTTTTTTTTTTTCTTTTTTTTTATGACTCTTTGTTAAATTCTTTATATTCAAGAAATGAGACGAAGTTGTGAAATATTAAGGAATTAATCTTTATTAAAACAAGAGGTTTTGCCGGGTGCAAGTCTCATTGGTTCACAATCCGTCTCAGAACGGCTTACCCAATGAGGGTTGTTCATCTGTTAAAAAAAACATATATAAAGAAGGTATGGGCAAGAAAATATTTATAAGCTTCACTTGTGTGGCCATAAAATTCGATAAAAAAAAATGAATTCGAAAATCATCGTTTTCCAAAATAGGCTTTCGAAAAACATTAAAAAGAATATCTTTTTAACGGATTAAATTTTTATATTTAAAAATGCTTCTTCACCGACCAAGGACACGTCTCATGATTTGAATCATAACTCGGACCATGATCTGACATTTGTTCTGACCCATGACCCGATCTACGAACCGAATCATCACCCGATTCATGTCCTAACTCATGAACCAAACCATGACCAACCGACCCATGACCGGACCACGTTTCAAACCATCATCCGATACATGATCTGAACCATTAGCCAACCCACTACTCAACAAATAACCTGACCCATGAACTATGACCCGAACCTTGCTCTGACACTAATGAACCAACTCGTGCCTGAACCATGAACTGACTTGACCCAACCCGACTCATGACAAAAAGAAATTACATATCAAAACAATATAAAATAATGATTTATTTTATTTTTAAGAGGGTAACGAAACAGAAAAATAAAATATTAAGATACATTTTATTATCTTGTTTATTTTATATCTCTTACTAAATAGACTATCAATAATTTCCGTTTCATTGCATCCAATATTTTTGTTCCAACAATCGCGTACCTCTATTGGCGTTAAGTAAGGATAATAATTATTTACAAACCTTGGACAACAAATTAACAATATAATACTTCTTTGAATAGAATTTATCTTTATATTGTATAAAAAAAATTGAAACTGGAATATAAAGCAGAGAGGTTAGATCAATCCTTTTCGAAGAATATGATGAGTCGCCCCCTATTAATTATTCGGTTTTGTTTCTGTATTTTTAGCCTATCCATCCTCATACAAGTTCCGCAGGGCCAGTCCGTGTTTCTTTGCAACCCATCGTCAATTAGAGGTGGGAAAAAAAAAAAGGACCGGAACCAACAACCCGAACCGATTAATACAAGCGTTTCCAGTTTTTCAGAGTAATTAGAACCGGAACCGGGGAAATCATAACTGGTTCCATATTTATCCGGCCAAAAACCGAACCGGAACCGGCCAAAAACTGGTTGGAGCCGGTAAAAAACCGGAACCGGAGCTGATTCTTGACTTTGTTTATCGGAACTGGAACCAGAACCGTTTTAAACCGAAGCCGGAACCGGTTAAAAAAAACCTGATTTGCCCACCTCTAACGTCAATTAAAAAGATAAAATATGTAAATATCCATTTAATTAACTATGTTAAAATGAAACAACCCGTTAAGTAGTTATATTCAAATGTACTGAAAAAACCTTCCTTTTGAGTAGTTGATTGTTAGATTCTTATTATGAACAAAATTTAAAATTTTAGAAGTATGATTTAGGGTGTATGGGTTTACTATTTAAAAAATTAATTATGATCAACTAATTGAAGTTAGTAATAATTTTCCAACAAAAGAGTGCAAATATTTAAAATATGGGATTTACCTAGTTACCTTTTTATCCTTTTAAGTTTTAACAACATAATGATTGGTATTGTTTAAATCTATAGTTAAAGAAGGAAAAAGTAAAAGGGTAACATTAGGGTTAAGAGTTAATACCACTTTCTATTGTTTTCTTGCAAATTTAATTTCTTAGAAAAACCTTCATGTATAATTAAGAGGATGAGAGCTACTAAAAATTGCAATGACAATCAAACAGACACTTAATTAACCCGAAACTTGACATGTTTAGGATGGATAATCAGGCATGAGACTAGTTATGAGTTGCTTTTGAGATTTTATCCTTGGTATGGGATTTCAAGATAGACCCGTTTACCCAACTCGATTACCCGATAATTTTACCTGAGTATATACCTAACATAGTTTTCTTTTATATATTTCTTTTAAGCATGTAACGTGCATATATTTTTAGTAAACTAATGGATATACATTAAAACCTGTAGGTATACCCGATAGCTGATTGAAAAAATTTCATATGCAAACCCGATTGGTTCTGGGCTATGTATGGGATGGGTTTTTATAATAGAGTATGGTTTGACAATATTTTCCTAAAACTATAAAAAATAACATCTGACAAAATAATATTTTCTTAAAATAAAAATAAATTAAATAGAACATTGACAAAACAATATTTTACTGAATTTAGGTAGTTCAAAACCAAATCTTAAACTTAATTCAGTTCAATTTTCGGCTTTGATTGAATAAACTGAATTTACTTTCGGGGTTTATCCGGTTAAATATAAAATATGATTTATCGTGTTTATTTGTGTTATTCGATTTGTTATGCAATTTTTAAATACGTGTTAAAAATAATAAATGGTTAAAACTAATTTCTAAATCTCGAAAAGGAAAACACTGAATTTTGTAGTTTGATTCGGTTTATTATGTGACCCTAGCTGATCTTTTTTTTTTAAATAGCAAACGCCCGGTCACATAGGATCTCTCTAACAAATAGATTACTCATCTGCCCGAATAACAAAGGGTAATTACCTAACTCACCGGCCCAAAAGGAAGCCTACGGCCCTACAACTAGGAAAACCACCTTATTCATCCTAAAGCAATATTTGCTATTATGCATTCCTGTGTGCATCTCTCTGAGCTGCTGCATTATTCGCCTATATGGATATTGTTTACGAGGGTTGATATAATAAAATACAAATTTAACATGTGACATGCTTAAAACATAAAAACAAAAATTAAATACAAAAAACAAACTTCTTTATAAAACAAAAAAAGCCAGTATAAAACGTTAAAAAAACGTCAAAGAAAATAAAAATACAGTCCAAAAACAAAACTACAATAAAAAAGTAAAGTACAAAAAAGATACAGAACAAAAAACGAATCCAGTTCAAAAAAATATAAAATATTATACGTAAATTATATAGAATTTCTTTTTTTAACATTTTACATTGTAAACTTATATTAATTTTTACTATTTATAAGAAAAAAATCTCCTTGTTTAATGTTTTATTTGATCTTCTGGTTGTTTATGGCCACTAAATGAAAAAGATAATTTCTATAATGAATATGGGTGATTGGGTAATATTAATTATTAAATCAAATTATATTTCTCGAAGTGCTAACGTTATCTTTACAAAGTGACCGAATTCGATGCATTTTTCCCTTTTTATTACATTACTTGCCCTTTTTGCTTTTTTTTTTAAAAATAAATACTGAAATAGCATGTTGTTGATTTAGTGAATTACTATATACACAAAAAGATACATTTCAGACAAAATTTAACGAAATTAAAATTTATTGAAGTTTCTAATAATAACGCAAAACCGAAACTTTTTGTTCCAAATTTGATAAATTTAATCTTTAACTAACAATCAAATTAAATTAATTACAAGGATGATTCATGGTGTATGTTAATATTTTCATAATTTCATGTTTGATCCTGAACTTTTTAATATTAAACGAGGGGTTAATATAATTTAATTAGGTGTAACAATGATGGTATTAATTACTTTTGATGTTATTTATTTCTTGCTGTTAAATTTTATAAATCTAATTATCATACCTCTTGTATTATCTAAAGAGGTCTGTTATAAATATCTCCTTGGATCTATTGTACTATATTTGTTTCTTGAGGAGACAAGATTCGACTGATTCAACATGGAACAGAAAAATACAGGTCGTATGACACATTACGACTTGTATTCTCACAATGATTAAGGTGATATATAACACACAAGGGTTATGTATAACTAAAGCTTTATTTAAAAAAAAAACAAACACAAAACTATATATGTAAACAAGAGTCTGTTTTGAAGTTAAAATTGAAACGAGAGTTGAGTTTGATTTGTGGAATAAATAAAGAAAATTAAGTTTGATATTGGGATGGTATATCTGGTAGTTAGGAAGATGACGGAAGCTGTTACGAACCATGCAAGTGATATCGGCCCAAATGTGGAATCTCGACCCAAGCGTGCAATCACGAAGCCCATTCGGTTTCTCAATTAACATGGAGGATTTGATTCAAAAATATATATATTGAGGAAATCATGCATTCACATACCAGACCAAGATTGAGGGGATTTCTTAATATATGTGTGGCTCTCCTTCAAAGTAGTCTATTTTCTTAATATATGTGTGGCTCTCCTTCAAAGTAGTCTATTTCCTTATTTTAATTTGAACGTTAGTTTTTCATTTCCAAATTTGCATTTCTTATTCTTGTATTTAAATTCCTTCGGATGTGTTAATAAAGTTGGCAAGAAATTTGACAAGAATTCTATTATCTCTCTCTGTTCTTCTTAGGAGATTGGTTCATCTCGAATAGAACCTTATCATTGGTGCTTTCATTCACGTACATCATGCCTCCTCGTCGTGAAAATCCAACCATTGAAGAATCCATTGCCTCTTTAGCAGAGGCACTCTCTTCTAGTTCCAAAGAAAGTTCTCAAAAACTTGATGCTCTCACAGCCCAAATCGCAGCTCAAGCTGAGCAAACAACCCTTCTGATTGCAGCCCTCACCAAAACAGAACACAAATCATATCATTCGAACCCACCACCGCCAGATCACAATCTTCAAATACGACCCCCAAAACTGACCCTATCAACATTTGATGGCACAAATCCGTTGGATTGGTTGTTCCAAGCCGATCAGTACTTTACTTTTTACAAGATCGACCCCTCACAACGATTGACTATAGCATCTTTCAGCATGTCCGGTGACGCACTCAGTTGGTATAAATACTTACATAACAACCGCATGTTGACTACGTGGGATGCCTTCACCCGTTTGCTTGAAACCCGCTTCGGTCCGTCTTCCTATGACAACCATCAAGCCACTCTTTTTAAGCTTCGCCAAACCTCGACGGTTACCGCATATATCACGGAGTTTGAAAGAATAAGTAATTGTGTCGTTGGCCTTCCGCCAGACGCATTGCTTAACTGTTTCTTGTCTGGTCTCCGCAAGGATATTCAACAAGAATTGGCCATTTTAAAACCCACTAATCTTGTGTTAGCTGTGAGCTTAGCCAAATTGGTCGAAGACAAACTTAGTGATAATCGCTTTCACCCTAAACCAAACCCTCCTTTTAAAACTACACCTACTGTTTCTTTACCCCACGTTCCATCCACCAGTACTCCCAAACCACTAACCACAAATACATCCACAACACCATTATTACCAACACCCACAGTCACCAAAGCCACCTTGCCCCTTAACCGACTGTCTCATGAGGCCCTTCAACAGCGTAAAGCTGCCGGGTTATGTTTTCGTTGCCCCGAAAAGTATCACCCTGGTCACCGATGCAATCCTCCTCAATTTCATCTCATTGTTGACAACGATGAACCTTACAACCAACCGCCACTGATCGATCTCAACGATGAACCACCATCACAGGTTGAGCAACCGCCTCATTCGCAACAAGATCATATTCCCAACCAGTTCCTTTCATTATCACCTGCTGCTTTACTAGGTGTGGCTTCACCAAAGGTGTTACGGGTCACGGGTTTTATTGCGGGTCATTCGGTATCTATATTGATTGACTCGGGGAGCACTCATAATATTATACAACCACGTGTGGCTTCTTTCTTAAATCTCCAGGTGTCTCCAATTCAACCTTTCTCAGTGATGATCGGGAATGGTGAGTTTATACATTGCACCGGCTACTGCCCCGAAGTTATGTTATGTCTGGCCAAACATCAGTTCTCCTTTCCTTTATTTGTCCTCCCTATAGAGGGGGCTGACATTGTTTTGGGAATTGCTTGGTTGAGCTCGTTGGGTAAAATTGTAGCAGATTTCTCTGTTCCTTCGATCTCTTTTACACGTCAGGGAGATTACATTACACTCACCGGTGAGCCTTTTTCATCACCAGCAAGTTCCAGTACTATACATCATCTTCTCAACAAAAATGCCATTGCATCAATGCACACCTTAATTTTTGAACATGAACCTGTTTCACCTACTCCTATCATCCCTCCACACCCCAACCCACACATCCAAACATTACTCCAAACCTTTTCCCACATATTCCAAACTCCATCCACCTTGCCTCCACCTCGCCATCATGACCATCACATACACCTACATCCTAACAGCCAACCTGTTAATGTCCGTCCTTACCGTTACCCTCATTACCAAAAGGAGATCATGTCTAACCTAATCAAGGATATGTTGAAGGAAGGGGTCATTAAACCGAGCACCAGCCCATACTCATCTCCGGTATTACTAGTCCGTAAAAAAGATGGCACTTGGCGTTTTTGCGTTGACTATCGAGCTTTAAATACCCTCACCATCAAGGATAGATTTCCTATACCAACTGTGGATGAGCTCCTGGATGAATTATATGGTGCTCAAGTATTCTCTAAATTAGATTTGAGATCTGGGTATCACCAGATTCGAGTGGCTCCTGAGGATACACAAAAAACTGCTTTTCGTACAACCGATGGTCATTACGAATTCCTCGTTATGCCATTTGGGTTATGAACGCCCCTTCCACGTTCCAAGCAGCCATGAACGATATTTTTCGTGATGTTCTTCGCAGATTTGTATTGGTTTTTTTTGATGACATACTTGTCTATAGCAAATCTCAATCGGAACATGTCACGCATCTCCACCAGGTTTTTCAAACCCTTTCTACACATCAATATTATGCTAAGTTGTCTAAATGTGTGTTTGGAGTTACAGAGATCAATTATCTTGGCCATGTCATATCCCAATCAGGTGTATCCACCGACCCGGAAAAGATTATCGCCATTCAAAACTGGCCGAAACCACATTCACAAACAACCCTTCGCGGGTTCCTTGGCTTGACAGGGTACTATCGACGGTTTGTGAGGAGTTATGCGCATATTGCGGCTCCACTTACCGATCTGCTTAAAGGAAATCACAAGTTTACATGGACTGAGCCGGCCCAGATTGCATTCAACAAACTCAAACAAGCAATGCTAAAATTACCCATATTAACGTTACCTAATTTTACTTTGGTTTTTGATGTGACAACAGATGCATCAGATGACGGCATTGGTGCAGTTTTATCTCAACAAGACAAGCCTATAGCTTTTTTTTAGCAAGAAACTCAGCCCCAAAATGCAAGCCGCGTCTGCTTATATCCGGGAGTTATACGCCATCACTGAAGCCATAAAAAAATGGAGACATTATATATTGGGTTGTCGTTTTCGTGTTTTTACCGATCAACGAAGTTTACGCCATCTCTTGACCCAAGTCATTCAAACACCAGAACAACATAAATGGGCAAGCAAATTGATCGGGTATGATTTTGAAATCCATTACAAGCCGGGTAAAGAAAACCACGTGGCCGATGCGTTAAGCCGAATACCCGACCCACAGCTACTCACGCTTTCCATGCCTCATTTTCAATGGTTGCATGAACTTAGAGATTATTACACGACCACCCAAGAGGGCCTCGACTTGATTCGAAAATTCATGGAATCACCTGATCAATACCCAAGTCAACAGTTGCATGATGGGTTGCTTTATCTTGATAATAAGCTTTACATTCCCATTATTCCCTCCTTAAGGTTAAAGCTACTTCATGAATTCCACTTCAGCAAAGTAGGGGGACACTCGGGTATTACAGCCACTATCAAACGGATTAAATGTTCTTTCTCTTGGTCTAACCTTAGACAGGAGGTCACACAGTTCATTCATAATTGCAAGGTGTGTCAACAAACCGAATACTCTACACAAAAACCTTGTCACACCCCGGGCCGGCGGGAACGGATCGGGTTTTCCCGTCGGGCGGAAGGTTCCCGGGGCGCGATATCTTTGAGTGATAATCAAATGATCAGATTGTTTACATAGCACATGAGATATAAATAAGAAATGCTAATCATGACATGAAATAGAATTACAAAGTTAAATTACATTGTACATCATAATTTAACTAAGTAAATCTAATCAAAAAGAATCAATAAGTTTATATCTTGAACTGTACAAGATATACAAAAGTGATTCACTGTTTTTGTCATATCAAAAGTATGCAGTCAAAAGTAAGCTAGGTCTTCTACAAGTCCACTAGCTTAACACTTGCACAATTGTATCTACACATGTCCGTCACCTGAGAAAACATGCATTTAAACAAAGTCAACACTAGGTTGGTGAGTTCATAAGTAAGTAAATTGAAAACCATTGAATTGATCATGCACACATCCACAATGTCATAGTTGTTGCTTGTAATACTTGTTCCATCTGTACCACCCAATGGCCTCTCCTTAGTTATATGTACAAGTAGTGTATCACCTGATCAAGTATGCTTATATATAGGGAATCCTGAAAGGGTCAAGCCCAGACGCTATCCCACCACATACTCAGTCAAGTTCCACACCACTTGCGATACAACTAAAGATATCCATTTCCCCGCTTATTCATCGCACTTGAGATGTATTCAGTTATTGTATTGATGATAGAATAATATATTGTATGGGGTTTAATTATCAAACCGAAGTATTGATAACCCTCGATGTATTAAGGAATTTTAGATTAATATAATCTTGTCCTTGTATTATTCTATACTTGAGGTGGGTTAACTGATGATACTCTATTAAATATTAAGAGTGTGAGTTAACCCCTTGCAACTTGTTCTTGAACCATAGTGCATAGAGCCTAAAAGGAATCCATTGAAATCCTCACGTAATCAGATTTCAATGCATCCGATTTATCTCTACCACTTTGCATGTCTATTGTCCTCAACGAAATCTATTACTAGTAGTGTCACATGAGAGCAGATCACCTTCTCAACCTACTAGTCAATAGGGTTCTCGCTGGATTAATTACTTATCACTGTAGATTAATATCACCATGTGTCGCTTACCAGAACCTGACTTGAGGTCGCCCTGTCACCGGTCATACGTTACCGGCCAATGAATCAATACGATCAACATACTAGCCCTACAAGCTAGAGGTTTGTCAAACCTATGGTACCACTATGCTATCGTCGGTTTAGTCACGTCAAACTAACTGGTCAGCGAATTAAAGGGACTTACATGATCAACTTGAACAATTTGGCACATGATTGAAGTGATATAATGCAAACAGGTCAATAGTAACTAATTGTAATTGTATTCACTTGTACTCTTGTTCTCATTGTCATATGTTCTCCGTGATATTAACAAATTTAAATAAGAACTAGTCTTATTAGATTATGCTAATTAATTGAGTGAATGATGTTGTTATCATGAAATTATGTTATCATGATTATCATTCCATGCTACTTGTTCTTCTTGTGATATGTGTTGAGTTATAAGGTTAAGTATTATAAGATCTAGTCTTATTACACTTATTTAACTCTTGTATTGAATGATGTAATAAAGATATATTATCTTTATATCATTCTTGTGTTTTGCTCTTGTAATCATGTCATCATGTTTCCTTGTAATTGTTACTATGTCATTTCTTGTAAGAATAACTAAGTGTTGTAAGAGTTAACTTACTACTAAGTTATTCTATTGTATCGATGAGTTATGATATTAAAAATATCATCATCATCTTATCTTTCCTGTATTCTTGAATTCAAACAAGCATGCATACAATGATTTATGATAATAAGCAATTTAATATCAAATAATCAAAGTATTAACAATATGTAAGCAAAACTTTTAACTAAATAAAAGTAAAGCATGTTTCTCAGCCCCGAGAGTTAAAATCAGTAAAGATTAAAGAAAAGGGGCATATGAACTCACCTTGTAGATGTTGGGGTTGACTTAGCTTAAACGAAAGAATGCACGCGCTCTGAGTTGTAATTGAGTTTGTTTTCACGATCCTGTATTGATTTAACGTTGTAACTTGTAAGTATAACCTAATAGACTTTTGGGTGTGTATGTGTGGGTGTTAGCCCTAAGTTGGCTTTCACGCGTAAGACTTGGTCATGATCACCGTTCGGTCTCTTATGCAGGTTTTAAGTTAAAAACCTTATGAGTTATTATCTTGTAATCTTTGACTTGACTCATTCTTGTAATTGTACACTTTGATCTTATGAAATATGTTAAACCCGATGGTTTGAAATGATGTGTAGACCGAACTATGTGACCAAGTCCTATGTTGGGCCTCTAGGTAATTTGTTGGGCCCTAGGCCCAAACCTATGGGCCTTGGTCTGTTCTTGAACCACTAAGAGTGTTTGACCATTTTAGAACATGTGAATCAGTGATATACGGTGTGGCAATACGAAAGCTTGATCAATTGCTAAGAGGCCTAGTGAATAAGTGGCCTTGTGGGCCTCCATTGGGCCATGATGAGAAATTGTTGGGCCCTATGTGGGCCCAATCAAGATTTGTCGGGCCAAAGATTAAAATGAACTGTAGGAACCATGGTTGGGCCAGAATTAGGTTATTGACCAAGTAACTGAACAAGTGGCTCTCAAAATGAAGACAAGGGCCTCAAATAGGCCTTGGATTAGTCTAGGTGGGCCTCGGGTGGATTTGGCTGGGCCCAATGGGTTTTGTCTCGGGCCTTCATCAATAAAGTTCATGGGCCAAGCTGGGCCCTGCTTACATGGGTTGAAACAATCGTGGGCCTCGAATTTGGGCTTTTGGCCAAGATTGTGGCCTTGAATCACATTTTGTGGGCCATGGGCCGAAATTGTTGGGCCCCAAGGGATTTCTCTCAGACCCTGAGCACAATAAGTGTTGGGCCAACATGGGTCTGGATCAATTGGGCCGAAACTATTGTGGGCCCAATTCAAGGGAAATATGGGCCATTTGGGCTTGTGTGAGTTAATTCTATGGGCCAACTTCATTCCAAACAGGTTTTATGATCAAAATAGTTCATTTTGGGTCAAGTTGAGCTGAAATAGAGCTTGGGCCTGTGTTGGGCCAGAACCGTGGCCTTGGGCCAAAATCAGTGGGCCTTCCAGGAGTTGGTGGGCCGAATGTAGAGATGTTGGGCCTGATGTTGTGAGCTATGGGCTGAACAAAAGAGGTTATGGCCCACTGTTGGGCCTGACGAGTTACTGTTGGGCCAAATAAGGTAGGTCATGAGCTTTGTGGTGGCTGCCTTGGTCAACTATCGTTATCACATGAACCAACCGAATGGGTTTGTCCCTAGAATGGAGGTGGTCGACTGTTGGGTACCAGATGCTGGTAGGCCGACTAAGGACCTAGCCGAATGGCACATCTGGGTCGAATGGTTATCTGCCGAGTGAAAGGTGGCTGGCGAATGAGAACCTGTTGAGTATGAGATTTCCGAATGTAGTGTTGCCGAATGGCCTAGGCTCGAATGAAGGTTGCTGTCGAATGAAGTCCACGGCGCATGAGGGGGTGATGGTCGAATGGCAGATGTCGAATGAAGAGGGTCATTCGGTTGACTGGGTGTTATCCGGCCGTGAGTCAGTCGGCTCTAAGCCATTCGACAGGGCCATTCGGCGGTCTGAAGGTTCGAACCTGGTTGTCTCAGCTTAGACCCTAGGTGATTTCGAAGATAGGGTATGCTATAGAGGGTCCTTGTGGTCGTGGGTAGCAGGTTTTTAGGGTGAGAAGCCGGTTAGAGCTCAAGGTCGGCCAAAGGGTTTAGAAACCCTAATTTCGAGATGTTCTAGCCTCATTACCTTGGATTTCAGTGAGTTTTGGCTTAGATCTGTTGTACTTTCGTGTAGAGCACGATGAGAGCTTCGTGTGGGTTCAAAAATGGAAGAATTTGGTTAAGTATTGAAGGAGATATGGAAGAAAGAAGTTTCAAAAATGGTGGTGGGGTAAAATCCGGGATTTAGGGTTTGAGTGGGGAAGATGAGATGAAAAGTGAAGGAATCACCCTCATTTAGGGTATTTATACCCCGAGGGTGTTTGGGTTCGTTTTCGTTGCTCGGTTCGCGTTTTCGTTACGTTTCCAGAACGTAACGCGCGTATTTTTGGACTTTAAATTAAATGGTTTTAATTACCCAATTTTGATGAGTTTCAAAATTGTAAAATGTTATTTATTTTATTTTATTAAAATATTTTCGTTTGTGTCGTGTTTTCGTTTTCGTTTCGTCAGATCGCGTCACCTTCGCGCGTAATTCGTTCGAATCGTCACCCGAACGAATACGACGATGGTTTTGCTTTCTGACTTTTGTTTTCTACTTTTCAGTCATTATTTCAGAACTTTAAACTCACAGATATGTTTGTGTGAATCGTCACCCACGCAAACACACTGTCAGTTTGTTATTCTGAAATAACACTGCATTTGTGTTTGAATTGTGTTTCCTCACTGTCGGACTCAACTAAACATCTTGTTTTCACATTATTCTTGTACTGACTTGTCGGCCATCTGATTCCTGTCATCTGTGGACATCAGATCGCAACCGATATGTTTTCGTTGTTCACTTGTAAACTGTTGTTTCCTGTGATTCGTTGTGTTAACTGTACTTAAGTTTTCACTTAAATACACACAACTATTGTTTCAAATGTATGTTGTACTTACTGTATTTAGGTTTACACGAAAATACGTACAACTGTTCTTGCATTTAGAATCCCGTTAATACAAGTACTGTTTATGTATACGTATTTGCACATAGTATAAAGTGAAAGTACACATACCGTACGGACTTGCCGGACGATCTGGCACTTGCTGTTACAGTCTCCCCTTGTTAAAGAAATTTCATCCCGAAATTTAAGCATCAAAGTCGGGCTTCAATTCTCGAACAGATGGGGATACTTTGCTTTCATGTTGTCCTCACGTTCCCAGGTAAATTCTAGTCCACGCTTGGAGTTCCATCGAACCTTTACAATAGGGATACGGCTCCGTTTCAGTCTCTTGACTTCACGTTCCATAATCTCTACAGGTTCTTCAATGAAATGTAATTGCTCATCAATTTGTATCTCTTCCAACGGTATGATCAATGTTTCGTCTGCTAGACACCTCTTGAGATTTGATACATGAAACACATCGTGTACTCCACTGAGTTCATCAGGGAGTCTGAGTCTGTATGTCACAGGACCTATGCGTTGAGTAATCTCAAACGGTCCGACATACCGAGGTGCTAGCTTGCCTTTAGCTCCAAACCGAACTACGCCTTTCCATGGGGACACTTTCAACATAACACGGTCACCCACATCGAATTCCAAAGGCTTGCGCCGTTTGTCTGCGTAACTCTTTTGGCGGCTACGTGTTGCTTGTAATCGTCGTTGTATCTGGGCTATCTTATCAGTAGTTTCCTGAATAAGTTCAGGCCCAGTTATTCTGTTGTCTCCCACTTCGGTCCAACAAATTGGAGACCGACATTTTCTACCATAGAGTGTTTCAAAAGGAGCACATCCGATGCTGCTGTGGTAGCTATTGTTGTAGGAGAACTCAATGAGTGGTAAATGTGTGTCCCAACTTCCACCGAAGTCTAGGATGCATGTTCTCAACATATCCTCTAGGGTTTGAATGGTGCGCTCGCTTTGTCCATCCGTTTGTGGATGATAAGCAGTGCTCAAGTTAACACTTGTCCCTAAGGATTGTTGCAATGATTGCCAGAACCGCGAAGTGAATCGACTGTCCCGGTCTGAAATAATAGACAATGGCACACCATGCCTTACTACTATTTCATCAATGTATAGTCTTGCAAGTTTCTCCATCCTGTACGTTTCTCTGATCGGCAAGAAGTGTGCGGACTTGGTCAATCTATCAATAATGACCCAAATTGAATCATGTCCGCTGGAGGTGCGGGGTAGCTTGGTAATGAAATCCATAGCTATTTGTTCCCACTTCCATTGAGGTATCTCTGGTTGTTCCAGCAAACCCGAAGGTTTCTGGTGTTCAGCTTTGACTTTGGCACATGTGATACATTTGCCAACATAAGTGGCAATGTCTTTCTTCATACCCGGCCACCAATAAAATGACCTAAGATCTTGGTACATCTTATCGGCACCAGGATGAACTGAGTAACGTGACTTGTGTGCCTCGTCAAGAATGAGTGTTCGAAGTTCATCTACTGCTGGGATCCAAACACGATCCAGATAATAGATAACTCCGTCTTGTCTTGTCTCCAAATGTTTCTCGGCTCCACAATCGAGCTCGCGTTTCAAATTGTCTCTTGCCACTGCTTCTTGTTGTGCTTGTATAATGTGATCTCTCAAACTTGTTTGCACTGTCATTCCCATGGCGCGAACGCGTAAAGGTTTGACTCTTTCCTTCCGACTCAAAGCATCTGCAACAACATTTGCTTTGCCCGGATGGTATTTGATCACACAATCGTAATCGTTCAGGAGCTCAACCCAACGTCTCTGTCTCATGTTAAGCTCCTTCTGATCAAATATGTGCTGTAAACTCTTGTGATCTGTGAAGATAGTGCACTTAGTACCATAAAGGTAGTGTCTCCAAATCTTTAATGCAAATACAACAGCTCCCAGTTCAAGATCGTGTGTCGTGTAATTCTTCTCGTGTATCTTCAGCTGTCGTGAGGCATAAGCAATGACTTTGTCTCGTTGCATTAAAACACATCCGAGTCCCTGATGGGAAGCATCACAATAAACTACAAAGTCATCATTGCCTTCTGGGAGTGTTAAGATTGGAGCATTGCACAATCTTTGTTTCAATGTCTGGAATGCCTCTTCTTGTTTCTGAGTCCACACAAAAGGTTCAGACTTCTGTGTGAGCTTGGTGAGAGGTAAAGCTATCTTAGAGAAATTCGAAATGAATCTCTTGTAATAACCTGCCAATCCCAAGAATGATCGAATCTCTGTTGGTGTTGTAGGCACATCCCAGTTCTTGATTGCTTCAATCTTGGCAGGATCCACGTGAATACCATTACTGTTAATCACGTGACCCAAGAACTGAACTTCACTTAGCCAAAATTCGCACTTGGAGAATTTGGCATAGAGTCGTTCTTCTTTCAGAAGCTCCAAAACTGTCTTGAGGTGTTGCTCATGTTCCTTCTTGTTCTTTGAATAAATCAGTATATCATCAATAAAGACGATCACAAACTGATCTAGATACGGCTTGCACACCCGGTTCATTAAGTCCATGAACACAGCCGGTGCGTTAGTTAATCCGAATGGCATCACCATAAATTCGTAATGACCATATCGAGTACGAAAAGCCGTCTTGGGTATGTCTTCTTCTTGTATCCGGAGCTGATGATAGCCTGATCTCAGGTCTATCTTTGAAAAGTACTGTGCTCCTTGTAACTGATCGAACAAATCATCAATCCTCGGTAACGGGTACCGATTCTTGATGGTGAGTTTGTTGAGTTCTCGATAGTCGATGCACATTCTGAAAGTTCCATCCTTCTTTTTAACAAAAAGAACCGGAGCTCCCCACGGGGAAAAGCTCGGTCGGATGAATCCTTTATCGAGAAGTTCTTGCAACTGGTTGGACAACTCTTGCATCTCCGATGGTGCGAGTCTGTAGGGAGACTTGGCTACAGGAGTTGCTCCCGGAATCAAATCGATGCGGAACTGCACCGCTCTCTCGGGTGGCAGTCCCGGTAAGTCATCCGGAAACACTTCTGTAAAATCTCTCACAATTGGTACATCTTGAATCTTGATTTCTTTCTTGTCTTTCTGAATTACGTGAGCTAGGAATGCGACACATTGTTTCCGTAAGCACTTGCGAGCTTTCATGCACGAAATTATCTTGACACTGCGTTTCGCTTGGTCTCCACGAATCTCCAAGACCTCATTGTTTTCCATAGGAATACGTAGTAGCTTATCGGAACAGATGAACTCAACTCGGTTAAGAGTTAGCCAATCCATCCCGATAATGATGTCGAAACTGCCCAGCTCCATCGGTATCAAGTCGATGGAAAATGTATGATCACCAAGTGTTAGTGGGCAATTTCTAAGTACTGTGTCAACTGAAATCTGTTTGCCATTAGCTATCTCAATAGTATAAGGGGAGTCTAATGATTCCTCAACATGATTAAGATGGCTAGCAAAATCGGATGAGATAAAACTCTTATCCGCACCAGTATCAAATAATATAGAGGCATAGAAATCAGATAGAAGAAATGTACCCGTAATGACGTTCGGGTCTTGTCTAGCTGCAGCAGCTCCTATTTGAAAGGCTCGTCCCCTTGGTGCTTGAGCCCTTTGTTGATTTCTCTTGGGGCAATCCCTAGAGAAGTGACCAGGTTCACCACAGTTGTAGCAAGACCTGCGATCAGTAGCAGCAGCAGTAGTGGCTGCATTGTTGTTTCTGTTTGGAGCTCCCGTGCTCCTGCAGCGGTTTGCCCAGTGGCCAAACTTTCCACAGTTTGTGCATTGCATGCACTGAGAGTTTGACGCGTGATGATACTGACAAGTGTTGCACAAAGGTGCAGTGCCAGTGTAGGGCTTTCTGACTTGCAGTGGTGGTGGCTGATTAAGCATTGGGGCCTGAGTAGTGGCAGCAAAGTTCCTTGCCACTTTTTGTTTCTTAGCCGGACGTTTATCCGACTTCTTGGAAGTTCCAGCTTTGGCTGTTCCAGTCTCATCCTTCAAAACTCCAGACTTAACCATCACCTTGGTAAGTTTAGCTGATAGGGAGATAGCAGCCTCCAAAGTAGCAGGATAAGCAGCCAACACGATACTTTGGATGCATGAAGGTAATCCCGCCACATAACGGTCAATCAGCTTTTCCAATGTTGGTACCATTTCTGGCACCAAAGCTACCAACTCATGATAGCGAGTGGTGAAGGTCATATGATCAGCCCCCTTCATCACATGGTTCGAGAGTTTCGTTTCCAGTAGTTGCAGTTCGTGTTTCGGACAGAACTCGTTCCTCAGAAGAAGCTTAAATTCTGCCCATGGCATCGCCATTGCTTCATCTCTTCCCTTTGCTCGAATCTGAGCATTCCACCATGTAAGTGCTCGCTTGCTGAATGAACCAGCTGCATAGTGAACTTTATGATGTTCTGGACAGTTGCTAATATCCAGAGTATTCTCCATCTTTTCTAGCCATTGGATCAGTCCAACAGCTCCTTCAACCCCGGTGAAACTTGGAGGTTTGCATCCTACAAAAGACTTGTAGGAGTAGTCCGAAGTATGACTAGTGTTTCCACTAGCCTCTCCTGTAGTATGACCAGAATTGTTGCCGTGGCCTTGAATTCGGTTTATCATCTCTGGGATGACATCTTTCAGCTGACTTGTCAGTTGAGTACTCAGCAGGGTTGCCAAAGCTATAGTAGCAGGATCTATCATCTGAACATTGCTTGAGCCTGGTGGTGGAGAGTGTGGAGGAGGAGGTGGAGGTGGTGGTGGTGAATGTGGAGGAGAGTCAGCTGGTGATGGAGTCGATGAATGCGGAGCTGAACCTTGAGTCAACGGTAATAGTGGTGGTTGTCTTCGCGGCGGCATTCTGATCATAACCGAAAAGAAATCGGTTAGTGCAGTGATCAGAAGCAGAAGACATTATGCAAATAGAATCCTATATCATAAGAACTCTACATGAGGGTCCCTAGGTTATAGTCTAGGCCAAACCATTTTAGTAATATGACCTATATTTCTCTATAACCATGGCTCTGATACCAATCTGTCACACCCCGGGGCCGGCGGGAACGGATCGGGTTTTCCCGTCGGGCGGAAGGTTCCCGGGGCGCGATATCTTTGAGTGATAATCAAATGATCAGATTGTTTACATAGCACATGAGATATAAATGAGAAATGCTAATCATGACATGAAATAGAATTACAAAGTTAAATTACATTGTACATCATAATTTAACTAAGTAAATCTAATCAAAAAGAATCAATAAGTTTATATCTTGAACTGTACAAGATATACAAAAGTGATTCACTGTTTTTGTCATATCAAAAGTATGCAGTCAAAAGTAAGCTAGGTCTTCTACAAGTCCACTAGCTTAACACTTGCACAATTGTATCTACACCTGTCCGTCACCTGAGAAAACATGCAATTAAACAAAGTCAACACTAGGTTGGTGAGTTCATAAGTAAGTAAATTGAAAACCATTGAATTGATCATGCACACATCCACAATGTCATAGTTGTTGCTTGTAATACTTGTTCCATCTGTACCACCCAATGGCCTCTCCTTAGTTATATGTACAAGTAGTGTATCACCTGATCAAGTATGCTTATATATAGGGAATCCTGAAAGGGTCAAGCCCAGACGCTATCCCACCACATACTCAGTCAAGTTCCACACCACTTGCGATACAACTAAAGATATCCATTTCCCCGCTTATTCATCGCACTTGAGATGTATTCAGTTATTGTATTGATGATAGAATAATATATTGTATGGGGTTTAATTATCAAACCGAAGTATTGATAACCCTCGATGTATTAAGGAATTTTAGATTAATATAATCTTGTCCTTGTATTATTCTATACTTGAGGTGGGTTAACTGATGATACTCTATTAAATATTAAGAGTGTGAGTTAACCCCTTGCAACTTGTTCTTGAACCATAGTGCATAGAGCCTAAAAGGAATCCATTGAAATCCTCACGTAATCAGATTTCAATGCATCCGATTTATCTCTACCACTTTGCATGTCTATTGTCCTCAACGAAATCTATTACTAGTAGTGTCACATGAGAGCAGATCACCTTCTCAACCTACTAGTCAATAGGGTTCTCGCTGGATTAATTACTTATCACTGTAGATTAATATCACCATGTGTCGCTTACCAGAACCTGACTTGAGGTCGCCCTGTCACCGGTCATACGTTACCGGCCAATGAATCAATACGATCAACATACTAGCCCTACAAGCTAGAGGTTTGTCAAACCTATGGTACCACTATGCTATCGTCGGTTTAGTCACGTCAAACTAACTGGTCAGCGAATTAAAGGGACTTACATGATCAACTTGAACAATTTGGCACATGATTGAAGTGATATAATGCAAACAGGTCAATAGTAACTAATTGTAATTGTATTCACTTGTACTCTTGTTCTCATTGTCATATGTTCTCCGTGATATTAACAAATTTAAATAAGAACTAGTCTTATTAGATTATGCTAATTAATTGAGTGAATGATGTTGTTATCATGAAATTATGTTATCATGATTATCATTCCATGCTACTTGTTCTTCTTGTGATATGTGTTGAGTTATAAGGTTAAGTATTATAAGATCTAGTCTTATTACACTTATTTAACTCTTGTATTGAATGATGTAATAAAGATATATTATCTTTATATCATTCTTGTGTTTTGCTCTTGTAATCATGTCATCATGTTTCCTTGTAATTGTTACTATGTCATTTCTTGTAAGAATAACTAAGTGTTGTAAGAGTTAACTTACTACTAAGTTATTCTATTGTATCGATGAGTTATGATATTAAAAATATCATCATCATCTTATCTTTCCTGTATTCTTGAATTCAAACAAGCATGCATACAATGATTTATGATAATAAGCAATTTAATATCAAATAATCAAAGTATTAACAATATGTAAGCAAAACTTTTAACTAAATAAAAGTAAAGCATGTTTCTCAGCCCCGAGAGTTAAAAATCAGTAAAGATTAAAGAAAAGGGGCATATGAACTCACCTTGTAGATGTTGGGGTTGACTTAGCTTAAACGAAAGAATGCACGCGCTCTGAGTTGTAATTGAGTTTGTTTTCACGATCCTGTATTGATTTAACGTTGTAACTTGTAAGTATAACCTAATAGACTTTTGGGTGTGTATGTGTGGGTGTTAGCCCTAAGTTGGCTTTCACGCGTAAGACTTGGTCATGATCACCGTTCGGTCTCTTATGCAGGTTTTAAGTTAAAAACCTTATGAGTTATTATCTTGTAATCTTTGACTTGACTCATTCTTGTAATTGTACACTTTGATCTTATGAAATATGTTAAACCCGATGGTTTGAAATGATGTGTAGACCGAACTATGTGACCAAGTCCTATGTTGGGCCTCTAGGTAATTTGTTGGGCCCTAGGCCCAAACCTATGGGCCTTGGTCTGTTCTTGAACCACTAAGAGTGTTTGACCATTTTAGAACATGTGAATCAGTGATATACGGTGTGGCAATACGAAAGCTTGATCAATTGCTAAGAGGCCTAGTGAATAAGTGGCCTTGTGGGCCTCCATTGGGCCATGATGAGAAATTGTTGGGCCCTATGTGGGCCCAATAAAGATTTGTCGGGCCAAAGATTAAAATGAACTGTAGGAACCATGGTTGGGCCAGAATTAGGTTATTGACCAAGTAACTGAACAAGTGGCTCTCAAAATGAAGACAAGGGCCTCAAATAGGCCTTGGATTAGTCTAGGTGGGCCTCGGGTGGATTTGGCTGGGCCCAATGGGTTTTGTCTCGGGCCTTCATCAATAAAGTTCATGGGCCAAGCTGGGCCCTGCTTACATGGGTTGAAACAATCGTGGGCCTCGAATTTGGGCTTTTGGCCAAGATTGTGGCCTTGAATCACATTTTGTGGGCCATGGGCTGAAATTGTTGGGCCCCAAGGGATTTCTCTCAGACCCTGAGCACAATAAGTGTTGGGCCAACATGGGCCTGGATCAATTGGGCCGAAACTATTGTGGGCCCAATTCAAGGGAAATATGGGCCATTTGGGCTTGTGTGAGTTAATTCTATGGGCCAACTTCATTCCAAACAGGTTTTATGATCAAAATAGTTCATTTTGGGTCAAGTTGAGCTGAAATAGAGCTTGGGCCTGTGTTGGGCCAGAACCGTGGCCTTGGGCCAAAATCAGTGGGCCTTATAGGAGTTGGTGGGCCGAATGTAGAGATGTTGGGCCTGATGTTGTGAGCTATGGGCTGAACAAAAGAGGTTATGGCCCACTGTTGGGCCTGACGAGTTACTGTTGGGCCAAATAAGGTAGGTCATGAGCTTTGTGGTGGCTGCCTTGGTCAACTATCGTTATCACATGAACCAACCGAATGGGTTTGTCCCTAGAATGGAGGTGGTCGACTGTTGGGTACCAGATGCTGGTAGGCCGACTAAGGACCTAGCCGAATGGCACATCTGGGTCGAATGGTTATCTGCCGAGTGAAAGGTGGCTGGCGAATGAGAACCTGTTGAGTATGAGATTTCCGAATGTAGTGTTGCCGAATGGCCCAGGCTCGAATGAAGGTTGCTGTCGAATGAAGTCCACGGCGCATGAGGGGGTGATGGTCGAATGACAGATGTCAAATGAAGAGGGTCATTCGGTTGACTGGGTGTTATCCGGCCGTGAGTCAGTCGGCTCTAAGCCATTCGACAGGGCCATTCGGCGGTCTGAAGGTTCGAACCTGGTTGTCTCAGCTTAGACCCTAGGTGATTTCGAAGATAGGGTATGCTATAGAGGGTCCTTGTGGTCGTGGGTAGCAGGTTTTTAGGGTGAGAAGCCGGTTAGAGCTCAAGGTCGGCCAAAGGGTTTAGAAACCCTAATTTCGAGATGTTCTAGCCTCATTACCTTGGATTTCAGTGAGTTTTGGCTTAGATCTGTTGTACTTTCGTGTAGAGCACGATGAGAGCTTCGTGTGGGTTCAAAAATGGAAGAATTTGGTTAAGTATTGAAGGAGATATGGAAGAAAGAAGTTTCAAAAATGGTGGTGGGGTAAAATCCGGGATTTAGGGTTTTGAGTGGGGAAGATGAGATGAAAAGTGAAGGAATCACCCTCATTTAGGGTATTTATACCCCGAGGGTGTTTGGGTTCGTTTTCGTTGCTCGGTTCGCGTTTTCGTTACGTTTCCGGAACGTAACGCGCGTATTTTTGGACTTTAAATTAAATGGTTTTAATTACCCAATTTTGATGAGTTTCAAAATTGTAAAATGTTATTTATTTTATTTTATTAAAATATTTTCGTTTGTGTCGTGTTTTCGTTTTCGTTTCGTCAGATCGCGTCACCTTCGCGCGTAATTCGTTCGAATCGTCACCCGAACGAATACGACGATGGTTTTGCTTTCTGACTTTTGTTTTCTACTTTTCAGACATTATTTCGGAACTTTAAACTCACAGATATGTTTGTGTGAATCGTCACCCACGCAAACACACTGTCAGTTTGTTATTCTGAAATAACACTGCATTTGTGTTTGAATTGTGTTTCCTCACTGTCGGACTCAACTAAACATCTTGTTTTCACATTATTCTTGTACTGACTTGTCGGCCATCTGATTCCTGTCATCTGTGGACATCAGATCGCAACCGATATGTTTTCGTTGTTCACTTGTAAACTGTTGTTTCCTGTGATTCGTTGTGTTAACTGTACTTAAGTTTTCACTTAAATACACACAACTATTGTTTCAAATGTATGTTGTACTTACTGTATTTAGGTTTACATGAAAATACGTACAACTGTTCTTGCATTTAGAATCCCGTTAATACAAGTACTGTTTATGTATACGTATTTGCACATAGTATAAAGTGAAAGTACACATACCGTACGGACTTGCCGGACGATCTGGCACTTGCTGTTACAAACCTTATGGTTTACTTCAACCGCTTCCCATTCCTAATCAAGTTTGGGAAGAAATTTCCATGGATTTCATTACCAACTTACCTCCGTCAAGTGGCAAAACCGACATTTGGGTCATCGTTGATCGTTTAACCAAGTTCGCACATTTCATTCCGTTGCGACCCCACTACACCGCCACTTCCCTTTCTACCATCTTCCTCGATCAGATCTACAAGTTACACGGTCTTCCTAAAACCATACTCTCTGATCGTGACCCCATCTTTCTTAGCAAATTTTGGAAAGAATTATTTCACTCCGTGGGTACTACTCTCTTGCATTCAAGTGCATACCATCCTCAAACGGATGGTCAAACCGAAGTGGTTAACCGTACATTGGAGAGTTACTTGAGATGTTTCACATGTGATGAACCAACACAGTGGAGCAAATACTTGTACCTGGCTGAATTTTGGTACAACACGAGCCACCATAGTGCCATTGACATGAAACCGTTTCAAGCACTTCCTGTCGAAAAGTTGAGCCGGCGCTACTATGGTCCTTTCAAGATAATCGAACGCATCGGGAATGTCGCATATCGTTTGGAGTTGCCACCGGGTTCACGTATCCACCCCGTCTTTCATGTTTCCCTGTTACGGGCATGCAAAGGAGACTGGCAAACCGAGTTCACCCCCTTACCCCCAGATTTCATAGCTACAGTGCAATCCGATGATAGTACCGGCCTTGCGGACAAGGCCGTTTTTGAAGGGCGGGATATTGTTACGAACCATGCAAGTGATATCGGCCCAAATGTGGAATCTCGACCCAAGCGTGCAATCACGAAGCCCATTCGGTTTCTCAATTAACATGGAGGATTTGATTCAAAAATATATATATTGAGGAAATCATGCATTCACATACCAGACCAAGATTGAGGTGATTTCTTAATATATGTGTGGCTCTCCTTCAAAGTAGTCTATTTCCTTATTTTAATTTGAACGTTAGTTTTTCATTTCCAAATTTGCATTTCTTATTCTTGTATTTAAATTCCTTCGGATGTGTTAATAAAGTTGGCAAGAAATTTGACAAGAATTCTATTATCTCTCTCTGTTCTTCTTAGGAGATTGGTTCATCTCGAATAGAACCTTATCAAAAGCCTTGGTGGCCTTTAGATGTGGCATTAGTGGCAATGGACTCACTTTTTTTTTTGAACGGCGAAAGTTTCAATCGTGTAATTCAATTGTTTTCAGGTCATATCATCAAGGCCTAGTTACATGTACCTCCTATGAGACACCACAACCACCCCCGGAGGAAACCCCACCGGGAAAACCTCCTGACCCCCCGGACCCCTTTTTCACTGCGGGAGGGATTTGAATCCAAGACCTCTATTTGAAAGAATCTTGGGGTACTATTGAGGCAATGGACTCACTTGAGATGACAAAGTTTGTTCAAGATGAAGAAATAGTAAATGAGTAACATTATGATTATCGTTATCATTTGAAGCTGATCATAGTAGTTATTAAATGCTTAAATTTGTGTTAAGTGTCATTTTGTGAAACAATTTTAATTTTTAAATAATGTGATAGACTCATATTATTTTTCACGCTAAATCTATTCCTTTTTATTTAATAATTTTTTAGCTAATATTAGACGAGAATCTTTGAGATTTGTTAGGATTTAATATTAATCATCGAAGGAAATATTTTGATGATATTTGACTTAATCAGCTTCATTGTATAATTGGTTGGCATAGTAAACAATATATCTTTCCTTATCACAAAGGCACTTATAATTAATAAGATCAATAGATCGTCATTCAGTGTTATTCTTTTTTTCAAAAGGGAAGGTGTTGAAGTATCCAAATCCTTACGGGTATGACGTCGGGTCGAGTAGTGCCTTGCTATCCTGAGTCAGGTTATGCTTTGCTATCCCAAGCATGAATCCTAGTTGCAACAACATAGAAGATCTACGTTATAGGGCCTAGGGGATTTCCCATAGGGCACTCCGATGATCAAGTCAGTATCTTTATGAAACATACACAGTCATATAGGCAGGTAATTATGAAAGATAAAAGATCAGAGAAGTGTAAATGCCTAAGCAGACTAGAGAGACTACAAGAAAGGGTTGTCTTGGTCTAAAACCAAGACCATACCTGAAGCCTGGTTAGCAATATATATAAGAATTATGACTTAGAGAAAAAGGACCTTGTTATAATTGGTAAGTTGGCAAGGCTAACTTGTTCATGTAGCTTACGTTGAAGCATTTACTTGTTGGGCCTTGTTAGCCGACATGTAATTATTGTTCCTTACTATCCTGCTAAGGAAGGAACAACACTCTTGGCTTTACTGTAGGAGGAGACCTCCTGTGACCATACTCTAGCGTCGGGATCAGTCACCGGTAAGTCGGAGATGATATACAAGTGAAAGTAAGAGTAGAAATGAGAGCTAGGGTTGAATGTGTGTAGCCTTTTGCTGATATGCCTTGCTCCTATATTTAGAGTGTTGTGAGTCTTAGGAGCCTGTGCCCTTCTAGATGCACTCCATTCCTCTTTGGGTATCATATCTTCCTGGTATCCAAGCATTTTCCTTGATTAATGTGACTAGTTCCTTTTTGGTATAAGAAGTTGACTGTTGTTATTTGCTGCTATGATGCTTTGTTGGTCTCTGCCAACTTCTCCGAGGGACCGTCATTTCGTAAACTACCAGTTTTATCCTTTATACACAAGATGGCTTCCTTTGTCACCCTTTAGGCTCCTTACCAACCTTTATACGAACGATCTACTTTCACCTATTCACGTGTGTTTGTTGTCTGGCAGTCTTACCATGCGTCGTTGGATTGTTTAGCAAGTTAATCAGGGTATTCCTCTTGTCCTTGTCGTTTTGGTAAGTCAACCAGTGTGTTTCATGTTCTACAGTATTTATGTCTTTGACAAGTTAGACAGAATACTCTATCCTACGTCATCCAGAGGCGTTATTGGAAGAAATGACAAGAAAATATTACAACATTAATTTACTAGAGATGATGGAAGCTGTAGTTCATTTTGGGCATGGTACTACGAAATGAAATCCTAAAATGACACATTATATCTCTACAAAATGTAAATGTATTCATATTACAAATCTTATTAGAACTGCTCGTTTTTTTTTTATCAAAAGCTTGTGTAACATTCTAGGCAAAACTCACATCAACCGTGAACATGAGAGATTTCTTGTCTCATAGATAACGATCCGTCTCTTATATCACCATTGGCGGAGGTTTATTGGGGCCCGGGGGTGCCCCGGCCCCTGCCGTTTTTCGGGTCAGAAATCTCGATATACTAGTTTTCAATCAAAAATTTTATAGGTATTGAGTTTGGCCTCTTCGGTTTTTCTTTCTAAAATTTCTTAGGCCCCCTTGGATTTAAAAAATAATAAAGTTAATATTATATTGTAAATTTTAACATTACCTTTAAGCGTTCACAGTATCGATTGTTATTTCATTCTTTAACCGATTTTAAGTTTAAAGCTTGTTTAAACATTAAAAATTAAAGCAGGCCTTAAAAACTAAAATGAGCATTAACCATTATGCATTACCTATTACCTTGTGTTAAAAAAATTCAGCAAGCCCCAAATTTATATACATGATAAGTTGATTTCAAAGAGGGTTCCGTTACAATTTTTTTTGCTCTTGTACGGCTATCCTGGCGCCGTGTGCTTCAAGGGCTTCAAATTCAAGCTACACATTTTCAAATTTCATATATAATTTCAACCGATATTGAGTAGTTGAATTTTATAATTGTTAGTTCGTTACTACTTCTTCTTCTTCTTCCTTTCAAGTTCCAAGATACAAGTTGGATTCTTCTTCTGATTCACTGATTTATCAAATGATTTATGAGTTATTGAGTTTATTTATTGGTTATAGTTTATTGATTAGTTAATTTGTTATAGAATTTGACCCGGCCCGAATTACCATTTGTCGACCCGAATTTTTAACCCAAAACATAACAAGAAGAAAAAAAAAATTAACCTATAACTTTCAGCTTCCTTGGATATTTTTTCCAAGCTCCGCCACTGTGACAACTAGTATCTGACCGGCCGGCAAGTCCGTACGGTAGGTGTACTTGCAAACAGTAACTATGTGTACATATGTGATTGTAAACAGTGTTTGTGTTAACAGATTCCTAAATACAAGAAATCGTTGTACGTATTTTTGTGTAAACTTAGATACAGTAAGTACAACGTACATTAGAAACATTAGTTGTGTGTATTTGAGTGAAAACTTAAGTACAGTTAACACAACAGTTCATGAAAAACAACAGTGTGCAAGTGAATAACAGAAACAAATCGGTTGCGATCTGATATCCATAAATGACATGAATCAGATGGCCGACAAGTCAATGTGAAAACAATGTGATATCAGGATGTTTAGTTGAGTCCGACAGTGAGGAAACACAATTCAAACAATAACACAGTGTTGTTTCAGAATAACGAACTGACAGTGTGTTTGCGTGGGTGACGATTCACATTTTACAATTTTGAAACTCATCAAATGACGATTCGAACGAATACGCGCGATGGTGACGCGATTTGACGAAACGAAAACGAAACACGACACGAAACGATAATAAATTTAATAAAATAAAATATTTAACATTTTACAATTTTGAAACTCATCAAATAATTAAAATAACATTCTTTATTTATTTATTACAATTTACGCGTAAAAATCCGGTTACGCGACGAAAACGCGAACCGAGCAACCGAAACGGACCCGAATACCCTCGGGGTATAAAAACATCAAATGAGAGAGTTTTCTCTCATTTCAATCAGCTCTCTCTCTCTCTACCTCACCATTTCCGGAATTCTCTCTCTCTAAAACACCAACATCATCTTCAAGCTTATATTCATCATATCTTGCTCGTTTGTGGACCAATTCGAGTGATTCTTGCGCCCACGCGATGCCCTTGACGAGATCTACAAGAAAGTACAACAGATCGGAACTGTTAACCACTGAGCTTCGAGGTATGATGCTTGCAAGTCACGAAAAAGTAGGGTTTTCTCACACCCGTAGTCGATCAAAGTTTTAATCGGGTCTAACCACACTATAGCTCGAACTTACGCACTTGATAACTGTTCTGAGACTACTCCTGTCGTGTAGATAGACCTGGTATACTAAGGTTAGATGAGGATGGTGCTAGTTCCAGGTACAGGTTCGGCAAGGGATTGACGAACCTTGGCGAAGCTCTCATGCAGACGAACCATTCTCATTGCCACGAACCTATGGACAGACACGAACGAACCCTTGAAGTTTCACGAACCTTAGTCACCTTCACAAACCTAACAAGAGCCACGAACCATGCACGGTCTATTGTAGACGAACCTTAGGACCACCATGACTCACGAACCTTGTTCCCACACTCGGTGAACCCATGAGCTGTAGCTAGTTGGCCGAACCTTACATGGTCAACACATGAGAACCGAACCTTGTATCTCAATCCACGAACCTTCGAACTGAACCTTATTAGCCAAACCATAGGTTCGCTGCTTTTGCTTCCCACTGGTTGAAAACATCTACGAAGCTGATGCAAATAACCCAATTCCAGATTCGGCCCACACCCTAATATCGCATAAGCACACCAATGGGCCCATTTGCATTAAACGTAGTGGCCCAATTTAATTGCAGTCAAGGACTGCTGCGGCCCAAACAGATTCGGCCCAGGAACATTGATAAGCGGCCCAAAGCCCATCTAGAACCGGCTCCCATACACACATACATTTTCGGCCCATGTGTGATTACTAGGCCCAAGAAATTCCCTTGGCCCAACAACTACATAACAGGCCCATCCCTTTTTGTTTGACCATTTTGAGTAATCGGCCCACTTACACATACTTGGCCCATCTACTTTGTTCGGCCCACATCACTTTTAAACCGGCCCACTCAATTTAATTGGGCCGCATGACCTTATCCGTGAGTCCAAGGCAAAGCCCACATTCGGCCCAATAACTAAGGAGAAAAATCAACACGTTTAAACTAAGTGTTTAATAATAGGCATGAGATTATGCAACTAAATTACTACAAGTTAACAAGATTGTGTAGTTAAGCTCCCAACAATTAAAAACTAAATAGTTTTATTAAACGTACAATTGATTTCAAGTGTAGTTCAAAGTAATCGAGGATCATGTAAGTCTATAACAATCAGAATGGGTCGAATGAAGAACAATTACCAAGACACGCGTGTGTTAACCAACTTTAGGGTTAACACACACACATGCACATAAATAAATTACAATCAATAATCTCATGATAAACCAAACGTGAAATCAATACAGGATCGTGAAAACACAACAAATACAATCAAGGAGCGCGTGCATTCTTCTTTTTATGCTAAGTCAACCCTACTACTACAAGGTGAGTTCATATGCCCCTTTTACTTTAATCTTTACTGATTTTAAACTCTTGGGGCTGAGAAACATGCTTTACTTTTATTTATTTAAAAGTTTTGCTTACATATTGTTAATACTTTGATTAAATGATATTAAATTGATTATTATCATGTATCATTGTATGCTTGCTTGTATGATTACATTATGACGGGGAAAAATAAGATGATGATGCTATTATAATATCATAACTCATCAATACAATAGAATAACATAGTTGTATGATTATCTCTTACAACACTAAGTTATTCTTACAAGAAATAACATAGAAACAATTACAAGGAACATGATGACATGATTACAAGAACACACATAAGAATGATATGAAGATAACACATCTTCATTACATCATTCGATACAAGAATTAAGTAAGTGTAATAAGACTAGTTCTTATAACACGTAGCTTTTCAATTCAACACATATTACAAGAGAACAAGGAACAAAGAATGATAATCATGATAATGTAACTTCATGATAACAACATCATTCACTCAAACGATTAACATAATGTAATAAGATAAGTTCTTATTTAACTTTGTTAATATCACGGAGAACATATGACAATGAGAACAAGAATACAAGTGAATACAATTACAATTAGTTACTATTGACCTGTTGCATTTATATCACTTCAATCATGTGCCAAATTGTACAAGTAGATCATGTAAGCCCCTTTAATTCGCTGACCAGTTAGTTTGACGTGACTAAACCGACGATAGCATAGTGGTACCATAGGTTTGACAAACCTCTAGCTTGTAGGGCTAGTATGTTGATCGTATTGATTCATTGGCCGGTAACGTATGATCGGTGACAGGGCGACTTCAAGTCAGGTTCTGGTAAGCGACACATGGTGATATTAATCTGCAGTGATAAGTAATTAATCCAACGAGATCCTATTGATTAGTAGGTTGAGGAATTGATCTTACCTCATGTTTCACTACTAGTAATAACTTTCGTTGAGGACACTAGACATACAAAGTGGTAGAGGTAAATCGGATGCATTGAAATCTGATTACGTGAGGATTTCAATGGATTCCTTTTAGGCTCTATGCACTGTAGTTCAAGAACAAATTACAAGAGGTTAACTAACACTCTTAATATTTAAAAGTGTAACAACAGTTAATCCCCACACATATAGAATAATACAAGGAACAGATTTGATAAATCTAACATCCTTAACACATAATGGTTATCTAAACTTCGGTTCGATAACTGAAATTACTTCATTATATTATTCTGTACAAGTTATTACAGGTGATTCAAGAATAACATGGACAAGTGGATTGGGAATGGAAATCAATAGTTGTATTGCAAGTTGGGTGGAGTTCTAGTAGTGGTGTGGTGGGATGTTCGCTAGGGCTTAGTTCCCTTACATATGCCCTATATATAAGCATCACTACTAGGATGAATTATTACTTGTAAATATAACTATTGAGAAGCCATTGGGTGAACAAGTGATCAAATGGCATACAAGTAACAAAATACAAATTGTGATTGTGCATGTGAATGAATCAAGGTTTTCAATTAACTTACTTATGAACTCACCAACCTAGTGTTGACTTTGTTTAAATGCATGTTTTTCTCAGGTGACTGACAGGTGTAGATACATATATGCAAGTACTAAGCTAGTGGACTTTTAGAAGACCTAGCTTGCTTTTGATTGCATACTTTTGGGATGACAAACGTGAATCACTTTGGTATATCTTGCATAGATACAAGACATGAACTCATTGATTCTTTTTTATTAGATTTACTTAGTTAAATTATGATGTACAATGTAATTTAACTTTGTAATTCTATTTCATGTCATGTTAGCATTTCTCATTTATATCTCATGTGCTATGTAAACAATCTGATCATTTGATTATCACTCAAAGATATCGCGCCCCGGGAACCTTCCGCCCGACGGGAAAACACGATCCGTTCCCGCCGGCCTGGGGTGTGACAGCCACTATATATCACCAACGTGTTTTGGGCTTAGTTGATTGTGGAGCACATGAAAACTCAACAGTTAAGCGTGCTCGGGTTGCAGCAATTCAGGGTTGTGTGCCTCCCTGGGCAGTTTTCACCTGAATAACCAAAGGCAAAACTGTGAGCTTCAAGTAGACAAAGCTGACAATATTAGTGATAGACGAGGCCGGATGTTACAACTTGTGATTTGATTTTTTGGTGCAACAAGTAGGAGAAAAAACTTAATTGTTTAGCACTAAAAATAAAGAAGTTGATTCAGTAGCATGGGTTGCAACAAGGGCCCGATGTCATTATGTTAATAAAAAATGGCTTGGTGGTATGTTAACAAAATGGGCCTCTACAAAAACGAGACTTCAAAAGCTTAGAGACTTGAGAACTGAACAAAAAAAAGTAGAGGGACTCAACCATGTTTCAAATAGAGATGCGGTTATATTGAAAAGACAATTACCTCATTTGTGAACATATTTGGGTGGGATTCAATATATGACAGGGCAATCGGCCCGTATAGATTCCTATCAACATGTCACATCAGTAGGAACAACTTTTGTCGGTTTGACTGACTTTATATAAACCATTTAGTCCTATATAGACTGTATAGGAGACAGGCAGAGGAGGTGGTGTGTGTTTAGTAGCTCCTTTATGTCAAGAAACCAGATCTAAACACCTTCAATCTTATCGTTTATTGACCAAAAAATAAACACACTTTCTTTAACAAAAAGAACAAAACAATCACCAATTGAGACTGAAAAAGATGATCAATACAATCATCTTAATACACACTCAATCACTCAAGATCAGTTCTAAAACTCTTTCAACAAGAAAGACTTTACAAACCCTAAAACCAGAAAAGAGAAGAACTCGTACACAAGAAGTAAAAACTCAGATCTGTAAAACTGAATACGACTAAGACTTATATTATGAGACTTGAAGTCCATCAGCACCTAGTCGGCTAGTCCACAGCTACAGCCCAACAGCAACAGACCCATCAGCATTAGTCCATCCATCAGCTACAGCCCAAAGTTACAGCCCACAGCAACAGCCCATCAGCATTAGTCCATCCATCAGCTACTAGCCCATCAGCATCTCATACAATTACAAATATTCAAACAAAAAACTAATAAGTACTAAATAAAATTATTGAACTAAAGCAAAATTATTGAATTAGAAATATTATTTCAACACCCCCTTTAATTCAATAACCAAAAGCATCAAACATTCCCAGTAAACGACTTAAATAATCATGTTGACTCAAAAGCAACCCTTTCGCAAAGATATCAGCCAATTGATTTTGTGAGTCAACCTTTAAAGCTTGAATACAACCACTTGAAATTTTTTCTCTTAGAAAGAAAAGATCAAGTTCAAAATGTTTAGTCCTTTCATGAAAAACATGATTGGATGCTATAGAAATAGCAGCTGAACTATCACAAAACAAGGATACTGGTAAGTCAACCTTTACACTCAACTCTTGTAAAACATTTATTAACCAGATTACATCACATGTAGCAGCACACATAGCACGGTATTCTGCTTCTGCAGTAGACCGAGATACGGTAGGCTGTTTTTTGCTTTTCCATGAAACCAACAAATTCCCAAGAAAAACACAAAATCCAGTTACCGATTTCCTAGATTCAGTGCACTTTGCCCAATCTGAATCTGTAAAAGTTTTCAGATTAAACTGATTTCCCTTACTAATTTGTATACCTTTACCAGGTGACTTTTTAAGATATCTTAAAAGTCTCATACCAATCTGCAAATGAGAATTCTTTGGACAATGCATATATTGACTCAGAAAATGAACAGAATATGAGATATCTGGTCGTGTATGGGACAAATAAATTAATTTGCCAACCAATTTTTGATATTCAGTAACATCATTTAAAACTAAATCATGCTTATTACATGATTTGCCTCAATTGGATTATTAACCGGTTTGCACACAATCATGCCATACTCGGCCAATAAATCCAAACTGTATTTTCTTTGAGATAAACAAATACCATTATCATTATTAATTACCTCAATACCAAGAAAATACTTAAGAACTCCAAGATCTTTTATTAAGAACTTAGTTCTTAAAAAACTTTTAACCTTTGATATTTCATCAATACTATTACGAGTAATGACAATATCATCTACATATACAAGCAACACCAAAAACACAAAATCAACATTCTTTACAAATAATGAGTAATCACATTTACTCTGTACAGATCCTAATTCCATCAAAACACTTACAATTTGGCATTCCACATTCGAGTGTTTAACCAAAGGAACCCAAGAATCTTAAGCTTTTCAATCAGCTGGTCCAAAATAACTTGATACGACTAAAAATCAAGTCATTTCGCACCTTCCAAACAACCCATATTTGCAGTCAAGGCCTTTCGCCACCTCTTGGAACCTTGAAGATGACTATAACTTGCTACCACGTCTATAATACCAAAATAAAAAAATTGGATATATTTTCTTTACCACCTAGAAATTTCTTTCCATATTGCTTGGGCAAAGCTGCAATATATAACCAGATGATCAACTATTTCATCACAAAAGGTGCATAGGGAAGACTCAATCAAGTGATTTCCATATGCTAGTGCCTCCATAGTTGGTAACCCATTAAGCTCCACTCATCATGCCATAAAATTCACCTCTTTAGTAACCCAAATAATTAAAACACTAATTAGTAAATAATTTTCTTATTAATAATGTTTTGAGGAAAAACTTAGATTAGTTGTTTGTGGTAATTTGCATTCTGTAAAAGCATGTAACTCAGATTAGTAAACGCAATTAGCAATCAAAACTTGTAATTAAGATTAATAATGAAAGCATGTAGTTAAGCTAAGTAATTAAATTTCAGCAATTGATCTTGAGAGCCTGGCGAGAGGTTCCTACGCTATGTAACATGGGTTATCTTTGTTAAACAAACATAATGAAATGTAATCAGTATCAAACAAATGATAAGCAAATAGTAATCGGTATAAAACAAACACAATGCATTGTAATCGCTGAAGTTGTAATTGGTATTAAAATAAACTGATAGAATCGTAATCAGTATCAATTACAAATGATAGTCAACATTTAATTGGATGTAAACAAACAAGATGAGATGTAATTGATATCAAATAATAATCAGTATTGAATGAAGCTAACGTTACAAACGATAATCAAGTTTTTATTGGTGCTAAGATACCTTGTAATCGAACAGCTAATCCATGTATGACATGCAACGATTAGAATATTAAATATAATCCTCTGAATTGAAACAAAAATCATTATGGAAAACATAATCAATGTAAAGCGTGAACTTACGATACGAGTAAGAGCATGTGGAGGGAAAGAGTGTTCACAGGGAGTATAATCGAAATTAAAGAGGGAAAATATACATACAGCGGATTCATCTGGAAATAATTCATTTAAAATTTGCCATGAGCATGGGTAACATGGCAAATTTTAAATGAATTACCTCCATATGAATCCACTGTATGTATATTTTCCCTCTTTAATTTCGATTATACTCCCCGTGAACACTCTTTCCCTCCACATGCTCCTACTCGCATCGTAAGTTCACGCTTATTTGGTGTAGACATGGATCAAGCCCTTCTCACCTCTTCCAAGCCTATTTGTTCGTCCTCTTCATCCCGTTCGACTGCTTCATCTCGTTCGCCATACCTCCACCGCCGACGTCTCCCCTCCACAGCCGTAGTCGATCCGCCACGGCCCTCCACCACCGTCGATCCACCACGGCCCTCCACCGACGTACCGACCTCAATCAACGCCGGTAACCTTCACCGCATGACTCACCGGTAACCCTCAATCGATGTACTTGACTTCAATCGACCTCTGGTGAGTTTTGGCTCTTCTTCGTCGTCAGACGTCCTTCATTGGCAGTGTCCTTCGTTGTCGCCGTCCAAGGAAGAGGTTTTTAAAAAAATTGTTGAAAAACTTTTAAAAAACAAACAGTCTTCTTGCAGAGGTTTGATCGATCTCTTGTGCTACAGATGTGGTCTGAAGACTGCAGACATTTTACCTCTGAAAAAACAAACACCACCTAAGTCCTTTAACTTTTACATATAATTTGTTAAATATATTCAAAATCCAAGACAAGAATGTTCTTCTGAGTGTTTTAGGAACAATCCGAGATATGAAAACTCACCGTCAAAAGGATTAAATTGCTTCTAGATAACATGATTTTGTGTTTTTTTCAAGTAATAAAGAGTAATTTTGATGACAATGGTCATAAAAGGGATAAATCATGAAACTAAAAATTTGGTTAGGTAAAGGATATCAATTTATTAGTATCTTTAATGATTATAATCTATATATTCAAACTAAAACTAGTACTTAACTGACTAGTAAGATGTCCAAATCTGAATTTAATCATGTCTTAATTGATTTGTCTCTTAATGAACAAATCTTATTTGTTCTTTTACCATGGATGATATTGTTCTACACTAATCGTTTTCTCTCTATTTTTTTGATAGGATTACTTATTGTTTCGTAGTTTTAATGGTTAGTTTCATTCTTTATATGGAAAGAGAGAGAGAGAGATATTCAAATGTAGGGAAGTGGATGCTTTTGAAAAGGTTGCTGGTGTTAAAGCGGTGCTAGTGTTGAAAGTGGGTTAGTTGAAGTGAATGTTGGTGTTAAAGGAGATGCTAGTGTTGAAGTGATTGCTCGTATTGAAGTGAATGTTGTTAACGTGGATGTTGGTGTTACACAAGTTGGTGTTACAGAGGATGCTAGTAATATATACATGGATGTTAATGCAATTAATGTTATGGCAAGAGATGCTTATGTTGGTTTTGTGGATATTGTTAAAGAAATCTTTTTGTAAGTGAAAATAAATTATATGCCTACACTTGCCAAAAGATTCTTTAACATTATCTACAAATCCAACGCCAACATCGCTCGCATCAACATCCACTGCATCAAGAGCATCCACTTCAACACCAGTCATCCTTTCAACAATAACATTCACTTCAACACCAACAATCTCTTTATTACTAGCATCTCCTTCAACACCAACATTCATAATACGATTCAACATCATTCACTTCAACACCAACAACTCCTTCAATACCAACATCCCTTTCAATACCAATATTCTTTTTCATACTAGCAACCTCTTTAAAAGAATCCAATACACTACATTTTAGCACTTCTATCTCTTCATGTAAAGAATACACTGACCATTAGAAGTTTGAAGACACTAAGTAATTCTATAATTAAAAAAAACAAAGAAAACGACTAGTGTTCTCATCCACAGAGAAATAACATATATGGTTTTTATCTACTAAGAGATAAATCAACTATGATATGATTAAAATTAGATTTAGACATCTTACAAGTCAGCTAAATGTGTCATAATTGAATCTAGTTTTTAGCAATTTTAGCTTGAATATATAGATTGTAATTAATCAACAAAGATACCAATGCATTAGTATCATTTACCTAAATAAATCTTTGGTTGATTGTTCAACTCTTTCATTACCTTAATCATCAAAATCACTCTTTCTTTCCTAAAACAAAATAAAACAAAACCAAGCAATTTAAACCTTTTGACTGTAGATTACCATACCTTGAACTGTTCCTAAGCCACCTCTACCATTTCAGAAGAGTATTTTTCTCATTGATTATAAATATATTCCATAAATATATATAAAGTTAAGTGACTTAATAACTATATAAATACTATTAAGTATATCATACATATGTGAATGAGATACTTTGCATGTTGTTTCTATTTGTTAAACCATGGTTGATCTTCGTCAAATATCAAGCAACCTAAAACATAAACTCTAATCATTAGCATATAATAGTGTGGTTTATCACAACACATGGACATTCTAAATACATTTTTATGCTTCAATAGCTCTCTTTACAATAGTATTATGATATCTTGTCACGAATTAATGAAAAATTATTATAAATAGAGTCAGAATCGGTCACATTTAACTTCTAGTTCTAAATTTCATGATCAATGCTTCTTCATTCAATAAAAAAATAGCCTAAACCCTAACATGTTCCAAGTTTCATGCCCAATCACAAAACATAAGTAAAGAAAATTTAGAACTAGAAGTTAAGGTGATCGCTTCTGGCTCTATTTATAATCAGTTTTCATTATTGTAAAGAGAGCCCTCGAAGCATACGAATGTAATTAGAATGTCCATGTGTTATGATAAATTACACTATTATATGCTAATTATTATGGTTTTAAAGTTTTAGGTTGCTTGATGTTCGGCGAAGATCAACCAAGGTTTAACAAATGGAAACAAGGTGTAAATTATCTCATTCACATATGTATGATATACTTAATAGTATTTATATAGTTATTAAGTCACTTAACTTCATACATTATTTATGGAACATATTTATATTCAGTGAGAAAAATACTCTTATGAAATGGTCTATTACAAGAATAGTTAGATCTACAGATAAATAAACATCAACCACAATGCAACTTGTGTTGTTAAACTCAAGTAAGCCATTGAACAACCCTCTTGTGGTTAATGTCCCAACAAATATATAATAAATTAAGTAGTTCACAAATGATTATTAAGTTAAGTAATCATCCAATGACCTAATATGAAAACCACTATATATAACACAAGCATGATGTACAAGACAGGAAGATTATTCGATTATCATAAGTAAGCATTCTTACATATTTAACAATGTCATCAAATATTAAACTTTAGCACACATAAAGAACAATGGGAAATAAGAAAATAAGTACAAGTTAGAATTTGAGTATTGTATATCAAAGAAATATATGTTTTTGGAAAAGTCCACCGAATCCTAGTAATCTTGAGAGTAACATGTTGGGGGCATCCAAAAGCTCCCAAGGACGTCGCATGGGCTCAAAAACATTCTAAAAACACCCACTTGAAATGTTCCAGTTATTCTATAAGTTAAAGCATCTCCAATGATGGCTCTAAAAAATGCCACCACATCACCACCTACCTAGATTGCCCCTCTCACATCTCTAGTTAAACCTAATAATACATGTGGAAATACATTTGTACTCCAATCTATTAATCAACACACTACTACTGAACTACATACAAACAAATTGCGACCGGTTAAACTCACTTTAAATCCAATAAAATAACATGCAAATTTGGCAATTAGTGTTTGTCACACCCCCGCCTGAGGCGGAAACATGGGGATGAGACGAAACTGAATATCATGAACACATTGAATATAAGAGAATACTAACCTTCACATTGTTAAAACTAAATGGGCATCATCATGTGTTTACATCATAAAGGTACATAAGCTAATGGTTCAAGTAATGCAATGTGTATTCTTATGCCATAACCCAAAATGTGTCTCATAGTATCTCTTCAATTATCTGAGAACACATGCTAAAAACAATTAGCATAAAGCTGGTAAGTTCACAAGTTTTAATGAGTTGAAACATAGCTTTCAAATCGTTGTTGAGTTAAATTATTGTTTTCCATTTGGACCACAAGATTTTTGTGTGACTATTGTTCTCAAAACAATATCATGAGTTATCCATTATTACCATGAGCTCCCGTAACAAAAACTTGACATGATTGAGTTGCCACATCCCAATGTTCAGTCGCAAAACATTGTATTGAGATGAATATTATGCACCCGATCTGACCTCTAGTCAAAGTTAGATCGACTAACTACGGGTGGGGGTTGTCACTCCTGAATAGTACTATTCCCAATAATTCACATTTACCCACAATTAATGGTTACAGAACAGGGACTTAATACGATAAATGTGACTCATGTAATAACATTGTGTGTATATCACTTGTGTTCAAATAATGTGTTGTACATGATTTCTCCCTCGAGTTTTGAATACAAAAATAGTAAAAAGGGGTTGTGAAACTCACCTTGTATGTAGCAATGAAAACAACATCCATGTTATGTGATAATCAAAATCGGAGCAACCAAACGTGCTACTCAACTCTATGTGTGTCTGAGCTAGCATAATATTTCCCAATTGAGTCAAGTACGAGATCCTGATCAAATGTGTACCATAGATTAATTGAGGTTGTCTATTTCAGGTTATTATCTGACACAACGATCCTTACCTGATCTAATGTGCCCTCACTTGTGTTAACTTGATTCATTGATTTATATCGAGTTCACGTCAATTATGTATATATTTATAATACTCCTAAAAGATCCATTTATTTATTTTGTTGATTGGGATTATATTTGTCTAAGGATGGACATTTGTTATAGATACTTTTGATTGTCAAAATATGATAATTAATAATCATACTTGTAATTATCAAAAGTTAACAATTATTATTAGTGACATATCATTTATTGGTGTATATACCAACGAGGCAGCTCCTCAATGGTACCCCGGGATTCTTCCAAATGAAAGGCCTTGAGTTCAAAACCCTCCCATAGCGAAATAGGGGTCTGAGGAGGGTCAGGGGTTTTTCAGTGGGGTTTCCTCCTGAGGTGGTTGTGGTGGCTCATGGGAGGTCCAGGTAACTAGACCTTGGTGACATGGCCTGAAAACAATGAGCTCACACAATTGAGACCTTCGCCGTTCAAAAAAAAATATATTGGTGTATATACAAACTACATGAAAACCTACAAGGCTTTACATATTTATCATACGTAAGTTTCAAGTATTATACCTTAAACAAACTCGATATTTTATAACAATATGTATACTATTCTGTAACAACCGGTTTTCAACAATGACACGTATTTGAAATAATCGTTAAAATAACGATCGTGATTGATGAAATTTGAAAGTATGTGAGAAATCATGAACGTGGGAGAAAACCATGCGCGAAACGGAGTTACGGATTGTCCGGAATCGCGAAACGAAGAAAATGAATCTTCGCGGCACGTGAAGGTGGTTTTGAGGGTCCTTCGCGGTACGCGAAGAGCCCAAAATATCTGAGAACTCCGGATTTCATCGCGGTACGCGAAGCATTCTTTTGCCCCGCTTCGCGGTACGCGACGAGTGTGGCGGTTTGGCAGATCGATATTTTTATCAGATTGCTTTAAGAAAAATTTATTTTTTTATATATGTCGACTCCAGCACCACCATGAACGATCTGATCAAGGTTTATCATCCAAAAATTCAGTTCTGAAGCCATCCAGATGTTCAGATCGAGCTAAGGTTTGATTCTACAACTCCTGATCGTCGTTTTCATCCGAGAACTTCGTTAAAAAGGGTAACGATTCGATCTCTCCTACTAGTTTGATATTCTGTGGATTAAATTTAGTTTTGAATGTATTATTATGATTATGGGTATTGATTATTGCCTAGTTGATAACTAGGGATGGTTAGAAACGAAGAATTTGATATTTTGATGGTTAAATCTTCGTTTTAAAGCCGGGATAATGTCCGGTTGTTATGAAACCCATATCATAGTGTGATAACTAGTAGGATGGGTTGAATATGATATAAAATGAAAGATGGATTATGATCCATGGATTAAATGATGATTTTGATAAATTGATGTTAAAAATTATTAACAGTTATGATCATAAATGAATTATTGATTAAAAGAAGTGATTGAGATCATAACTAATATAATGAACATCAATTATTAATGAAATGCCTAATGGAGGCATGGGATATGATTAATTGACTAGAACTTACTAAATATAGTAAGATAGAGTCAATTATGTGATAAGTTGACTTTGAGAAAGTCAAACCAGTCAAGTAATTTGAACTTGATTGTATGTGTTATATGTATTGAACATAGTTGTATATGTGTGAATATGCAACTAGGTGTTGGTGATGAAAGTCAAGTGACAATTCACAGAAGTGGAAAAGAGGTTGTAGGAAGTGAACAACCGTTTGAACCAGGTAAGTTACCCAACTTACTGTAACATTACATATAAGTAGTAGAAAGAGTCTACTTGATTGTGATGTATATATATTGGTTGATTTGAATGAATGGACATAACTAGATTGGAACTAATTGAGTTAATAGACTCTAATGTATATATGTTAAGTTCCAATGTGTTTATGTCACGATTGAATTGATTATGCAACATAGATTGCATAAGAATAGCCGGATGAGCCGGTGTTTGAGTATGATATCACAAATGTGTGAATAGTCAGAGGTGCTGACAAATAACTATGGTGGAAGTACAGGAATGTGAACACCATAGTGTAATTTTGATTAAACTATTGTGATTAATAGTTGATGATTGGTAATATGATATTATTACATTGTGAGAGCCAATTCGGATAGAATTGACTCAGTTGAATGCTTATTGTGAAAAATGTATTTTCATTTTGTTGTTATGACTCCACATTGGTAGATAGCCAGAGGTGCTGGCAATTGTCTAGATGGAAGTACCGGTGGGTGAACATCTTAGACTTGATATATTTGACTCCACATAGGTGGATAGCCAGAGGTGCTGGCAATTGTCTAGATGGAAGTACCGGTGGGTGAACATCTTAGACTTGATATATTTGACTCCACATTGGTGGATAGCCAGAGGTGCTGGCAATTGTCTAGATGGAAGTACCGGTGGGTGAACATCTTAGACTTGATATATTTGACTCCACATTGGTGGATAGCCAGAGGTGCTGGCAATTGTCTAGATGGAAGTACCGGTGGGTGAACATCTTAGACTTGATATATTTGACTCCACATTGGTGGATAGCTAGAGGTGCTAGCAATTGTCTTAGATGGAAGGACCGGTGGGTGAACATCTTAAGACTTAATATATATATATGATACCACAAATGTGTGGATAACCGGTTAATCCGGAAATTAAATTATTGAAACCACAGATGTGTGGGTAATTGGTTAAGCCAATAAAATATATATATATATTTGGTGTTTTAAATTTAGCCAGAGGTGCTGGTGGTAGAGTTGAATTAGATAATATACTCATATTGTGAAAATGTCCCACTAAGGGAAATAAATGCACCATATGTGTTGGGTGCAAGTTGATGTTTGAATATGATATATTATTATCTAAACATGATTAACATCCATATGATATGTATGTGGATGGGTTTAAATAAGTTTTGGGAAATTTTGGGAGGGGTTACTTACTTAGTTCATATGAACTAATTGTGACTTATATGTGATGTTACAGGTCAAAGATAGATATGCATCGGGCGATCAGATCGGGCATATTTTGAAGCTGAACCAAACGTTATGTAAAGTCTGTGGTGGTATTAAACTTAAACACACTATTTTTATTAATCATAAATGTAAATGATTGAAATTAAGTGTGTTTAACTCATGAAATGTAAATTTCACGCTTCCGAACATAATTTATGAAAAGTTTTAATCTAGGACCTAAAATGGGACACGTGTAATCGTGTGAAAAGTTTGGGTGTTACATATTCGTTTGGAAAACATAATATTTTATAAAATATTGTCTTACGCTCATCTTATGTGTTTATTGGTTTATCCCAAAATTGGTTGCCAATGTTTGGTGGCTTTAAATATATAAACATTTATTTGTTTAAGACCAAAACATTCGTGTATCTGTTTATAAAATATATAAATACATTATTTATCAATTACATATCTATTATATTCAAAAGATTCGTTTTCTATCCAATATTGTCATTTTTATAATTTATAAATACTTCGTATTGATTTATGAGAATGTCCACTACTCAAATAAACGATAATTTGTTGGGTTTGGTATTAACATGCTCATTTTAAAATATATATAAAATGCATGCTATTTGTTTATATATCCAATGTCACACCCCGAGCCGGCGGGATAGGATCGGTTGTCCCGTCGGGCGGAAGGTTCCCGGAGCGCGATATCGTGAGTGATAATCGGGTTGATCAGATTGTTTACATAGCATCAATGTTAAGAATATCTAAAGCACAATAAAGCATTAAGATAGGATTACAAAGTTAAATTACAATGTCGATGTTTGATAATTTAACCAAGTAAACCTATTCAAAAGAATCAAATGTTTCTATCTTGTATCTGTACAAGATATCAAAAGAGATTCATATTAGCTAAAAAAGATGTGCTCTTCAAAAGTCTGCTGGGTCCTCTAGTTGGGCTACCTAGCATGCAAAATCCTGAGTCTTAGTTTACACCTGTGCGTCACCTGAGAAAGCATGTAAGAAAAACAAGGTCAACACAATGGTTGGTGAGTTCATGTAGTTTTAGTATGTGAAAAATAGCTTTTGTTTATTGATTCAAGTTTCCAAGTCTATGTTGTCAGTATGTATTAGTTTCAACATGAGTTTATCAAGCATTGCGTTTAGTAGTTTATGAAAATCCCCCAAAAGCATTCTAGTATCCCCTAGGTAACAACCCTAATCTCGTTAACACCACCTGTATCATCCAACTCGGTATGCTTATATATAGGGAATCCTGAAAGGGTCGAGCCCAGACGCTATCCCACCACATACTAAGTCGCATAGGACATTGTTGTTAATGATAATTAGGCGTCTTACCTAACATTCCACCTGCACAAAGTAGTATATGAGCATCAAGTTTGAGAGGCACCATTATGGACAGCTTAATACCCTAGGATATTTAGCATCCATCCATAACGGTCCTAATGATTAAATCAAGAAGATCACTGAATGACTAGGAGGGCTTGACCACTGTCAAGGCGCGGCGGTCAATCAGTCTATCTTACATGATCTTAACACCGAAGAGCACTGATGACTAGAAGGGGTTGACACCTAGGTCAACACGCGGGGTCAACAGTCTGTCTTACGATGTACGACAAAGAGGAGCACTGATGACTAGAAGGGGTTGACACTTAAGTCAACACGCGGCGGTCAACAGTCTGTCCTGCAATGTCTGACAAAGAGGAACACTGATGACTAGTAGGGGTTGACACTTAAGTCAACAAGCGGCGATCAACAGTCTGTCCTACAATGTCCCATAGTTTTAGCATACAAGTTTAACACATCCACATAGTTTTACTGATGACTAGTAGGGCTTGACCAATGTCAAGACGCGTCGGTCAATCAGTTGTTGTCTGAGTTTTCCCAAGTATATCAAGCATTCACATTAGTATCATCAAATAGCATATACCCTTAGCACTTGGTATTAACACATAGCTTTAGTATTAACAAGTAGCTTATGCCCTTAACACTTGGCATAATCAAATAGTATTGAGTTTAGATTGTGTCTTATGCCTTCAGCACTTGGCATAATCTATAGCATTTAGTTTCCATAGAGTATTATGCCTTTAGCACTTGGCATAATCTATAGCATTTAGTTTCCATAGAGTATTATGCCTTTAGCACTTGGCATAATCTATAGCATTTAGTTTCCATAGAGTATTATGCCTTTAGCACTTGGCATAATCTATAGCATTTAGTTTTAGTTGAGTCTTATGCCTTTAGCACTTGGCATAATTAAATAGCATTTTGCTAAGTTTAAAACGTGTGTTTCAAACATTTAAGTGTTTAAAGTATTCTAAGCATATGAGTCCTTGTGAGTTAAGTTTCCCAATTTAAGTTTAAGCAATTAAGTATAAATGACAAACTGAGTTGGCTCTTAGATTCAAAGTGTAAGACATTAACCCTTAAAATATTGATATGCAAGGTTAGGGTTTAGAATAAATGTCTATAGTATTAGTTTTCGAAACGAGTGTAACAAGTGTTAGCATTTAGCATGAATGTTACAAAGCCTTAGCATTGAGTATGTTGTCTAAGTCTCACGTGTTTAGCATAACATCAAGAGTATAGATTAAGAATCTAGCCTCTAGCATATGCATTTAGTCTAAAGTTTGCGAATAAAGTGTATAGCATAATCATCAAGCGTATAGTTCAAGCACGTAGTCTCTGGCATAGTCCATTAGACTTTAGCCTATAGTTTAAGAACATAGTTTACAGTACACTTATCCAGTGTAATGTTAAGCCTAAAGTTTCGTAGCATAGATATCAACCATAGAGTTAAGTATACACAAGGAGACATAAATGTCAAGCATACAGTATAAGCACCAAGAATAAGTGTGAAAGCATTCATTTAAAACATTTCATTGTTTATTTAAAATGTTTAACATGCTTCTCAGTCCCGAGGTAAAACAAATATGTTTGAAAAGGGACAATGAACTCACCTTGTGGTTGTTGAGGTCTGACTTAGCCTAAACAAAATGTACGCGCTCTTGATTGTGCTTGAATGTATTTTCACGATCCTGTATTGATTTCATGATGTTTATAACTCATTAGTATGAATTTTAGGGATTATGTGTGTATGTATGTGTTAGCCATAAGCTTTGGCCAACACTCAAAGTCTTCGGTCTTTGTTGGCCCATCAGTATTTGTTATTGGTTCTTGTAATCCATAGACTTTCTTTGATTTATTCTTGTCTCATCTAGCTTGTGTTTAAAGTCCATTTGTAGTTTCATGAAGTCGTGTTATAAATCACAAGACTTTGTTACAAAAGTTACCGTTTTGATAATAATCCCTTGGTTATCATACTAATTAGTGTTGAGTTAAAGAGTTACAATAGTTCTTTAGTCATGTGGGCCAACAATTTAAGTTGGGCCAATGATATTAGGTGTTTAGTCATGAAGGCCTTGCCAAAAGTTACAAAACTAGAGTTCAAGTGGCCTTTTGGGCCTTGTCTTGGGCCAATAAGGATTTAATTGGGCCCAAGGTGGGCCTAGGCAATATTTGCTAGGCCTAGAGTCATATAGAGCTGTTGGAATCAAGAATGGGTCAGAAACATGTTGGTGACCAAGTTAATGACAACATGGCCCCAAAAGTGAAGACAAGGACCTCAAATGGGCCTTGTTGTGGGCCTCGGGTGGATTTTGATGGGCCCCATGGATTTTGTCTCGGGCCTTTGCCAAAATAACTCATGGGCCAAGTTGGGCCTGGGTTAGAATAGCTGAAATCAATGTGGGCCTCGAAATTGGGCTTTTTGGCCAAAATGGTGGCCTTAAACCAAAAATAGTAGGCCTTGAGCCATAAGTGATGGGCCTCGGGCCATGCACTTCTTGTTGGGCCTTCTAAGAGTATATGGATCAAGTTTAGAAGTATTGGGCCCGAAAGGTTGAGGTGGGCCTAACTTAAGGAATTTAAAGGCCATTTAAATAGATGGGCTAAATGTTGAGGCTAGGTTAATTCATTTAAGCTTAGTGATCACTTGGACTCAAGTTGAACCAAGACATATCTAACCAGAAGTTGGGCCAGTAAATGGGTCAAATGGGCTGGACAAGGAGTTGGATTTAGCCAATAAAGAACTGTTGGGCTTCTGCATATCATCATTAGGCCCAAATCAAAGTGAGATGGTAGATATTGTGTAGGCCACTGTTGGGCCAACCGAAAGTTATTGGGCCTTATGGTACTATTGAACCTGCTGATTATCATTGTTGGGCCGAATTAAAGAAACCATGGGCTAAGCCCACTGCTTGGGCCGAAAGACTTTCTGGGCTGAACCAACATATTGTAGGCTGTTGGGCCCGAATCTTTAGTTGCTGGGCCTGGAAGTCCACTTGACCAGTTGAACTTAGGTGGGCCGAAGGGTAGGATTGGGCCTGAAGAGATTGGCTAACATGGTGAAGGTGTTGGCCGAGTGAAACAGGTGGTCGAATGGGTCCCTTGTCGAATGAAGCTGCATGGCCGAAGGAGAAGGGTTGGCCGAAAGGAGTCATTCGTGGGGTTGGTTGGGCGAATGGGTGAAGGCTTCGAATGAAGGAGTAGTCGAATGAGTGAGGCGGCGCATGGGGCCAGTCGGCCTAGCTCTTTCGGCCAAGGGCCATTCGGCGGCCTGTCCTCTCATTCGACCAGCCGCGGTTTCCGGCCTAGGTTCGTGTCCCTCTCATGACTCAGGGTTGATTTCGAAGGTGGTGTACACTAAGGGTGGTTCACACGAGCGCAAGGTTCAAGGGGGGAGGGTTATAACCGGTTAAAGGTGCCGCTCAACAAAAAGGGTATAAAACCCTAATTTTCGTGATGTTCTCAGCCTCATACCTTCGATTTCAGTGGTTTTTGGCACAGATCCTTTGTACTTTCGTGTAGAGGATGTCAAGGGCTACGCGTGGACACCAAGAACGCCCATTTTCGTTGAGATATGACCAAGATATGGAGGAGAGAAGTGGTGGAAAACCCTAAATGGGTGGTGGCCGGAAAATGGGGTAGGAGAGAGGTGGGGAAGATGAGAAATGAAGGAAAACTTTCATTTCAAGGTTTTTATACTCCACGGGGTATTCGGGTTCGTTTTCGTTGCTCGGTTCGTAATTCGGTTGCGTATCCGGAAATTCCCGCGTATTTTTACGTAATTAATTAAAAGAATTCGTTTTAAACGTTTGGTGGGTAATTATTAATAGAAATATGTTAAATATTATTATTCTTAAATGTTTTAACGAAATTTATTATTTTTAACGCGTTTCTTTAATTTCTCGCGTATTTTGTTTTACGCGCTTGGAATTAAGATAGTTTTGTTTTAGGTTTTATTTATGATGAGTTTCAAAATTGTAAAACAGGAAATACTTTATTTCCTTAACTTTATTATCGTTCGAATCGTTCTTCGTTTTTGTTTCGTCAGAAAACGTCACTTACGCGCGTCTTCGTACAGAGCGCTAACTGTACGAACACGATCGTACGTTTCACTTTCTGATCTTGTTTCTACTTTACAGTCATCATTTCAGATCATTAAACCTTCAGATTTATTCGTACAGATCGTCACCTATACGAATAATTCGTCTGTTTAATATTCTGTAACAACAACTGTTTATGGTTTTGTTCTGTTTATCCTCGCATACGTTTACACAACCTGACATCAAATTCCCACATATGTTTACTTGTTCATTGTTGTCTGATGTGTTTCTGATTATTAAACCCTAGGGTTTTAAATCAGATTCCAGACAATCGCGTATTAGTTTAGTGTTAATCCTCCAGTGTACATAGGATTAACATAGCCTCGCGTAGCGTGTACCTAAGTTACTGTGCACTTCACTGTGCAGAGTACTGTCCCGGTGACTGTTCCGGTACAGATGTTACATCCAAGTCTTATATAATTAAAATCGTTCAATCATACTATTAGATAAATTTTGGTTAAAACTAGGTTTAATCCCACCCGCGCGTTGCGGCGGGTTATCATAGTACACTTCCGATAACGGGTATTATATATCATTTGCAAAATCATAAGTTACATAACAAAATCAAATCTCTTATCACAAACTCTATACAATTATATATATGTGTATATATATATAAACAAAGAATTATACAAAATTGAAAAAACAAAATTTAAAAGTTTTAGTGGCCAAAATTAAATAAACAAAACTTTATATTATATAAAAGTTTTAGTGACCAAAATCGAAAAAACAAAACTTTATATTATATAAAATTTTTAGTGGCCAAAATCAAAAAAAAAAAAAACTTTAAAAAGTTTTAGTGGCCAAAATCGAAAAAACAAAACTTTATATTATATAAAAGTTTTAGTGACCAAAATCGAAAAAACAAAACTTTATATTATATAAAATTTTTAGTGGCCAAAATAAAAAAAAACACTTTAGAAAGTTTTAGTGGCCAAAATCGAAAAAACAAAACTTTATATTATATAAAAGTTTTAGTGACCAAAATCGAAAAAACAAAACTTTACTATTAAGTTTTAGTGGCCAAAATCGAAAAAACAAAACTTTATATTATATAAAAGTTTTAGTGGCCAAAATCGAAAAAACAAAACTTTAAGTTTTAGTGACCAAAATCAAAAAAAAAACAAAACTTTAAGTTTTAGTGACCAAAATCGAAAAAACAAAACTTTACTATTAAGTTTTAGTGGCCAAATCGAAAAAACAAAACTTTATATTATATAAAAGTTTTAGTGGCCAAAATCGAAAAAACAAAACTTTATATTATATAAAAGTTTTAGTGACCACAATCAAAAAAAACAAAACTTTACTATTAAGTTTTAGTGGCCAAAATCGAAAAAACAAAACTTTATATTATATAAAAGTTTTAGTGGCCAAAATCGAAAAAACAAAACTTTATATTATATAAAAGTTGTCACACCCCGGGCTCTCGGCGACCCGGACGCTGCGACCCGATTGGTTTCATTGATAATTACAGTCTCGGTCAGAGTTTATTATTTATTTTAATATGTTTCAGCGGAAGCGTTGTTTCATAAATTCGTAATTTTATAAATAATTCACATGCATGGATGTGAAAACCGTTTTTTCATAATTTACAAATAATTCATACGCATATGTATGAAAACCATATTTTCATTGCTTGTAAATAACTTTTCAGGATTTTATTAAATTTCATATGCATAGATATGAACATAACATTTTATTTCATTTTAAACCGAGTTTTTTACAAACATATATTTACATATCTCGGTTTATTCGGGACTTGGAGGTATAACTCCAATTGCTCCTCAGTTTCGCCACAAGATTTTTATTTAAGGCGTCATAGGCCCTAAATCTCTAATCTTGCTTCTGATTTGTCATTCATTATTACCTGAAAAGTTTTTGAAAATAAAACGTCAACATAATGTTGGTGAATACAAATAACAGACTCGATATGTAAGCATAGCATGTTCGGTCCTTTAACCATAAGTAATATTGGCAATACTACACATTTAGCAGGTTATTTCACTGATCGATACAACTACTGCATACACTGGTTTATAACTGTCACTGGTTAGGAACTACAGCGCAGCGCGTCTTACGTTTTGTTCCCTCCAGCCCACAGTTGGTCACTGGTTAGGTTGCCTGCGGAGTACGTCTTACGTTTAACCTTCCAGCCCACCTGTACCAGCCACGTATGGGAATTTCACCCATATGCGGATACGATTTGCAAATCATACGTATACTAATAGCCTAAATGCTGGTCTCATAGTATCCCTTTATGCGTCAAAGTTTAAACAAACCATGCTCATAAAAATTCATTTATAAATTTAAAAACAAGTTAAATGTATTCACCTGGATTTTGGTTGGCTGGGTAACAGCTTAGAACTTCTTAATCTGGGCACCGTTTCTGCTTAATCTTTACTTATAACTATTTGTAAGAATGATTCCTGATGTGTTTATTTGTTGTTCCTAAAATAGATCATAATCAATATAATATTTGTACATATATATGGGTCGGATCTTAACTCTAATCCTATACTAATAATATCCGAAATATTAACCTTGTAATTAAATTTTTTTTTTAAAGATTCAAAGACATACCAATTATATGGAGAGTTAAACTTCGAACTTCAATTTCTTAACTTTGCTGCTCCTTGAATTTCCTATAGAATTTGGTTGTTTTTGAAAGTGTATTACTTTGCTTCTTTCTTTATATTCGAAGCAAGAAATATATATTTATTCAACCGACTTAAAATAGATATTTAGTTCGATTATAAAGATAAGGTTTGAGGTTGTATTGAAATCTTCAAAATTGAAGATAATTTGGCTGTTATCTTTCAAATACACACACGTATAAGAATTTTAATTTTTCTTTTTTTTTATAATAATAATTGTTATTATATTATTATAATTAATCTAGCTCAAATTTTGTTTTTCTCTAATAACCTCTACAATATCATGTTTTATAAAATTCTAAGAATACGGTCAGGATATACCAATTTTTCTCTACGTTTTGACCTAAGTTTCGTTAAAAACGGAGAAAGTTTAATTATAATATATTTTATTAATTTTAAGCGGTCTCCTATAACAGTGACTAATCGTTCAACCAACGATTATTTCTAATAATTATTTCATCTTACCTATTCGCTTAAACGAACGTTAAAAATCTTGAACGTTTATTTTTATTTATTTATTTATCTTAAATACTTATATAATAAACTATTTTATATTATTAGACGAGACACCTTGCGTTTTAATTGATAGATTTTTATTATTATATTTTTGACTAGTAATCTTTAAATAATAAACGGTATTTTATTTATGTCTATAAAATGGGATGTTACAAAAGTTTTCGTGACCAAAATCGAAAAAACAAAACTTTACTATTAAGTTTTAGTGGCCAGAATCGAAAAAACAAAACTTTATATTATATAAAAGTTTTAGTGGCCAGAATCAAAAAAACAAAACTTTATATTATATAAAAGTTTTAGTGGCCAGAATCGAAAAAACAAAACTTTATATTATATAAAAGTTTTGGTGACCAAAATCGAAAAAACAAAACTTTACTATTAAGTTTTAGTGGCCAAAATCGAAAAAACAAAATTTTATATTATATAAAAGTTTTAGTGGCAAAAATCGTAAAAACAAAACTATAAAAAGTTTTAGTGGCCAAATTCGAAAAAACAAAACTTTATATTATATTAAAGTTTTAGTGGCAAAAATCGAAAAAACAAAACTTTAAAAGTTTTTGTGGCCAAAATCGAAAAAACAAAACTTTACTTTTAATGGCCAAAATCGAAAAAACAAAACTTTATATTATATAAAAGTTTTAGTGGTCAAAATCGAAAAAACAAAACTTTAAAAAGTTTTAGTGGCAAAATCGAAAAAACAAAACCTTATAATACATAAAAATTTTAGTGGTAAAAATCGAAAAAGCAAAACATTAAAAGTTTTAGTGGCCAAAATCAAAGAAACAAAACCTTATATTATATAAAAGTTTTAGTGATCAGAATCAAAAAAAAAAAAACTTTATTATTCCTTTCAGTTGGTTTTTAATACATATATTAATAAATGTGTCCATTTCAAATCTCTCAATGTCGTCATTCGCTCGATTGGTTAAACTAACTGGTCAATTATTAATATATTTATATACTACCAAATATTAAACCTTGTTAATTTATATAATTACTAATCGTTTTCGCTTAATGTTTTCACAAAGAAAAGATTATAACACGCACGAGTCGAGTTTAACATGACAAATATGATAAAAAGTTAGCGTGCGGGTATACCTTCTGGGTCGGTTCGCATGTATGAACTTATTTTTGAGATCCGGAAGCCTGATTTGCATCACGATAGTATCCGAGCGCTCAGTTATCATATTTGACCAAATCTGACTTTACTTGACTGTTTGAGCAGCTTCGACTACATGTTGAACAGAGACCCGGGTAGTCGGATCGAAATGACCCGAGCAGTCTAGAATCCATGTCTCTTAACCGATCCGGTTTACCACCAAATGCATTACAGTATCTGTTTTGATCAGACATACTGCTCATGTCACCTTGAAAGCCTGCTGCTTGATCAAAATATCCAAAAACTTGGCTTCCATCGAAAAGCGTTTCTTGAACTTGCTTCTTATTTTCCTTTTTTTCTTGCGTCACAATGTTTTGGTTTTTCAAATTTTTGAGGCACAATTCTTATCCTTTCATCTCGATCAGCGTGACTAAAGATCTTAATTTTGTTTGAGAAAAAATAAACGCCCCTTCCTTTCTTCGGTCAACAGCAGCCGAACTTATTCGCCTTAGGAAATAAATCAAAACCAAATTTAAATATACCAAATAAAACATTCCATACCAAAAACTAATGTTTAACCAAATACAAATAACCTAAAACTTATCAGACGATCCTTCGATATTGAACCTTGACAAGATTAGTCCAACATTTTCTACTAATAAACTCAGGTGTTGAATTTCCACTTCTTTCATGTCCTTTTTTTATATTAGTTTCGTCTAACCATCACAGGTTAGGATGATTGATTCACCCGAACTCCAATTTGTTACGGTAAATTTGGTACCGGAACCATCTCATCCTTAGTTCCAGCACTCCTCTTTGAGACCCTTTTAAAGTAGTCGCAACAATTGTCGTTAGTATATGCAAAGCATACCAATTAGCACATTGATGTGGGATGCTACGAGTATAAATGAGCCAAATCAAAGTAAGATACTCGACATTAGATTTCTAGAAACCCGAATCAAGCTGAGATACACTGAGACGCTCAACAAAACCTCAAGGAGAGCCAAGGTTAATAAAATTCAAGCTTAAATTAGAGCTCATTAAATAAAAGAATATAACCTTAAGTTTCTTATAGCAAGTTAACTTAGCTTGTAAGCCAAAACCAACATATTATCTATCAAACATGGATTGATTCTTGGGATGCAATTTGGTGAATATTGATTTCTCTCAACTCATTTGGAGGTGTATTTTTTTTACAATTTTTTGGCTTAAAAGATTCTATTTGTTGCAGCCGTTTCTCAATTGGCCAGGTTAGACTACAACGTGCGAAGGAGAAGGCAAGAAAAGGCCGTGGGGGAGGCCATGGGTCTACTGGTCTCTAATTTGCTTGATTTATGAAAAATAATAAACTTTGGTCACCTTCTGTGTTGAGGGTTTTTTTTCGATTCAAGGCTGCTTGCTTTTCAATTTTAAAAGGGTGTTTTGCTCATTTTCGAGTACAAGGCTGCTTAATTTGTGGGCTGATTTGCTTGTTTGAACTGGACTCATATCACTTGTGTTCCTTTCTTTGAAACTTTAATAGTTTCAGTTCTTGGGGGATACACTAGTTCGAGTGTACTACCTTGATTTCACTAGTTAATTTTCTGCCGCTGTCAATCTCCATCTGGCGTGCCAACCTGCTGACTAGTCTTGAATAATCTCTAGGAGAGTATACGTATCTAAAATTTGAAAGTTGAAGCAAGAAATATGAAGATTCAGGGAAGTTTTTTAACTTGAAAACTTTCTCTTGATAGATTTCTGGTCTAGGGTTCAATACCCCATTTATCTTCAAGCTTTTGGTTCTTATTTTTGTATTTAGAATTTTTGACTACGTGTTTTTGTAATTATTTTGGTTGAGAATAAAGTCTGATTATCATATTTTGACATGTGTGTACATATAGACACACACGTGTGCGTTATAAGATATGTTTGTACAACGGTAAATCATGATATTGCATTTCAGCTTGAAGAGTGTGACATTTATATCTACAAACCCAACATTGATGCAGACCCCTTGACGTCGAAGTATAAAGCTTTGTAAGCATTAATTTGCCTTTTTCATCAAGCATTTATTTTATGTTATAAGTGTTGCATATTTTTTTATATTTTCCAGGCAGGGATGTTATTTCTTTTTTGATGACCCAAAACATGGATTGATTCTTGGGATGCAATTTGGTGAAATAAGGTGAATATTGATTTCTCTCAACTCATTTGGAGGTGTATTTTTTTTACAATTTTGTGGCTTAAAAGGTTTTATTTGTTGCAGTCGTTTCTCAATTGGCCAGATTAGACTACAACGTGTGGAGGAGGAGGTAAGAAGAGGCCTTGGGGGAGGCCGAGGCCATCGGGGAGAGCTAGGACATGGGGAAGGCGGAAGCGGATAAGTAATAGTTGGCATGTGGATGTTTGGTCTGGATACTCTTTAAAAACTTTTAAAGCTAGATCATTTAATAATTGCTTGTTGAGTTTTTAGGTTGCTGGAAAAAAAAACAGAAGAGATTGTCGATCGGGCTAGTTTTTTTATTTAAATTAGCTCGATGACAATCTCTTCTGTTTTTTTTCAAGCAACCTAAAAACTCAACAAGCAATTATTAAATGTTCTAGCTTTAAAAGTTTTTAGAGAGTATCCAGACCAAACATCCACATGCCAACTATTCCTTATCCGCCTCTGCTTCCGCCTTCCCCATGGCCTAGCTCTCCCCGACCCCGCGGCCTCTTCTTACCTCCTCCTCCGCACGTTGTAGTCTAACCTGGCCAATTGAGAAACGACTGCAACAAATAGAACCTTTTAAGCCAAAAGATTGTAAAAAAATACACCTCCAAATAGGAATGGCAATGAGCCGGGTTCGGGTAGGGTATTGCTAATCCCAGTCCTATACCCGATTGTAAAAATGTATCCCATACCCGGCCCATTACCCATCGGATATCTATCGGGTAATTACCCATCGGGTATCGTGCATACCTACGGGTATCGGGCATACCCATTAGTTTATTAAAAAAAATTTTGTGATTTTCCAAGTATATTTGTATAGTATTAATTTTGTGTCATGTTATTGTTTAATTACAAAAATAAATTAGAATCATACATATAAGATCAACACCATAAAAATATAAACAAATTAAATATAAATATCATGACATATAACTATTAAAAGATGCTACCATGGACTATTAATTTAATACTCAAACTGAAATTACATATCGAAAACAACAAGATTAATTTTTAAATATAAAATAATAAGATAAAAGTTATAATTTGTTATGATGTTTCATTAAAAGACTTATGTTTTAGAAAAGAAAATCAAAAAATATTAACAAAATAATACGGGTATTACTTCGGGTAAGTGGGTCGGGTACCGGACCGGGTATTCCTTAATCACATACCCGTACACGAAAAAAATATATTTTTTGATCCCATACCCGGTCCCATACCCTAATATTCGGGCCAATACCCGGCCCTAAAATTTCGGGCTTCGGGTTTTCCTACAGGGTATGGGTTTTTCTGCCATCCCTACCTCCAAATGAGTTGAGAGAAATCAATATTCACCTAATTTCACCTAATTGCATCCCAAGAATCAATCCATGTTTGGGGTCATCAAAAAAGAAATAACATCCCTGCCTGAAAAATATATGCTTACAAAGGTTTATACTTCGACATCAGGGGTCTGCATCAACGTTGGGCTTGTAAATATAAATGTCACACTCTTCAAGTTTCATAAGCTAAAATACAATATCATGATTTACCCATGTATAAACATATCTTATAACGCGAGCGTGTGCGTGTCTATATGTACACGCATGTCAAAATATGATAATCAGACTTTATTCTCAACCAAAATAATTACAAAAACAGGTAGTCAAAATCTAAATACAAAAACAAGAACGAAAAGCTTGAAGATAAATGGGGTATTAAACCCTAGACCAGAAATCTATCAAGAGAAAGTTTTCTAGTTAAAAAAACTTCCCTCAATCTTCATATTTCTTGCTTCAACTTTCAAGATATGTATACTCTCCCAGAGATTATCCAAGCCTAGTCAGCAGGTTGGCACACCAAAAAAGAGATCGACAGCAGCCGAAAATTAACTAGTGAAATCAAGGTAACGAGCCCCAGATAGAACCGGTTACACTCAAACTAGTGTATCCCCCAAAAACTGAAACTACTAGAATTTCAAAGGAAGGAACATAAGTGATATGAGTCCAGTTCAAACAAGCAAATCAGCCCAAAAATTAAGCAGCCTTGTACTCGAAAATGAGCAAAACACCCTTTTAAAATCGAAAAGCAAGCAGCCTTGAAACGAAAAAACCCTCAACACAGAAGGCGACCAAAGTTTGTTTTGCTGCTACTGCTGTTGTTGTATATAAAGACTAATTTGAATCAATCAAAAAAAACTTTTACAACTTCACATATAAGACTATTAGAAACAAATATGATAAGAAAGATAAAAGCCACACGGCTTTTAAGAACTCAGAATCATGTCTAAACACAAGATTTGTGAAGAACTTAAAATACTAATTTGACTAGATCAAAAACTTTTACAACTTTACAAGTATATAAGAAAAGAACTTGTAAAGAATATAAAGACTAATTTGAATCAAACAAAAAAACTTTTACAACATTACAACAAATACGGAATCATAGGATTCAAGAAACAAGTTCAATAACAATAAGACTAACATACACTATGCTAGACTATACAACCATCACCAGCCCAGACAAAAGTATAAAGACAAAAGCATCCATGTGATGAACCTTATCAAACAAAAATTATGATAGAAACCTGACAAAAGATGATGATCAAGAGAAATTGGTTAAGGAAATACATGACTATATGGTTCAGAACAACTAGTAATAAGAATATAGAAAATGAGACATATGGATCAAATATGACACCATAAAACCAAATGTGCTAGATATAAAACATAGTTATCATGATACAATTTCAAGAAAAGAAGACCCATTAAGACATGGTTGCAGCTGAAAAAGAAATTATTTTTAACATTTTTCAAGAAACCACCAAATCCAAGACAAATGTTGTAGATAAATGACAGACACTAGAAATTAATACTAGTAACCTTAATTAAAGATAAAATCCAATATACTAAACATATAGCAAGAAATGAACAAATTGTAACAAAGAACACATATAACACATAATCATGTTCACAAATTTTGTAGACAAGACTGAAACACAACCATAATCGGATTTGAAAAAAAAAACAATTGAATTGACTTCTATATTAGAACTTTGTGAGACTTCCCTAGATTTTTCATTCAAAAGATCTAACAATTTAAAGATCTGAGTAAGAGAATTAACATTGACAGATGATGACTTGGATTTTTTTCCCAAGGGAAAATAAGACAATACAGTCCTAGAACCTTGATTATATTTTGTTTAGACCCTAGTAGATATCCAACAATTTAAAAACATTTATCAATAATGTGAGTCAACTTGTTTTATTGAGTGCACTTAAACTTTGAACTTTGTTAAACTTTTTTTTATCAAAAAAAGAAAGAAAAACTTGATTAGTTTTTTTGAGAAAGAATAATAGAATCAACCATTACATCACAAAATCAAATATTGTGAGAGATGCACACAAGCAGACTAATACACAGAAAATACCAATGTGAGTCCTCCTAACCGAACCAATAAATGCCTATCAATAATATCATGTGACATAATTTTAAGAGTAAAATAAAGAAGTTTCTTAAATTGTGCACCAGCAAAGCCAAAGGGGAGAAAAACTTACAGTGTACGTTGAGCAATATAGAAAAAGTAAAAGATACTACTTCACAATAGCAGAGATAGGACTTGCATCTCAAGCAATCGATCACGAAACTCATTAAAAGAACAGAGCCAGCAGACCAAAACACTACTGGTTCTGACGAACCAGTCGATCAGATCACTAGAGTGACAGCAGCGTAACAACCAAGAATAGTCTGGACTTCAATGGAGTTTCTTCAAAAGAACCCTTGTAATCTCGAGCATATGAGCATGTCAACGGTTGTAAAGCAAACAACTCAAACAACAGCACCAGATAAAACCGAATAACATCAGTGAATAAAAGAAGCAAAAACGGTCACACCACTCAATCGATTAACTAGATGAACGGAACAAGACAAACTAGAATTTTTCCAGTTTTTAAGACTCCTTAATTTTGAACATTCAAGGACTGGGATTCACCAGCAAAACACAAACCAGAAGAATGATACGAGGAGCAGTGGGTTAGTGATTGAACAGAAGGTATAATCGACTATTCGATCAGAACCGTACCTGTATTCAAAAAACTAGAATAAGACTCGCTGATTTGATACAAAATCAACGTAATACCCGTAAAGATCAGCCAACAGCCATGATTTCTTGACCCTAATCGCCCAAGGATCGATCAGAAGAAATCAAATAATAACAAAGAAATAACAACACCAAAAATCAAATAGAACTTCGGCAGTATTTCTTCAACCTTAGAAACCCTAATTTGCTAAACATAATTGAACAGAACCTCAAAAAAAAAAAACAAACTGAATTAAGGAGGAGAAAATAGATAGCAGAGCCTACTCTGAAATCATATCAAAAGATGATAATCAGACTTTGTACTTTATTCTCAACCAAAATAATTACAAAAACAAGTAGTCAAAAAATCTAAATACAAAAACAAGAACGAAAAGCTTGAAGATAGGTGAGGTATTAAACCCTAGACCAGAAGCTTGGAGCATATTTCGCAACTTAAAACCAAGGCGATGAGATTTGTGCATGGCCAGTAGAACTTCTTGTGAATGCCTATAATATTTTTGTAAAGTTTTGATTAAATTATACGGCAAAGAGTTATTGCGTAGACCGGCAAGGCTTGACATTGCATTATTATATCAGCACACGAAGAAAAACTTTACCTTCTAGTTTGGCGTAATTGTCCTACCAGGTTGCGAGGGCAATATATGCGATGATCACTGTCAAGAAATGAGATTAAACAACTGAATCTGTGATTTATCAAAGATAAAACAAAAGATCTTTTACAACTCGATCTAAGAACAAATACTCGAAAACCTAAAACTCAAACTCAACAATAGTCTAGGACAACACTAATACAAAGAAATACAAATTATGAATGAACAAAGACTCATAACATGAATACATCAAAGGATGCAGAGAACCGAGAAGATGATGTGTGAATTGTGAGTCAATGACTTTTTTTTGTTAAAAACCCTCTCTGATGAAAGTCTTTATCTCAAGAAGAAAAATACATAACAACCCTTGAAGTTTGTTACATTTCTTACATAAACACAACAAACATTTCAAGTTAGACCCACCAACCTAAGACATGATAATAACATGTAATTTGAATTTTAACATATTCATTTTAACATGCCCCCTCAAATTCATGCTATAAACATGTCAAACAACCAGGACTTATCACACATACGTTCATGTAGTGTAACAAACAACCTTTTAGTAAAAAACATCAGCAACTTGGTTTGCTGAACTAACTTTTTTAGTTTTAAAAAAAACCAGACATAGAATTGACCAATTTCAACAGCCGTTCAATTTAATAACCAAAAACATCAAACTTGTATAACAACTTACACAATTGAAGAAAAAACATTTACCAACTATCTATCGAATTTAATTGTAACGATTTTCGTTATGGCAATCAAATAATTTTTCCCCAATAAAGAATAAATCATTTTAAAGTGTTTAGTTCCAACATGAAATATTGGGTTAACTGCTACAACGATAGCATCAGTCCTGTCACAAAGAAAGATTCAAAAAGCAAAGTAATATGTATCTGTAAACTCTTTTAAGAATATTTAGCAGTCATGCAAGAATTATGAAAAACTCTATGTTAATTGCTTTCCATGAAACCAAAAAATTTACCCAAGACCAAAAAACCCTGCAACAAAACTTAATAGAATCTAAAAATTTGCACCAATCATTATCAACAAATGCAATAAGTGTTGGAGTAAAAGTTGATGTGTACTTGTCTGCATGGAACAGTAACAGATGGAAGTGTACGTGGCCTACAGTGGACGTGGGGATCATGCATGGGTCTTTGGTTATTTATTTAAGTTATTTAATTTAGTTTGAATTTGTCATGAACGTTGTTGACGTTGGTAGTTAGTTTCCCGAGTCTTGTGGTATTTCCTATTTTGTAGTAGTTAGTTGGAGTCGAAGTTTGTATTTATTTCAGTTTTTGATCAATGAAGTTTATCAGTTCATAGAAACATATGTTAGCAGTCTAACATATGGTATCAGAGCAAACGATCAAAGAGAGAAGAGAGATCTAGAGACTGCTACGATGAGCAACGAGAAGTTGAAGATACCGGTGTTCGACGGACACTACGATCATTGGAAGGAAATGATGGAGAACTTGCTGAGGGCCAAGCAATTATGGAACCTGATTGACCCTGGAATCATTGAGCCTGTGGTTGGTATAGCTCAGAGCGAAGCGCAACGGAAGACTCTTGCAGAATTGCGAGCAAAAGATCTTCAGGTGAAGCATTACTTGTATCAAGCCATTGATAGGGTTACTTTCGAACAGATCTTGGATAGAAGTACAGCGAAGTCAGTATGGGATTCCATGAAGCAAAGATACGAAGGGAATGCAAGGGTGAAGAAATCTATGCTTCAGAAATTGAGGCGAGATTTCGAAGTCCTTGAAATGAAGACGAACGAAACCATTCCCGAGTATTTTGGAAGGGTACTAATGGTGGCTAATCAGATGAGAAGTAATGGCGAGATCATGACTGATCTGAAGATTGTTGAAAAGATCTTGAGAACACTTACAGAAAAGTATATGTATGTGGTGGTCTCAATTGAAGAATCTAAGGACATAGAACGAATGTCCATAGATGAACTTCAAAGTACTTTGCTTGTACATGAGCAGAAGTTCAAGAAACCAGAAAAGGAAGAAGAACATGCTCTTCGGGTTGAGCATGCAGACACGTCTGGAGGAAGAGGTCATGGCCGCGGAAGAGGAAGTCCTCGTGGAAGGGGACGAGGACGTGGAAGGTCTTCTTTTAACAAGGAGACTGTCGAGTGCTATTCGTGCCACAAGCTGGGTCACTTCGCTTATGAATGCCCAAATTCAAAAGAAGCCAATTATGCTGGGTTTGATGAAGAAGATGAGATTATGCTGATGGCTCAGACTCAGGAAGAAGGTAAGAACTCTCATATTTGGTTTCTAGATTCTGGGTGTTCGAATCATATGTGTGGGGATGAATTAAAGTTTATTTCTCTTGACAAAAATTACTCACATTTTGTCAAGCTGGGCAATAGTTCACGTATGAAAGTTGAAGGGAGGGGTCAAATCAAATTGGTAATAGATGGGTATTCTTATACTATTAATGATGTGTACTTTGTCCCAGAATTAAGAAACAATCTCCTTAGTATAGGTCAACTCCTATCTAAGGGTTTGTCTTTCTTAATTAAAGATGGGATATGTAAAGTCTATCATTCAGAGAAGGGTCTTCTCGTAGAAAGTGCCATGACAACTATAGGTTGTTTGCACTTTATGACCAACCGTACGGTGAGAAAGTAGTTGAAAGATGTATGTATACTAAAGATGATGATTTGACCAAATTGTGGCATGAAAGGTATGGTCACCTAAACTTTGATAGTCTTAGGCAGCTACAAAGTAAAGAAATGGTGACAGGCTTTCCCAACTTTACTGTGGGAAAAGAAGTTTGTACAGCTTGCTTGAGTGGAAAGCAAAGTAGGGCTGCCATGCCTAAGCATAGTGACTGGCGTGCAAAAGACATACTTGGTTTAATTCATAGTGATATTTGTGGGCCCATTAAGCCTATGTCTAACAGTGGAAAGCAATATATATTGAGCTTTATTGATGATTGTAGTCGAAAAGGCTGGATTTATTTGTTGAAAGAAAAATCTGAAGCCTTTGATTGCTTTAAGAATTTCAAATGTAAGGTTGAGAAGGAAACTGGAAAGTTGATCAAAGGTTTTCGAACAGATAGAGGAGGTGAGTTTCTATCAGAAAACTTTAACAAGTTTTGTGCAGAACATGGAATAAAGAGACAGTTGACAACGAGTTATACTCCTCAACAAAATGGGGTAGCAGAGAGGAGGAATCGAACGGTGATCAATATGGTAGTTACTCTTCTTGCAGCAAAAAACATGCCAAAGGTGTTTTGGGCAGAAGCTGCAACATGGAGCTATCATGTTTTGAACAGGCATCCTTCTAAAGCATTAGAAAATGTGACGCCACAAGAGGTTTGGAGTGGGAAGAAGCCTTTAGTGGAACATTTTCGAATATGGGGCTGCTTAGCTCATGTTCATGTTCCAAAAGAAAAACGAACCAAGTTAGATTTCAAGAGTGTGAAGTGTATCTTTACTGGTTTGAGTGAAGAGTCCAAAGGATATAGGATGATTGATCCTGTAACTATGAAGGTTATTGTAAGCAAAGATGTTGTGTTTGAGGAAGATAAGCAATGGGATTGGGCTAATGAGTTGGATAACGAGAAGGATGATTCTATTACATGGGGAGAATCTACTGAAAGTGATCAGGTAGCAGTGCATGAGCCAACCGAGTCTGGTGATGGAAATGGTTCCAATCAGGAAGATGCTCCTGGTGATGTTGATGGTTCAAATCAAGTGGGTACTACTGAGGCAGAAAGTTCACGAGCAAGGGAGGGTCGATCTAGAAGGGTTCCAGCCCACTTGAATGATTATTATACGGGTAATGATGTTGAGTTGAATACTATACAAGTTTCTTTTCAAGAACCTTGTTCTTTTGATGAGGCTGTAAAAGAAGAAAAATGGAGACGGGCCATGGATGCAGAGACTCAAGCCATTGAACAGAACAAGACATGGGAACTTGTGGATCTTCCAAATGGTGCTAAATGCATTGGTGTGAAATGGGTATTCAAGACCAAGTTGAATGAATTTGGAGATGTAGAGAAGTTTAAGGCACGTTTGGTGGCACAAGGGTATTGTCAAGATTATGGAGTGGATTATACTGAAGTATTTGCTCCTGTTGCTAGGATGGATACAATTCGAATGATGATAGCAGTGGCTGCCCAAAGGAAATGGAAGTTGTTGCAAATGGATGTGAAATCAGCATTTCTGCATGGTGTGCTTGATGAGGAAGTTTATGTCCAACAACCTCAAGGATACGTAAAGAAAGGAATAGAAGACAAAGTGTACAAGCTTAGAAAGGCTTTATATGGTCTAAAGCAAGCTCCTTATAGCTTGGTTTAGTCGTATAGAGAATTATTTTCTTAATGCAGGATTTGTGAGAAGCAATGCAGAACATACTCTTTTTATTAAAGAAGGAGATGAAGGTTGTATATTGCTTGTGAATGTGTATGTTGATGATTTGATTTATACAGGTAATGACGAGGGGCTGTTAAGTGCATTCAAGTATTCTATGAGCAAAGAGTTTGAGATGACTGATTTGGGAAGAATGAAGTATTTTCTGGGGATTGAAGTTTTACAAACTTCTGATGGGATACATATATCTCAGAAGAAGTATGCTCAAGAAATAATCAAAAGATTTGGTATGGAAGCATGCAATGCTGTTAGAAGTCCAATTGTGCCAGGTTGCAAGTTGAAGGTAAATGAAGGTCAGAAAATAGATGAATCAAGATTCAAGCAGATTGTTGGAAGTCTAATGTATCTTACCACAACTCGTCCAGATATACAGTTTGTGGTAAGTCTTATCAGCTGTTTTATGTCTAATCCCTCTGAAGCACATTTTGAAGCTGCAAAGAAGATTCTAAGGTATTTGCAAGGAACTCTGGATTTTGGAGTATGGTATGAAGCTGGTGGAGTTGGAAAGTTGGAAGTTTTCACTAACAGTGACTTTGGAGGAGATGCTAATGATTATAAGAGTACTTCAGGCTATGTTATGTTGTGGGATGGTGGTGTTGTGGCCTGGCAATCGAAGAAGCAAGCCATTGTTACATTGTCATCTACTGAAGCAGAATATGTGGCAGCTTCTGCTTGTGCTTGTCAAGTGATATGGATTAGAGGAGTACTTGAAGATTTTGAATTGCAAGAAAATGGCGGTACTGTGATCAAGTGTGATAATACTTTTGCAATTAAGTTATCTAAACATGCTGTGTTTCATGGAAGGTGCAAGCATATTGGGGTTAGATATCATTTCTTAAGAGATCTGGTAAAAGAAGGAACTGTCAAGTTGGAATATTGTGCTTCAGAAGAACAAGTAGCTGACATTATGACCAAACCATTGAAGAGAGAAGTTTATGAATTTCTCAGGAGTAAGCTTGGTGTCTGTTTAGCGAAAGACAAACTAATTTGTAATATACAAGATTAGTTTGAGGGAGGGTATGTTGGAGTAAAAGTTGATGTGTACTTGTCTGCATGGAACAGTAACAGATGGAAGTGTACGTGGCCTACAGTGGACGTGGGGATCATGCATGGGTCTTTGGTTATTTATTTAAGTTATTTAATTTAGTTTGAATTTGTCATGCACGTTGTTGACGTTGGTAGTTAGTTTCCCGAGTCTTGTGGTATTTCCTATTTTGTAGTAGGTAGTTAGTTGGAGTCGAAGTTTGTATTTATTTCACTTATTGTCTGAAAAGAATTTAACAATATCAAAAAATTGTAAAGAATCACAAGACTCTTTAACCTTTTAGAAGAGCAAGTCTCACAAACAAGTCACACGACTTTCAGAGCTTGTAGCACTATCACAAAAATAAACCAGAAATAAAATTTTGATTAAACTAGATAATGAATCATATGATTCCATAAACTATCATAAACATATCTGATTAAGAAAGATAAAACACCAATGGTTAAGAACTCAGAACCATGTCTGAAGACAATAAGTGTGAAGAACTTAAAGACTAATTTGATTTAATCAAAAGCTTTTACAACTTTACAATAACATACTGCAAAGAACATAAAGACTAATTTGAACAAACAAAAACTTTTACAACTTCACGAAACAACGAATCATTAGATTCAAAAATATACTAGAAACATATAATAGTCACAAGACTATAAAATTTCAAAAACAAAGTTTAATAAAATATTTATATCACACGATTCAAATAAAAACTGGTAAAATAAGAATCATTTAAAATTCTTTATCAGACAATAACATTACAAGTAACACAACTTCTGATCAAATAAAAAACACAGGATTTTGTAACCAAAAAGTGAGCAATCTCAAAACTATAAAAAGCACGTAGCTATCAACATTTTCAAGAAATAATTTTGAAGAAATACAAGTGGTTTTGATTTTTAGCCCCATGGTTCAACAACTACTAAAAAACCAAATATTCAGTCTAAATAACCTTTTGACTGAAAAATTAAAGATTATATACTCATAACATGTTCAAACTCTAAACACGACAACGAAACCACAGCATCAATATTGACAAAGACCAAACCATACAAAGCATCCTCCTCAATCTACATTACTTTTATCAATTTAACCAATAAGCCCCTTTTCATTGAGTTTAACATTAGAATGATATTACATAAAATGTATACTTCAACGTACAAAAAAACAAACTTGCCTACATTAGATACAGTTGTTCCTAAGATTTACAACGTTAGATAACATACAGTTATTCCTTTATTAGTTCTAGCATTCTTACTTTCAAACAAGTTTAGATCATATGACTAATTTACGTGTGAAGAATATTCACAACCGTCAAAAACACCTGAACATCAATTAGCAACAACACATGTCATGCAATTTAGTAGGTAGGAAATTTTGATTAAGCAATACATGGAGCACGCACAATTTTATTACATAAAAAACTTTTAAAGTGTAGATTTTTTCTATAATATTCAATACACCAACCATCCAATTCGGTTCTCTGGTCTACTAAAATTCTAATTTTGGTCATCTCTAATAATAGAAACTGAGAAGTTAATAAAGAAATGTCAACTTTTTTCAATTTGCTTCCCTACTTCTATTGTTTGTTAAAGTTCTCAATTTATCTAGAATTATGATTAATATAGAGCCTCTTGAAAGCAGCGAAAAAAACATTTATGTTTAAAAATTAAAGTCACAGGAGTGCCGCAATTAGGATACCAACCCATTAAATCAATAACCAAATAGGATCTAGACACTCAACTAGTAATTTAAAATCTAGATTACATACCACTTATTTAACTCCACTGATGGTTGTCTTAAGAGGAATGAAGAGCATAAACGATTACAACAAAATCACAATGGAAACAAGAATGAATGATTACAAATCGAACACTACGAGTCTATGATGACACAAAGGAAAATTTTTGAAACGCGATTACAACTGAAAACACGACGATGATATGGAACACGATGGAGCGTACCTTACCAGTGTGATGGCCGATTGAAACTTGAGCACTGATGATATGGAAAACGACAGAACCTTACCGGTTGGTCTCCGTTCATCGGTCGTCGGTCACCGGTCTTCGATCGCCGGTCGAGCAAGGAAGAGGGATCTGATAGCGCTGCTTTGGGAATTTGGGAATTTGGCATACGGCAGATATTTAGGATAGGGTTTTTTAATTGAAGGGCAAAATAGTAAATATAAATATAACAACACCTTACAACATGAAATATACGTGTATTATTCGAGCTCGTTACTAAAGCTCGAGCTTGATAACTAAACGAGCTATATTTTTAGGCTCGGCGTCGTTAAGGCTCGGCTCGTTCGAACGTTTTACCAATCTGATCCCGAGTATTTCACAAGCTGTCTTGGTTCGTTTATACCCCTAGAGGCTGCTCATGACCCGCATTATCTTAAATAAACTTATTAATTTAATCAAATTAAGTTTTATAACTAAATTGTTACACTTTATAAAAAGTTACATATTATTATATATATCTCATTTAATAATGTCGGTGATAAATATGTATTTAATTAGCTTTATACTTATAAAAACTAATTTGAGTGATAGCTTGGTGGTAGAACTATACATCTTTATACAAGCCAACCATGGTTCGAATCCATGTTGGCCCATCTTTTTTTTTTTCTTGCATTTTCATCATATACTTCTATATATAAAAAATTGTACAAGATTTTAGTAACTAATTTGAGACAGCATGATATGCATCCCAATCTAAGTTCAAATCATACTATCTCATCGTGGTTTTTTTTTTTTCTGTATTTTAATCTCCTCAATTTCTAACAACTTAACAAATACAGTTATGACCCCTTCAAGTTTTCAACATCTTATTTTCACCTCTTGTACTTTCTTACTTTAGGTTTGTCCAGTGGCGGATCCAGGAATTTTTTTCAGTGGGTTCACCTTTTTCTAACGTTTTAATTAAATAGAACCGGACATAAAAATTTTCGGGTCGGGTTGACGGTTTGGGTCTTGTAATGTTCTTCATTCACGTATTAACAGTGCGATATAATAAGTCAACGTTTAAAATTTAAAAAAACGTCGTCATTAAAGAGTTCGAAGGTACAAAGTGCATTTTCGTTTAAGATTTCTGAGCTCCACACCAAGCGGGAGTCAGGGGGTAACACGCCCTTACGGTGTCCAAGGTGGCGGTCCTGCTGGCCATTGAGTAGGCATGGGTCAAGGAGGCAACGCCAGTTGTAGGGTTCAAAGCAACGCCTCGAAACCTAAACGAAATATGCTAAGTTTGTATGACCAAAATTAACTTGATTCAAGGGCTTAACCACTAATAACTACCATTTTGCTTGCTAAGTTGATATGACCGGAAAGTGATTTTAACACAATAATATAGAAATCTAATTCTTTATTATCTTTTTCTAACAAAGATTACTTGCCTCAATCAAGTTGACAAATTGTTGTGAAAATTAAATTAGGAATTCACTTTTAAAAATCTTAATGGGTTCACATTAGGATTCACCTCTAAAATTGTAATGGGTTCACCCTATTGGTTAACTCTTTCGAAAAAAATTTTTCCTACTAACGAGCCGAAGCTCGGTGGGTTCCTGTGAACCCATTCCATATATGTGCATCCGCCATTGGGTTTGTCTATGTTTTGACAGAATTTTTGTTTTAAAACGAGTTAGGTCAAATATAATACGGAGTGATTCGACGTTATAAATTCGAATTGGTTTATGTTTCGACATGAACTTTGTTCGGATCGAGTGGGGTTGATAATAATCAATACTTATTCCTTTACTGAATACAACAGAGCGCATATCATAGGTGGTTTATACATGTTTTTTAGTTGGCCGGTGACACAGGTTTGGTATCCGTCGTGTACGTTATTTTTTTTCCTTTTTAAGTATTCTTATATTGTTTCCTGTTGAATTTATTTTTAAAATTCCTATACCACAACGTAGTTTCCTGAAAATTACTTTTTTTTTAAATTGTTTACCATAATGTTCAAAACAAGATAGTGTTTTCTGTTTGCATTTCAATCTATATACCTGATCTGATGTAAGTTCTCATGTTTTTTAATCATAACGCAACGCTATAACATGTGAGTTTTAATCACCCGTCGCAACGCGCGGGCATGTTTTCTCGTTGTAATAATTAAACATGCCATCTTTAGACTAATTTTAAAGTTTAAATTGTTAACTTTTAGTTACACATGTAAACAAACCGAAGGAACACAAAAACAGACATGTTCGTGTTCGTTTATTTAAATTTAACCAAAGATGAATATGAACAAAAACACATTAACGAACATAAATTTTGTGTTTGTGTTTGTTTTTTAAAAAATAAATATGTTCGTATTCAGTTGTTAGAAGATTAAATGAACTGTTAATGAACATAAACCAACACAAATGAACCAAAGTAAACAAACATAATTGAACCTAATTGAAAGTGCAAACGAGCACTATTAAACAACACACAAACAAACACAACTGAATAAGCCTAAACACAACTGAATAAGCCTAAACAAACGTAAACGATAAGTCTCTTAAATGTAAATACATATTATCCATAAATTAGATAATTAATCAAATATAAATTGTAGCATCCTGTTTTGAAAATATAAATAAAGTATTTTCGTTTTTAATTAAAATATTATCATTCAAAATATAACAATAGAAACAGTCAATTGAATTATAAGATTCTGTCTAATAAATAAAATAGTTTAATTTATAAAATATGTTATTCGAGGATTCAAAATGAGAAATCATCGTTCGTTTAAACGAATAGGTAAGATGAAATAAGTATTTAAAATTGTTGGGGTTTAGACGATCGTTAAGTTTAATCGTTCAAAAAATAATAATAATGATAATAATAATAATGATGATGATGATAATAATAATAATAATAATAATAAAATATATGTTATAATGAAACTTGATATGTTTTTAACGAAACTTAGGTCGAAACGTAGAAAAAAATGAGTAGGTCCTACCCGTATGCTTATAATTTTATAAAGCGTAATATTTTATAAGTTATAAGAGAAAAATAAAATTTGAGCTAAATTAATGATAATAATATAATAATAATAAAAATAATAATAATAATAATCTATCTATCTTACTACTATAATAAACAAAAATAACTTTGCCACTTGTCATGTTTTTAAAATACTAATACCACATGTCATATTATTGTTATTTTAAGAAAAGTAAATAATATGATTAATATTATGATTATTTAATAGTAGTGTTGATATAATTATTGTTGTTGTTTCATTTAATTCTTTTTCTTAATAAATAATTATATCATCACTCCTATTAAATAATCATAATATTAATCATATTATTTACCTTTTTTCATATTAAGAATTAAAAATAGTTTTAAACAAATTGAAATTTAATTTTTATTAAAAAACATGTACTTTTTTTTCTAAAAATTATAATTTTCTTATAAATAAGAAATATTTAAAATCGTTATTTTTACGATAATAACAGTTTTCTAAAAAACAAGTTTACTTAAAAGATGATTTTTTTAAAAATGAAATTAACTATAAAACATGGTTGTAGAAGTCGCTAGGCGCTAATCGGGCAGAGAAGGACCGCCTAGGGATTAATCGGCGCTAGGCGGATTGGAATTTTTATATGTAATTTTACAAATATATATTATATACACACATTAATATCAATAACTTAATATAATAATTCAAATAATTTAAAAAATAAACTTAAATATATTAAATAAAGTACTTTAAAGTGCAAACTTAAACACTGAGTTCAAAGTTTAGAGATAAATTTCGATGTTAACTGGCTGGATTCGATGTTTCAGAGACATATTAATGATTTTTGATTGAAAAATGTCTAAATAATCATGAAATTGGTCCCTTTTTACAAGAAAAAAGTCGAAAAAGTAAAAAAAAATAAAAATCTGCCTAAGCCGCCTAGGCCAAAAATTAGACAGTTCTCGAGCGCCTAGCGCCTAGGCGCCGCCTAGGCCGATTTTTACAACCATGATATAAAACTAAGTTTTAAACAATATGATTTTAATAAACAAATGACAAATTTTCAAACAAAATATTTAAAAATGATTTTTTTTAACAACCAAAAGTTTTAAAAAAATGATAGGAAAAATATACTTTTGACATAAAAAACTATATGATGTTTTCAACTTCATAGTTTACAAATCTTACTACTATAATAAACAAAAATAATTTTGTCACTTGTCATGTTTTTAAAATATTAATGCCACATGTCATATTATTGTTATTTTATTTAATTCTCTTTCTTAAAGAAGTAAATAATATGATTAATATTATGATTATTTAATAGTAGTGATGATATAATTATTGTTGTTGTTTCATTCAATTCTTTTTCTTAATAAATAATTATATCATCACTCCTATTAAATAATCATAATATTAATCATATTATTTACCTTTTTTCATATTAAGAATTAAAAATAGTTTTAAACAAATTGAAATTTAATTTTTATTAAAAAACATGTACTTTTTTTTCTAAAAATTATAATTTTCTTAAAAATAAGAAATAGTTAAAATCGTTATTTTTAGGATATTAACAGTTTTCTAAAAAACAAGTTTACTTAAAAGATGATTTTTTTAAAAATGAAATTAACTATAAAACTAAGTTTTAAACAATATTATTTTAATAAACAAATGACAAATTTTCAAACAAAATATTTAAAAAATGATTTTTTTAAAAACCAAAAGTTTTAAAAAATTAATAAGAAAAACTATACTTTTGACATAAAAAACTATATGAAGTTTTCAATTTCATAGTTTACAAATCTTAGCTGTTACAAAGTAAGAAGATCATATAATAATTATTTAGTTATTAGAGTTTTAATTGTTAATATGTTACATAAAATCTTTGTCTATACTTTAATCGTTATATACCAAAATATTGTTTTATAATTCATAAGTTTTTATTACTAACTATTTATGTTTTATAAATCATAAATTTAATCCCTATTTATGATTTAGTATTTTATGATTAATCCGTGTAATACACGGGTTAATAAACTAGTCTATTCTAATAAACAAACATCTTCTTTTGCCACTTGTCACCTTCCTATACTATCATTGACACATGCCAATTTTTTATAAATTCACTTAATTATCTCTTTTATCAAATACTTATAATCTCTCTCATATTAAATAATAATATTATTATTAATACTAATTACAATTAATATTATTTACCTTTGTCATATATAAATATAGTTCTTAAAAAATTTTAAATCAAATATTTTATTAGAAAACACACTTAAAAAAGTTATTAAAATATAAAATTTTCATAAAAACAATTTTTCTTAAAAAATATTTTTTTTAAAAATAAAATATAATATAAACCAGAGCTTTTTATAAACAATATGAGTTTTATAAGAAAAATGATGTTTTATATATTTCTTCAAAAACCAAAGTTATAAATTGATAGAAATCTACACATTTGGTCCTTTATGTTATGGTATTTTCAAATTGGTTCTTCAATTTTAATAATTCATACCTTATTAATTTACAAAGTTAGTTGTTGACAAAATAAAAACTAAAGGTTTTTAACCGTTAATTAGTTCAATAATATCAATTCTAATAGATTAAGAAGATCATTTATCATTTCTTATGTTATTGAAGCTTTTAATTATTGATTTATTAGTTAAAGTTTTTATTAATATGTAAATTAATTATTTTATATCAAAATATCATTTTATAATATTAAATTTTCATTAATTAACTATTTTATATTCAATACGTGTAATACACGGGGTAATACACTAGTAATAATAATAAATAAACATAATTTGTGTTAAAGAAATTTCGTGCGTGTGTGTATGCCATGTAACTTCAAATTGAATATACGAGATAACTACCCAAGTAATTGTTATCAACATCTTCGAAAGTGAGGCGGTTAACATCACAAATATATCCATCATCTTTAATATTGTTGATGTAAATTTCGAAGAAACATAATAAGTCGGTTGAGCAAACGAAGAGCTCAATTTCCTTCGTGTGATTTTCTAAAATCTCTCAAATTAAGAATTTACGTACATTCAGGTATGTGTTTCAAACGTTTGGATTAACTTATAAATTTAAGATTTTGTGTAGGGTTAGGGTTAAGATCCGACCCTATGTATACAAATATTGTGTTGAATTTATGATCTATATTAGGAACAGAAAATAAACGTGCCAGAAATCATCCTTGCAAACTAGTGATAAGGATAGATTAAGCAGAAATGTTGCCAAAATAATCGTGAGAAGTTATAAGCTGTCACACAGCCAACCAAAATTTCCAGGTGAATACATTTAACTTGTTTTTAAATCTATAAATGAATTTTTACGAGCATGGTTTGTTTAAACTATGACGCATAAAAGGATACTATTAGACCAGCATTTAGGCCATTAGTATACGTATGATTTGCAAAGTGTATCCGCTATGGGTGAAATTCCCATATGTGGTTGGTAACGTGGGCTGAAAGGTTATACGTAAGACGCACTCCGCAGGCAACCTAACCAGTGACGGGCTGTGGGCTGGAGGGAACAATTGTAAGACGCACTCCGCTGTTGTTCCTAACCAGTGACATTACAAGCCAGGATATGCAGTGGTTGTATCGATCAGTGAAATAACCTGCTAAATGTGTAGTATTGTCACTATTAATTATGGTTAAAGGACCGAATATGCTATGCTTACATATCGAGTCTGCTATTTGTATTCACCAATATTATGTTGACGTTTTATTTTGAAAAACTTTTCAGGTAATAATGAAATGTAAAAGAGAAGCAAGATTAGAGATTCTTGGCCTATGATGCCTTGAATAATATCTTGTGGTAAGACTAAGGAGCTATTAGAGCTATGCCTCCAAGTCATGTATAAACCGGATATTATAAAATGATTTGTAATTATATGTTGTAAAAATCCGGTTTACTATAAATTGAAATGATTGTGTTCAAACCTATGCGTATGAAGCTTTATAAAATCCTAAAAAGTTATTTTGAAAAATTATTAACAAACATTGAAAATGTGGTTTTTCATACCCATGCGCATGAACTATTTATAAATCATGAAAAATGGTTTTTACATCCATGCATGTGAATTATTTGAAAACTATGAATTCATGAAATAACGTTTCCGCTTTACACATATGAAAAAGAGTAATAAACTCTGACCGAGACTTTATTTATCAATGAAACCAATCGGGTCGCAGCGCCCGGGTCGCCGAGAGCCCGAGGTGTGACATAAACGAACATTAGATAGTTAACGAACATTAACGAACACAAGTAAATGAACTTAAAGAAACGAATACTAGGTGTGTTCATGTTCGTTTATAAAATAAAAGAACATAAATAAATTCTCCGCCGAACAGTTTGGTTCGTTTGCATGTCTGCTTTTAGTTTTTTTTTTTTTTAAAAAAATTCAAGTTAAGCTTTAGAATTAAAATTGTTTTAAATATTTTTAAAGTTTACTTTTAAATTGCTGTCTAATTGAACTCATATTTTAAAATTATTTTATAATTGAAATTATATTTCATTATTTTTTAAAGATTGTTTTCAACTATATTTTAATCAGCTCATGTAATAGTTTTGAATTTATGTTGTATTAAATAATTTATGTACGTATTATTTTTTATTTTAATACAGAAATTACGTGGTTGATTTCAAAATTTAAAGGAAACATTTTTGCGACAATTTAAATTATCTAAAATCTTTAAAATTATTATTATTATTTTTTGAACGATCTACTACGACGACACCCAAGACAAGTTTTCAACCGTCCCATCAGATTTGACGTTTTGGGGTTCATGCCCGAGCCTATACTAATCCGAACCACACAGGGTAAAGCTTATGATCTTGTATCAGTAAATATGTCTCTAACCGGATTCGAATCCAAGACCTTATATAGAAAAGTCCTAACAGTTTAAGAATTAGAATATAGAGGAGGGATATTTTAAGAAGGCCAAAAACCATGAAAAGCGTGAGAAGCAATTTTGGATATAGATCTGTGGTATTTTACGGTCAGATTTGCGTGGTGGTAATTCTGTAAATAGTATGGTGTTTGAAAGTCGCGAGACGGGCATAAAAGTAATTTGGTGTTTTTTGAATTAGAACTAACCTCCCCAATTTATCTCAATTCCGTAAAAGTCGTCTTTAACCTAGATTTTACCCATTGACGAAAACACCAAAATCCCCAGTGTCAACCTTCGATCGCTACTCACTGAAATACCAAAGTCCCCAATTTATCTCAATATGGTGTTTTTGGTTATTTTGGTGTTTTTGGCGTTGATTTTGTATGTGTTTTTGTTGTTATGTATTTTCTTTGTTGTTCTTGGTGTTCTGTTAAGTTGTTATAGTGTTTTTGAAATTGATTTAGTTTATGGTGTCTATGTTGTTTTGTTCATTTTAAATAGAGATTAAGATTATAGCTTTAGGGTGTTTTTGGTGTTTTTGGCGTTTATTTTGTATAGTGTTTTTGCTGTTATGTATTATTTTCTTTGTTGTTCTTGGTGTTCTGTTAAGTTGTTATGGTGTTTTTGAAATTGATCACGTCTTTACAATGCTAATAACATAAACACCATAACATAAAATATGAAGCTAACTGAAAACGCCAAATAACATCATATTATTTAACCATCCATTAAAATACCATACATGTTTATAAAATCAAAAAACAGAACATTATTTAAAAGAAAAAACACCATAAAATTTTAAAATATCATGGTGATTAGGGCTTTTGGATTCAAAATGAGTTGTAATACTTGGATTAAAAAACACCATACAATCCAAAAAACACAATACAATCTGAAAAAACATCATACAATTTGAAAAACACCATAATATAAAAAACAGAGCATACAACATATGAAATAACACCATACAGTCTGAAAAACACCATACAATCTGAAAAACACCATAACATTCTGTGTTCGATTCCATCACGTCGTTACCCCTAAAAATACTATACAATATGAATCTAACCGATAACCCCAAATAACATAATGTGAAAAACACCATAACCTTGCGTCTCCTCTGTGTTCAATTCCATCACGACGTTACCCTTAAAAAACACCAAACGAGCATTCGCCAGATGAATTATAATCATAAAATCAATTACAATCTATGATTTCTTCTTGTAATTGATAATTGATTTGGATTTTGAAAAAAATGTTTAGCGACAATCATGGTATTTTCCCAAAATAACCGCCAACAATAATGAGAAGAAATTACGTTAATACCCATATCTTGAAAACCTTTGAAAATACATGTGTAGGGCTGAGATTACTTCTCACAATTTTTATGGTTTTAAGACTTTTTAGCCAAACCTCAATCTTAGAATAGAAGTCTTTGGTTAACATTTAAAATTACTTAGTATTACATATATTACTAAATTTAATGCTAAATATTTTTCAATATATGTTATTATAAGTTATTTATAATAAGTTTGACTTATTTATAATAAGTTTGACAAATCATTACCATTATTGAGTATTCTTGTTTGTTAACCATTTATTCAATCACGAAATATATTGTTTTCAACTTTTAATAACTACCACTTTAAATATTTTTAAAAATTGTCAATGACTTTTAAAATTTAAAGTTGTTACACAGTTTAATCCATATTTGAAAATTGTGACTGAACTCTAATTTAACAACTATATTTCATAATTTTTTATAGCTTTAGTAGCGCATGGACAGTTATATACACACATATATATACATATATACATTTGTGTGTGTGACGCTATAAAATTAAAAATGGAGATAAAGAAAAATTACTAATATAACTTGGATTTTATAAGGAAATATATAGAATTACTAATATTACATGGACATCTTATGAATAATCAATTACTTTGAGAATTATAATTGCAAGTCAAAATTTTTCTTGTATGTATGTGTGTATGGATTATGTTCAACTAAATATTCTATTTTCATAAAAAGGCTAAGAAAGATCATTGATCATTAGATCATAAGATTAAATTTAAGTGAAAAAAATTTAAATTTTAAAGTTAATTTAGTCATAACCACTTTCCCCAATATTTTTCAAACGTTCATAATTTTTACATACGATATTATTTTTTATAAAAATATATATCATAAAAATAAGTATAATGTTGATATAAAAAATGAGATTTCTCATAAACTTTCCTCTACCTCTCTCTCTCTCTATATATATACACATATATAGAAAATATTAAATAATAAGAGATTTTTTCCTAAAAAGAGTAAAAATTAATAAAATTTTGACATGTGGCATGATAATTTACATACAATATCTTTTTTTAATATATATTTTTTTCTTGTATAAATTCTTTTTTTGTAATGGATTTTGTGTTTTTTTTTTGTTTTTTGTACTTTTTTTTATTTTTTTGTATCGGATTTTTATATTTCTATGCTAGATTTTTTTATTTTTGTACTGAATTTTGTTTTTTACTGGATTTTTGTTTTTATTATTTTTAACATGTTAAATGTTAAATTCCTATTAGTTCTTACTCTTCTTAAGTAAACACTTCTTGGTAGATCCAACCCCTATATATTAAATTAAATAAGACTCTTAACCTAAAAAGACTAAGAAGGATCTTGAGCCATTTATGCATTAATCAATGACTATTATTAAATTAAGTTGTTGGATGATATTTTAGTAATAACTACTTTTGTTGACTTTTATTCAAATCCCCCCACATTTTTTAACTGTTCATAACTTTTACATACAGAATTAATTTTTGAAAAATATACCTTAAAGACGAGCAATTTTTTATCTTCAAAATTAGTGGTGTATTTGTCACACCCCCAAATTCCCACTCGTGGCGTCAGTCCACGTGGGTGTGACATGGCCAGGATCACAGCTCATTGGTCATATAGAACGACTCTATATGAGTTCACAATCAACAGTTTTGCAGAAATATAAGTTTCATAAATACGCAGCGGAATATGTTTAAAATACCATAGCATAAATAAGTTGCAGCGGAAAAGTTAAAATTACACAGCGCAATGTAAATTGTTTAAGACACTACATAGACTAAATTGTTTTACAACAAATCCAATGCACACAAAGCCTAGGACGCGAGTCTATATGCGAGCCAGACTCCTTAGTGCTTCCTTGTGCGCATCCTAGCGTGTGCTCCATTTAGTTACCTGAGAATACATGCGAAAAGTGTCAACTAAAAAGTTGGTGAGTTCGCAGGTTTAGACAGACTGAAAAGTAAACAGATATATATACTGGGCATGTTAAGTTTAGTTGTGGATCTACGATCCGTGGAGTGTGTCAGTTCATCTTACCAAAACTCGACTGTTCCCGTTTGCCTCCGCGGGTCATCGCTGAACCCGACATCAACATCCAAATTACACTCGTTATGACCTCCAGTCAACATTGGTGCCGAGTGGGGCTAGTCAAACCCAGTAGTACTACGTAATTACAACTCGTTTGTTATACAACTAACGGTAAGGATAAGTGAGGACTTTAAGCGATAATAGTTACACTCGAAAATGGTTTTCACAACATACCAGTCATATATCTAAAACAGTTACATAGTATTCTCACCCCAAAGTTAAGTAAAACAGTGTAAGAGTAAAAGTGGGGCTGTAAACTCACCTGAGTTCGTGAAATGCGTTCTTAACAGAAATCGAGTAGCTCACCGGCTAGCAGTCACCTATATCACATAGGTGTTGTAAGTTTGTGTTACATACACGTGGGTCTCACAGGACCGTGTTAGTGTTTAACAACTCTAAGTTGTCGTGTGGGTCGTGTTGACCGTGTTTGACCTAACGACCCGTTGGTCACGGTTCTTGGATCATGTGATCGTGTGATGTGCGGTTTAATGTCGTGTGATGTGTACGGATACCAAAGTCACTTTCGTGAGGAAACTTACTATTTATAGTAAGTTTCTATTTCAGAAAAGTTTCCACATTAGGCAAGTTATGCGAGAAATCATAATCCGATTATTCTATCATGCATATTTATCCTAAAGAGCATGTTATCACACAGCACATAATTACACATAGCTGGTTTAACATGTTTCGCGTGTAAAAGTTACTAAATATGAAAAGTTGCACAAATGAGCATGTTTCACCAAGTTTAATAATCACATCATCTAAATATCATTACCTTAGTCCTAATTAGCCATAAAATCATATTTGTTACAACAAACATGTTATCATCCATAGACTTTGCAAAATAAAGTTACTATTTATAGTAACTTTCAGCAAATGCACATATTTCATTCATTTAAGTCCTAAAATCACCTATTATCATGATAATCAACCCAACTAAGCATGTCAAACATACAACATTTAACCAATTCATCATTACTAGCAACATTGTAGCAAAAAGTTTCTATATTTAGAAATATTCACAAAATCATGCCTTTAGCTATTCTAACTATCCTAATGCATCAATAATCATTATATTAACTTGTAAACATCATTTTAAACATAACTTATAGGTATAAACATACAAATGTGGCCATATCATCAAAAATACATACTTTGTAACATTAAAGTTACTATATTTAGCAATAATCCCCAAATGGCCATTTCTTGACATAATCATTCATTCTAACTAGGGCTGTAAACGAACCGAACGTTCAGCGAACGTTCGTGAACCGTTCGGCAGGAAGTTCGTTTATGTTCGTTCATTTAATAAACGAACGAATACGAACAAGAAATTTCGTTCGTTTAGTTAAATGAACGAACATGAAAAGATGTCGTGTTCGTGAACGTTCGGTAACATGTTCGTTTACGTTCGTTTATGTTCGATTAAGTTCATTTATTATATTTATTTGATGTGTGTAAAGTAGCTTAATTAAAACTAATAAAAATCAATACTATCCTAGACACTAAGTAATACTCTAGACTCCCTAAAACCTAAGCTACTGACAGGCAAGTGTACCTATCGTATGTAGCAAGACAAAAGTAAGTCCGGATATCGAACCCACAGACTTCTACAGACTGCAACAACTAGACTCAATGACTTATCTATACAAAGAACTTAAATTAAATTAGATGTTTAAAAGGGGGGTTTTGTGATTAACTACTTAAACTAAAATTAACAATTTAGAACAATCGACTCAAGACTTAAATAAGAGCAAATAACACCAGAATTCACGAATGATGAAATGACTACCTAGGGTTTACTTCATACATGTTTGAAATGTTTAGATTGATTATGGAACTAGTCAGGGAACCGGGATCTTTGAATATTAACTCATTAACAGATTAGAGATTCTTTAACCCTTTTTAAAGATTTCAACTAAAATGCCTACAAGTATTTTAAACACCGATTTATGTTAATTACTCTCACAAGTTAACCAACCCATTAATGGTATGTCCTAAAAACCATATTCCTCACGGTAATAATAGTTTCAACACATCACATGTAAAGGACAATAAGGAAATCCATCTTGAACTTAACATACAATACTATGTTTCAATAACCTAATCTCAGTCTTTTCACAAAGACTTTAACTAGCATTCAAACATGCAAGATATGTTAACAAATCCTCACTTCACAGCTATTGACTTTGGTTAAACATTTAAAATCATTTATGATCCAATTATTATTCCTATGAATTACTACGTCTAGTAATACATCTACAAATCAAGAACACCAAGTAAATGATCTAGCATACGCTCGTTACACGAAAGACATCTGCCAAAGCATACGAGGACATAATAATTAGATCACAAACATCATAAACATTCATCCACATTCAAGAATTCAAAACCAAATCATAAACCATTAAAAATCCGAACTTGTTCCACAATCAATCGTTACTACAATCAAACATGCATAGTTATAAAACCCTAGGTAGTTTAAAAGGTCTAGCCAATAGTAATCATGAATAAACAGAAAGATCTACTGTAAAAACATAGTAAAACATCATACGAATGGAAAACAAAACAAGAATAAGAACCGATCGCGATTACACCCTTCGATTTGCAATCCTAGGGCCTCCCGATGATGGATCTTGCCTCACTTGCCTTCCAGAACTCTTTGGTCGCCTCCAATGTAGTCTCTGATCGTCCCAAAACCGAATATGTGCGCCTTCAGCCGTTTTCCAAATCATAAACTTGATTTTCTGAAATTTTAACCCTGTCGCGTAGCGCGACATGTCTATCCACACCCGTCGCGTAGCGCGACGGGTTCCACTACCCGACAAAATAATCGGGTCAACCGACATCATTGAGTGAGGGGTAAAACTGTCATTTCCACCTGTCGCGTAGCGCGACAGGGTTTCATTTGGTCCTCGCGTAAAGCGAGGAGTTGAGAATCCAGAATTCTTTTTTTCTTTGTTCGTGTAATTGTTCTCGTTCACCCGGACACTCTTTTTCTTGATCTTTTATGCCAAAAATGATATGTTTATAACCTGCAAATGTTAAATTATAGAAATGTGAAGAACCAGCATCTATCGACTCTAAAATTGATTAAAACAGCAAAAACCGAATTAAAAACAAATAGAAAAAGAGATGTGTTTTACAACACATCATTATTCATTAAATGTGTTGTTTATTTTTTAATTTTTAGTTTAATACCATAATACTTAAGTTATTTTTAGTTTAATACTATAATATCTTCATTTATATATTTATAAATGATTATATCCATTACTTAAGATTAAAATGCTGATTTTTATTGTTTAAATAATATGCGTTCGTTAGCATTCGTGAACCGTTCGTGAACAAGCTAAATTCCTTAATGAACGAACACGAACAAGAATTTCCGTTCGGTAAGCGTTCGTGAACCGTTCGTGAACAAGTTAAAAGTTAAACAAATGAACACGAACAAGGGCTCGTTCGTGTTCGTTCGGTTCGTTTATAGCCCTAATTCTAACCATGTAGAATATCTCATATATCATTTGTAACAACCTTTCAATATCAATAATCATGCCAATAAGCTTAGATCATACATGCATGTAGTCCAAAGTGCCTATTTCATGGTAAAATCAACAAATCATCTTTATATTCATTAAGAATCACCATAGATCATCTAACTAACATCAAATCAGTAACAACATCATCAAATAATAGATTCATAACATCAAAATTTCGTGATTAAGTGGGTGATGGTGATGCATGTGGATCTTCCCCCTTGCATGTGTGATCTTAAGTGCTAGAAACACAAAATGGTGCAAGAAAACTACCTCTAAGGCTTCTTTGAAGTTTGAATGTTGATGGAACAGAGATGAAAGGCTTCAAGAACTCCTAGGATTGCTTCCACAGCAGCTCCAAGTCGTTCAAAGTGGTGGTTGATGACTTCTAGTTCACCTCACCTCAAGTCTCCTCAAGCCTCAATGATGCTTCTCTTGTGATGATAATGGCTTCTTCTGGTGCAAAATGGTTGTAACAGAGTGTTGGTGGTCGAGAAGAAGTGTTTCAGTCGAGAGAAATAGGGTAGGGGGTGCCAGAATGATTAACTTTGGTTTTATAAAGATTTATGCGATTATAGGCTCGTCGCGTACCGCGACCTCTGACAAAAGTTGTCCCCCGCGTAGCGCGATGATTAAAATAATCATTCTGTTCCCGAAACACGCCGCATATTGCGATGGTGGAAGATGATCGGTCGTCGCGTACCGCGATGAGATTCGGATAGTTCAAATTCTCCCGCCTAGGCTTCGCGCACCGCGAAGGCCCAATTGGGTGCCCATCGCGTACCGCGATAGGTCTCGGCTGAGCCCAATAAGCCCAATTTCATAGTTTGAACCGATTTTCACGAATTTCTCGATTACAATCATCGTTTCTCGACATGTGAGCATTGTTCTACATAACTTAGGTTCCCCGAAACCTATTGTGCAGTGAAAGTGTACTGTGATTTGATCTGTTCACCAACGTTCGTCATTCAAGACACGTGCGAGTGTTGTGCGATAATTTCTCGAATTATCGGTGTGTTTGGACCGTCGTGCCACGTGTCACACTAAATACTAATCATTCTAGTGCGACGTATGAAATAATAATACACATTATTGTTAAAATAAACTGAATGATGACCTGGAAATTGCGAGGTGTCACAGTATTGCTTTAAAAAATTTTGTTTTTTAGGTCATTATGTTGTATATGTCATTGTGTCTTTTATACATGTTTTTGTTGCTTTTGTGTTTCTGCTCAATTTTGTGTTATCATGAACATTTTAAGACACAAAAATGTCGCATAATACATGATGTCAAGCAAAGATGACACAATGACGAGTATGAATAACACAATGATCTTTAAAAAAAGCACAATTACATGTAATAAAGACACAAAGACGAATATGAACAATTTTGTACAGGTCATTGTGTCTTTTGTTTAGGTCATTGTTTCATATGTACAGGTCATTGTGTCTTTTGTTTAGGTCATTATTTCATTTGTACAGTTCATTGTGCCGTTTGTGTTTTCTTCTCAATGTTGTGTTTTATAGAACAATTTAAGAAGCAGTGATGTTGCATAATACATATCGTTAAGCAAGGATGACACAGTGACGAGCATGAATAACACAATAATCTTTAAAAAAGAAACAATTACCTGTAAAAAAGACACAATGATTAGTATAACAATTTTGTACAGGTTATTGTGTCTTTTGTATAGATCATTGTGTCTTTTATACATGTCTTTGTGTCTTTTATGTTTATGCTCAATGTTGTGTTTTCCTAATGATGTTGCATAATACAAAATGTTAAGTAAGAATGACATAATGACTAGTAAAAATAACACGATGATCTTTAAAAAAGACACAACTACTTGTAAAAAATACACAATTACCTATAACAAAACAAAAAAGATCATACACAAACGTTTAATAAATAAATAATGACGATAATCAGACACAATAAGCTGAAAAAATTTCATTTTTTATGACAATTTATACTCATTTTAAAGATAAAAATGCTCGATTTTATGATAAATTTTAAAAAAATAATATTGTATGTAAAAGTTATGAACGCTTAAAAAAATATGGGGAAGTGGTTATGAATAAATTACCATATAATAACTTTTTCTTTTAAAATTTTAAATTTTTCATATTAAATTTGATCTCATAATCTAATTGTCAATAATCATTTTTAATCTTTTTAAAATAAGGAGACTATTTAGTTGAATTAAATGCTATTGATTATTTATAGAGCTATGAATTACACTTTTACATTATTCAACTCCTATATCACACGGATTTCTTACCTAGTAAAGACATAAAAAAGTTATTGTGAGAATAGTCCAGTTGGTAGAGATTTGCCTCTTAAAATGAGAGGTTATGGGCTTAAACCTATGCAAAAGGTGTAAATATCGTGTAATTAAGTAGGAAAGAAAGCATAGCCGTTCAAAAAAAAGATATATAATAAAATGTGATAGTTTAAACAAAAATCTAAAAAAACAAATTTAAAAATAGAAAGCAATTGTGATCATGAATGATCCTATCATTATTCTTTTTTTTTAACGGCCAACAAACTAATTTTTAACAAAGTGTTAGAACCGAGCCAAATTACAAGACCACCAACCATTATACACCTAAACTCGAAAACTCAAAATTACACCATTGATCCCAAGTCAAGAACTAAACTTAGCCTGATTTCGCACCCATTGATCCTATCATTATTCTAACTCGAATATAATAACATAAACAAAACCTTTTATACATGGGTGTTCATTGAATCGAATGATTTCGAATTTTGAATTTTTAAGAGCATTCGAATTCGATTTGAATTCGATTTGTTTGATTCAAATTTAATTAAAAAAATGTTTTATACTTGTTACACATGTTTATGCATTCAAAATATCAAATGCACTATAAACATGTAAATATCAAATAACTAACAATTAAGTTGTAATGCTAGTGATAACATTTACACTAATAAAATCATAGGTATATAATAATTTTATAGCAACTACTTGTATATATATAATAAAAACATATATATATATATATATATATAAATAATTATATTCGAATTTCGATTCGAATACGAATATTCGAATCGAATTCGACTTGGTGATTTCCGAATAAAAATCGAATCGAATTTCGATTTTTTTGAATCCAATTCGAAAATTGAACACCAGTTTTATATATCTAAAGGAGACAAAATAAGTTATCATTTAGCAGGTTGTAATTTTTTTTGAAAGACGAATGTCTCAATTGTGTGAACCCAATGTTTCCAGACCATGATACCAAGGTCTAGTTACCTGGACCTCCCATGAGCCACCACAACAACCCAGGAGGAAACCCCATAGGAAAAACCCTCGATCCCCCACATACCTCTTTTTCGCTGCGTGAGGGATTTGAACCCAAGACCTTTCATTTGGAAGAATCTTGGGGTACTATTAAGGCATTGCCTCTTGGTTTTAGTAGGTTGTAATTAACCTACAAAATATAAAGGTACAAAACGGATTATAGGGTTGTAATAAAACGGCTAAACCAATGTGATTGACTTTTATAATTTATTGGCCGGATTGACTACCTAAACCCTAGCATGATTCAATTATTAACCTAATATGACATGGGTGGATATGGAAAGCCAAAAGGCGTTGAATTTACATGGGTAAACGGGTTCGTCATAAATGGATTCACATGTTAATGACAAATGTCTCCGATCAAAGTTAGTCGCTAGAGATGCCGTTGAAGATAGCCCCAAAAACCAAGACTTTGCTTGGCCTATTAAGGGTCTTAAGCTCTTGTTCGTATTTTATTTACCCATTGAGCCGACTATGTATCTAATTAAGATTTGATCATATATAAGTTAGAATTATCGTAATTGTATGTTTATAATAAACAGGTGGATTGTATTAATTGGTGATAGCTAGACGGTTTTGATTAATTGATCATATATAATTTAGAATTATCGTAATTGTATTTTTATAACAAACAGGTGAATTGTATTGGTGATACTCCTATTATCCTATATACTAATTTGGGTTTTCAATAAATTTAATTTTTACCATTAAAAAATTACACAATAATTGTAAATTAATAAACAGAAAGATTTATATATATATATATATATATATATATATATATATATATGATTGGGAAAAAAGTATACCTCACTATTATTGCAATAGCCCAAATTTTTTCTTTTATAAGTTTATTTAAATTAATCACAGTTTAAGAGCTAATGTCGTTGTAAGGTTTGAGTTTAAAACAGTTACAGTATTGTAAGTCAAAAACTTACAATGCTATTACCTCTTAAATGGTGATTAATTTAAACAAAATCATAAAAAAAGAAAGTATTCAAAATGTGTCGTTATAATAATGTTGAAAAAAATCCAAGAATTGGATTCATTTTGATGGAGTTAAATTTAAGGGTGTTTAGGAAAATAGAAAACCGCTTAAAAAGGATAACCGAACCGTATCCGTAACCGAGAAAAACCGAACCGAATTCTGAATTCGGTTCGGTTAACGGTTTTAGTTGTTTTTAAATTCGGTTTGTTCGGTTTATTCAGTTAACAGATTAAGCCGAATTCATTTATTATTTTTATTAATAATATAAGGTTAAATTCGATTTATTAAGTTGAATTATGTTTGTTCAGTTCGGTTTACTCGGTTTTTAACCGGTTTATTTGGTTTTTAATCGGTTTGTTCGGTTGAATTCGGTTTGTTCGGTTAATATCGAAACCAACCGAATTACTCATTTCCCGAATTCGGTTCGGTTCGGTTAACGCTTAGGGGAAAAGTTTTGAAAACCGAACAAACCGTTAACCGAACCGATAAACACTTCTAGTTAATTTAGTTATTGAAATAAGAGTGAGTTATATATTTTAAAGGAAAAATTACCAAAATGTCCACTTTGACCAAATTTTTACACAAAATGTCCATTTGACTTTTCAAAAGCAAAAATGTCCATCCTCTTTACGGGCGCCGGCGCCTGTATACTTACGGGCGGCCGCCTGTGTAATCCCCAATAAGAGAGCGCCATGTGTCCTACACGGGCGCCCACGCCCCTTAAAAATGACAAACGCCCGTTTAAAAATTAAGTTGTCACGGGCGTCGGGCCCGCACTGACACCTCTGTCACGGGCGTCCGCCCGTAAAAATAAAAAATAAAAAAAAATAGTCTGTCATCTCACAGGCGCCCGGACCACCTACACAGGCGCCCGAACCTACCACACAGGCGCCCGAACCTACTTACGGGCGTCCAAGCTTTTTTTCTCGAAAGACGTGTTACAGGCGCCCGCCTGTAAGGTTTTTTTTTTTTTTTTTTTTTTTTTTTTTTTTTTTTTTTGTTAAATCCCTAATATGCTAAAATACAAAATGTGATGTAGAGATGTACAAACAAAAATACTTTAATAGAGGTTTGTATAAATTAATTGTATGTCTCACAAGTTTATATTTATAACGTATGAATGTCCATAAGAACTACAAATTTATCAAATATAACGACAAACAATAATTCTGAAATAATGGTGTAATTTCATATACATGTATGATGGGAGAAAGACATGATGTCGTACAATTAAGTTTGCCGTTAATGGTGTAATTTCATATACATGTATGATGGGAAAATACACCATTATTTCAGGATTATTGTTTGCCGTTATGTTTGATAAATTTGTAGTTCTTATTGACATTCATACGTTAAAGATATATACTTGTGAGACATACAATTAATTTATACAAACCTCTATTAAAATATTTTTGTTTGTACATCTCTACATCACATTTTGTATTTTAGCATATTAGGGATTTAAAAAAAAAAAAAAAAAACCTTATAGGCGGACGCCTGTTTGATACAGGCGGGCGCCTGTAACTTACAGGCGGACGCCTGTAACTTACAGGCGGGCGCCTGTAACACGTCTTTCGAGAAAAAAAGCTTGGACGCCCGTAAGTAGGTTCGGGCGCCTGTGTGGTAGGTTCGGGCGCCTGTGTAGGTGGTCCGGGCGCCTGTGAGATGACAAACTATTTTTTTTTTATTTTTTATTTTTACGGGCGGACGCCCGTGACAGAGGTGTCAGTGTGGACCCGACGCCCGTGACAACTTAATTTTTAAACGGGCGTTTGTCATTTTTAAGGGGCGTGGGCGCCCGTGTAGGACACATGGCGCTCTCTGATTGGGGATTACACAGGCGGCCGCCCGTAAGTATACAGGCGCCGGCGCCCGTAAAGATGATGGACATTTTTGCTTTTAACATTTTGTGTAAAAATTTGGTCAAAGTGGACATTTTGGTAACTTTCCCTATTTTAAATCCTATATATATATATGTGTTTATATTAACAGGTACTATCTAAATATATAAATATTCTTTTTAAAATTCATGGAGCTTTGATGCCTAGTCCCCCACCCCAACTTGCGGCTTATAAACCTTCCTCTTTTAAAAGTCCTGTTATGTACTTAATTACTGCTTATTAATGCAAAAAGGAAGTCAAATTTGAAGGGTTTGATCGATATATATATATATATGTGTGTGTGTATGTATATATGTATGTATGTTCCAGTTCCACTACAGACTAAGGAGATTCATGTGAAAGTGATTCGCTCTACAATTTTTCTTTCCTCCAAAAAAAAGGGAGAGAGAGAGAGAGAGCAATTAAAACTGAGACCTCGTTTTTATAATAAAAGATTCACTTGAGATATGGTGAGTTCATCCATCAAGCTCTCTCATTCTTTAGCAGTTTGAAAGCAATTTGACGCGTTTGTCATTGAAGTTGATCAATATATATATATATATATGTATATGCCATTAGCTTTTGATCTTGATATTATATGTATATATGTTTTCAGGAAGTTAAACTGGAAGAAGAATCCACCATATGGGAAGGTTATGTGAACTGGAAAAAGAAGCCTGCAACCAAAGGCCAACATGGTGGCATGCTGGCTGCCTCATTTGTCTTAGGTAAATTATATACTCATATTCAAGATTTGATCTTTTATTATTATTATTATTATTATTATTATTTTTGATGAATTTATATATATACGGTGGTTTAGTTAATGTATTTTTGATTTAGTTGTGGAGGTCATGGAGAGTTTGGCTTTTTTGGCATGTGGATGCAACTTGGTTGTGTACTTGCTGCACTACATGCACTATTCTCCTTCAGAAGCAGCAAATAATGTCACAAATTTTATGGGCACCGCTTTTCTTCTTGCTCTTCTTGGTGGCTTCTTATCTGATGCATTCTTTATCACCTATAAAATCTACCTCATGAGTGCACTTGTTGAGTTCTTGGTAATCTCTCTCTCTCTATATATAACAACGGATAGAATAACGAATTATTCAGGTTATTCGAAAATAAACTAGTTTTTGTTCAAAATCTTGTGCTACGTATGAAACTTTATGAGTTGTGTACGCAATTTCGTAATTTAATATTTTTGTTTATTACATTTAAACTTATAATTAAAAACAATGAAAAAAATTGCTTAAAAGTTTCAGCATTAACGTATTTGATTTGATTATGATATATATTCTATTTGCTAGGTTTGTTAAATTGTTTGCTATATTTTTATTGTGTGTGAGTTAAAAAACAAAACAAAATTATAAAAACAATAATAAAAAATTTAATGAATCTTAGTTATAAATAAATAGAAGAGTATGTTTGTTTATTGGTTTATATATATTGTCTTTTGTTAAATAAGACGTATAGTTAATTAGAGCATAATTAAATGGGTCGTTTATGGCACTATCGATGTGGTTGTTCGTCACGTTTTAGCCATTGTGACCAACAATGTTTTTCTGCATGTGTTTTCGTAGTGTCTTTAAGGATGCGCGTGTTTTTTTTTTTAATTTGAAAGATGATTAGACATGATTTTAGGTGTTTTTTGGTTTTATTGTAGATATAAAATGAACTGAATATAAGATTAATATAAATATATAAGATTTAAGTATATGTTCCAAGTGAATATATCCTAAACCAAAGTGCATTTGTCTTAATATTATTAAGGTGTGCTAAGGTGCCCTTTTTAAAATAGGTTAAGGGTTCTAGTCTCATAGTGAACAAATGTAAAAAATTTGTTGCTTAAAAAAAGATATAGTAATAGACTCATAGGTATGAGTATTTAAACTTAGGGTACCATTTGTTTAGGATTTTAAATTCATAAATATGAACTTGTAATTTGCATCTAGCACCGCCATATGTGGAAATTAAGACATTAATTAATTGCTCAACGAGGATACCCCTCTCTTACAAACTTGATGGTCCTTTACATATACTATTTATATTTATCCATTCATTTATATAAAATTACATATTTATCCATTCAATGTAATTCAATTTTAAAGGTAACTATATTTTTCTATCTATTTATTTGTTTTTTTCATACGGATATCGGGATATGTACCATAAAAAAATCTTGGTGCAGTGGTCAAGATTTATAATCGCATATCATTTTTTTTAAAGTTAAAAACTTTTTCAAACTCATTCCTAATTTTTAAGTAACATCCTGAGGTATTTAATCATCAGACATTGATATTTAATCCTTAGGTAATTAAAGTTTATTTAATAATTTAATTTTTGATAACTTTTATTCATTAGCCAAAAGATAAAATATAAACGTGGGTTACGGTAATGTTCTGTTACTGTAGAAATGAAATTGACACAAACTGAAAAATATTGGCATCAATATATAAATGTTTTTTTTATTAAATTATATTTTCTAAATTCATATATCGAACATACAAAACATAGTATTATTTTATTCATATTTCAATTTTTATAATGAATCAATTGTAACTTTGTATTTTTTTAATTATATCTTCACTTCACAACAAACATGTATAATTGTATCACCCAGCCGTAACATGGTAAGTTTACTCGTTGAATTTTACCACAAAGATTTATGATATTTAATTAATAATTAGATTTGGTATTCTTTATATACAAAGACATTTTAAAAAATAAAATATTTGAAAGAGATGAATTGTAAATTATGTTCAATTTGATACATGCAACTCATGCCACTTTAAATAATTTTAATATATTATTAAATTAATAAATTATATTTTTTTCATTTAAATAATTTACTTAAACTTATATGTCATATAAAATTTTTAAATACTATATATCTTAGAATAAAATGCAGTAATTCTTAAATATTCATTATTTAATATTTCTAATTTAGAAATTTTATTATTCTAACGAGACCACGACTAATAAATAAAAGGGAAAACTTCATATAAATGTAACCAACTTTCATTTTGTTTTAATCAAGTCACTCAAATTTTTGTTGTCCCAATTAAGTTATTCAAGTTATTTTTGTGTTTGAATTCTATATTTTTAACCTGAATTGTAGGTAATACATGTTGATATTGTTCTTTGTCAGATATTAGTTAAAATTAATAATTATTGATTCAAATCAATCATTTTTTTTTAAAAAGTATTCACTCAAACTTATAATAATATGTATTATTCAAGTTAAAAACATAGAATTCATTCACAAAAATAACTTGAATGACTTAATTATGACAAAAAAAAGTTTGAGTGACTTGATTGGAATAAAATGAAAAGTTTGTTGCATTTTTACAAAGTTTCCCTAAATAAAACATGTAAGTCTTCATATAAATTATAAATTGTTGTTTTAAATATCTAATTTCAGATTTATTATACCTATTACAATATATACATGTATTATTATCATATATGAAGGATATCTTAACATATCCATCAACTTTTAGATCATTCATTCAAATTACTTTATGGTCGATAACTATTAAATCAAAACGTACTATCCTTTATATGAAATAACTAAAAGTAAAAGTGAAATGATTGACTAATTAATATATAAAATGTCGTTTAGTTAAGTTAAATATATATCATTTCTCTAACGTAGGGTGTGGTTTTGGTGTTTTATTAGGGTCTGGCGATACTAACAACACAATCTCATTCATCGTGGTTGATGCCACCGGAGTGCAACCCAACGGGGCCATGTGAACAGGTGAACGGTGCCAAAGCTGCAATGCTCTTTGTAGGACTTTATGCGACGGCATTAGGTGTAGGTTGCATAAAAGGATGTCTCCCGGCACATGGGGCTCAACAGTTTGACGAGACCACCATAAATGGTCGCATACAATTAGCGACTTTTTTCAACTACTTTGTGTTTTGCCTTTCATTTGGTGCTCTCCTTGCTGTTACCTTGGTGGTTTGGATCGAAGACAACAAAGGATGGGATTGGGGTTTGGGAATTGCTACCTTGACAATTTTATTGTCTATTCCAGTATTCTTAGCTGGTTCTGGTTATTATAAAATCAAAGTCCCGTCTGGTAGTCCTCTCACCACAATTTTTATGGTAATTATAAAAACAATATTCCTATTTAATTACTTTGCTAAAGTAGAGGTTTAAAGGAAACGAGCCTTACCTCAGCTAATCAATTAAACTCTTGCTCAACCCTTTTAACTTACTATTTCTAAAGTATAGTGACTCAACTCGAGAGTAGTTTTCAAGGTTAAGCTTTACTTAATCTAGGCTTATTTATTATTTATTACTTATTATTATTTTATATAATTTTAAAATAAATAAATACTTTGGTAAAAAAGATTTAAGAATTTCAAAACAATATTTCAAACTTTAGACACGTAATAAATCAATAATATTAAAAATTAAAAAGAAACCATGCAAATTTGTATGATGAGTTATTTATTTGTGACAGATATAGGTTTAAAAATATTAATTTCTAAATATAAAATTACATATGTTATTGAGTTATTTTCTTATCATAACTTTTATATAATAATAATAATAATAATAATAATAATAATAATAATAATAATAATAATAATAATAATAATTACGCAAATATATAAATAATATATGTTAAATATAAGTTTTATAAATAATAACTTGTGAGGCTACTAGAGCTTTCCGACTTGTTTATTAAACTGACTTAGTTTTAGACTCGGGCGGTTCGACTCGAGTTTTTATTTTTTTAACCTCCCAATATTCGGTAGCTCCTTAGCAGCTAAAGCTAATTTACATCCTTCACACATGGTTTAGCCACCACGTTTTAATTTCAATTCATATATAGCGTAAAAATATGAATGTGTTTAATATAGGATACACATATATGCAGGTATTAATAGGAGCCATCGTAAACAGGTCAATGCCCCAAAACGACACCGAACAACAACAAACCGTCACAAAAGATGATATTGACCAAACCCAAACCTTAACCTTGTCCCCAAATCTCAAATTCTTGAACAACGCAGCAGTAAACAAACCGGCTTACGATTTCCTCAATAACTGCTCGACCAAACAAGTCGAAGATGTCAAAATCATTCTACAACTACTCCCCATCTTCGGTTGCACCATCATGCTCAACTGCTGCATCGCTCAACTCTCCACATTCTCCATCCAACAAGCCGCCAGCATGAACACCAAGATCGGGTCGCTAAATGTCCCACCAGCCTCCCTACCTGCATTTCCGGTTATATTCATCATCTTCCTGGCTCCGTTATATGATCATATCATAATCCCAGTTGCCCGTAAAGTCACAAAATCAGAAATGGGTGTTTCACATCTACAACGTATTGGAGTTGGTTTACTTCTCTCTGTGCTAGCCATGGCGATCGCAGCTCTAGTCGAGATCAAACGCAAGCGCATCGCTACCAGAAGTGGGCTCGAGCAACAAGAGCCGTTACCGATCACGTTTCTATGGGTTTCTTTCCAATACCTGTTTCTTGGGTCGGCTGATCTTTTCACATTAGCTGGGTCGTTGGAGTTTTTTTATACTGAAACTCCGGAGACTATGAAGTCCTTAGCTACATCGCTATCGTTTGTATCATTGGCAATGGGGTACTATTTGAGCACGGTGATTGTGTCGATAGTGAACGGAGTCACCGGAATGTTCGGACATCGTGGGTGGCTGTCCGGTGAAAACTTGAACCATTTCCATTTGGAGAGGTTTTACTGGTTGATATGCATTTTAAGCGCACTCAATTTCCTCTTTTATTTATATTGTGCTAAACGGTACAAGTACCAACCTAAAGGGGCTAGCTTTTAAATTATACATAAGTTGAAGGTGTATTGTATGTAGGATCGGTTATAAAAAATAAGTTTACGTCTTGGTGATGTCACAATGCAATCTATCTACATAATATGTAACCAATTTTTAAGTAATTTTAATATACAACGAAATTTTAGGTAACATGTAATATTTAATTTCTTCAGTCTTTTATTTATTATTTATTTATTTCAACAAGAACCGCAAAATTCTTATTATATATATATAGACAGCGGTCTCCGTAACCGCTGTCAAAATCAATCTACGCCGTTTAAATAAGATGAAATAAAATCCGAGGCGTCTAAATTCGACGGTTATGAAGATTCCGGGCGGTTCACGGCAGTTTTACGTTCTCTCTCGTACGCTCCGGCGGTTTCTTCGCGGTTTGCCCTTGCTAATCATGCGTACAAAATCACTCCATCTCCCCATTTCTCTACATTACACCACCGCTACCAGCACACAACTACGCCAAACCCATTGCCACCACCACCCCGCACCATCAACGCTTGCCATCACTGCAATCTTGGTCGAAGATTCCTCTGATAATCGCCGGTTATTCTTATTTACGCTTGCTCTATATCATCCCTTTTGCTTTAGTTTTAATGCCCTAATGCGTTCGCTATATAGATAATTTGTTAGCACCTTTTGATTAGGGCAGAATGAAATCGATGTGTTTATGTGATCTTGATTCCTAAATTTCAGTATTTCCTACTTTAGTTTGATAGAAATTATTGTTGGAAAGTCGAATTTTTTTATTTTTCCTTGAAAACGTATTATATTTTTCCTGCATTTAGAGAGTTAGGGTTTGCTTCTTGGTTGCTTTTTTTGGGTGAAACCTGACTTTCTTGCAGACTTGCAGTGTATGAAAGGGAGTAATTGTAGGATTAAGAATTCACTGTGTGTAAATTTATGATAGCAATACCTCTTTTTAAGTCTGCATGATAACACTATGATAGGCCCTTAAGAGGTCTATCCAAACGGAGATAAGATTTTGATTGATCGAAATTCCGCATTCTGTAAGTCATTCTAACGAAACATTCTTATCCTTTCTTAATGGCTAAAGCTCTGTAACTTTTTTTGTTCTTAAGATCTTTAACTGGGGAAATTATAAGTGTTAGCTAATTATAGTTGTATAATTTTATCATGTTATTTAAGGTTTTCATAATTATACTTTACATGGGGTTTTAACAATACTTGGGTTTCCACCAGGAGTATTTTTTTTCTTAAGAGATTTACAGTGTGGTGTTGTCATTAACCTGTAATTCAATGTGCTTTGGGTAGGCTTATTTGTCAATCCCCTGGTATGATGTCCGACTTTATATTCATATGAATTAAGAAGGCAAAGATAAGAGTAAGTGGCTACATTAGTTGTAGACCTGTAGTTCCTTCTTCAAAGGTTACAGGGTAAAGAAGATGAAATGTGTTGAGGTGGCATTGATAAGTCTTGATCAAGTATTGATTCTCGTGTGTTTTCATTGTGATCTACTTTTTGGCATTAAGGCAACAAGAAATCAAGATAATTGGGCTTACAACCATTTATAGCAATGTTTGCACATCTGTTGCCATTAGAAATACATTGCATTTGGTAACATAATTTCATACTTTGAGTTATTCTCTGATTTATTTGTGATTAAATGTTTATGTACTCATGTTTTCTTGATTATTTAGTTGCAGGTTTTTACAATAATATATCGCTTTTGTAGAAGGATGTCATGTTTTGTAATCGGTATATCACTGTTAGGGAAGCTAGGAAGGAATGTTATGACCACTATACCCAATTTTATTAATTTATTTAATTCAGTTGTTGGTATGTTTGTTAGATATACTTCATTTGGGTTTTTACTTTCAATATAAAATCATCTTTAAATAGCAAAAACCCAAGGAGAGGTAATAACAGTGGGTACAATGATACAAGTTACAACACCATTGAATGATTACCACACTCTACCACAAGTTGGCTTTGAGAACACCAACTCTGTTGATCAAATCTTTGGTAAATAGAGAATCTGTAAAATGATACAAAAGAAAATAACTATTCTTCTACTGTCATCAAAAAAAATATTCTTACTCATTGAACATTCTTAATTTCTTTTAATATTTTTGATAATTTTATTTTATGTTATTTTGAGCTGACCATTTTGATGGGTGTTGACTGTTGATGAATCCATGAAGGAACATAAACAGGGGAATGTGGACAATGCATGATATATTGTATTGACAAATGAGCAATTAGTGTAACAGCCGGCCGTATTGGATATTGTCCGCTCTGCCCCACCGGGCTCACGGATTTGCTTTTGGTTACCCGGGTGAAAACTTCCCAGGGAGGTCACCCATCCCTGGATTGCTGCCACCTGAGCACGCTTAACTGTGGAGTTTTCATGTGCTCCATAGCCAACTAAGCCCAAAACGCGTCCAATAGAGAAGGTCTCCACTCCCTCTTATAAGGAAGTTTCGTTCCCCTTACTCAACCTATGTGGGATTAGCCAGCCGCGCTGGAGTGGAATTCCTCCCCCACTGGGGAATCAGCGTCCCCGCTGATCACATGGATTCGGCCCCTGTCTCTGATACCATCTGTAACAGCCGGCCGTATTGGATATTGTCCGCTCTGCCCCACCGGGCTCACGGATTTGCTTTTGGTTACCCGGGTGAAAACTTCCCAGGGAGGTCACCCATCCCTGTAACACCCCGACCGACGGCGGAATCATCGGGATGCCACGAGAGATGTGTAGATTGTTCAAAAGCTCATGGGCATCTAAATCATATCATCATATATCATTTAATCAACCACAATAATTACACAAAAATCCTGTTCATCATGAATCAAATACACAAAAGATTTAGTTAAACTAACTAAACTCTAATCGCCAGAAATTTAGTTAATTAACTAAGTCCAAGAATCCTATATGATGATGATGTCCAAAATAGAAGAGATCATCCTCTTCATCCTACTTGTCTCCATCACCTGAAACATGTAAGAAATCAAGTGTCAACTACAAAAGTAGTTGGTGAGTAATCATAAGTTTTTATATTTAAAAATGTTTTAGTAAAAATGAGTTCGAAAGTTTATGCTTAAAAGGGTTTTATAAAATGCTTTGTTTTAAAACGAGTATAAAACTTATGATCTTCCTGAGAAAATCCATATGAATACCTGTATGAGATAATCCAACACACATCCATCAATTCAACAACCAAACACATATACAATCACATAATCACATAACCAATCATTCATAATCAATCATAATTAATCATAGTCAAACATAGTCAATCAATCCACAACAAATCAACCAAACTCAATCAATCATATTCTCAATCAATGTTCGTGACTATACATGATTCCTTATGTAGTTAACATAAGTTAATTACATGAATCATGGAGTGGTCGCTAACCACGTGACAATACATGAAGTCAAAGCAATTAACCGAAGTCAAAAGCAATACTTCACGGATGTGGAACCCTCCACGTGACAATACATGAAGTCAAAACAATTAACCGAAGTTAAATGTAATGATTTCACGGAGTATGAGACAATACATGTAATCTTTGTTATTCACCGAAGTCAATAACAATGTTTACACGGATTTATAATAATCAGTGATAATCCATAATAATGATAATTCATAATAGTGAATATCATAATGATAAACAGGTATTATCCTTGTGTTATCAAAATAATATTTAAACCGGTATACATGTTTCACCTCCGAGTTTTAAAACTAAAACAGTTTAAAGAAAGGGAGGTTATGAGAACTCACCTGAAGTCCTTAGAGTTCGTGTTCTCAAATTTTGCGCGCTCGCGTATGTGACTCAAGTCAGCGATCTGTAGTTAATGGGTACTTGTATTTATAAGCATATGTGTTTCATAATCCTTCATAAGTAATGTCATTAACTTTGTTTTGTCACGTATGACTTTAAATCATTAAGTGCTTGAGTTACTTAGATTTATTATTTAAATTGCGAGCAATCATTCACTTCAAAGTTTAATAAATCATACTTTAGTCTCTCCTTATAAGTTGCTCAATACATGTCATTCTAAATTCCCGGCCTTATAGTTTTTTAATGAGTGGGGGACTTATAACCCTTTCCATGCAAAGTTCTAATCACATATTATCGCCCGTATTTAAATTAGCAAAACTTAGGTTGGAATTTAAAGAGGCTATATGTTTTAATTCGTTCCCATCATGTATCTCAAATTTAATTAAACTTCATAATTTGTTATAACAAATGAAAATGGTGACTAGGGGCTTGTATGCATGCATGAATATGTAAACCTACATGTATATGGTCAAGTCCCTTGTATATATATACCCTTACCCTCTTAATTAATAAAAATCTGGATCGTAGAACACATGGGCAGCGAACCTTCCCTCCCTATTAGCATAGGTTCGGCAAATGGAAGAGTAGGGTTCGGCCCCTAATGCTTAGCCTCAAGGTTCGCAGGTTCCTGGTCAGCCCCACTGGTTTGCTGGCCACTATGGGTTCGCCATTCCAAAGGTTCGACCAGCATGATCTGAGGGATCGGTCTCTCTGGGTTCGTGGCTTCAACAGGTGGCTTCGGCTCTTATGGTTCGTAGGGCATACAAGGTTCGCTGCTGTAGACTCACGAACCATCAGGTTCGTTCACCTGCAAGCAGCAGGGTTCGCTCGACCCAGGGTGGTTCGAGACTGCACGGGGTTCGTGGTTGGCTGTACGGGTTCGTGAGTCAAGAGGATGCAGCTAGGGTTCGTGGTCGAGGAGGGAGGCTCGGCTGAAGAAGAGGGTTCGGCCACGAGCTGTGTCACGAACCCACCGCCCATCATCTTCAACCTCCTGTCCGTTGCAGATCCTAGTCATCCATGGCTTCCTTACCTTTACTACTAACTCGTTTTAGGGTTTTATGCATGTTAGATCCGTTTATCATCACAACAAGTTCGAAAATCGTGGTCCAACAACAAAACCAAAAAGAAATACTTGGATTTACCTCGATTCGTCGATCAATAGCAAGGTTTCTTCGTATCCTCTTGTAGCTCCCGTCCTCCCGAACGCGTGGACGTCAAGTTCTCGCAAATCCGTTGGGTAACGAGTGATAAATCGTAGAGAGAAGGTAGAGAAGGTGTATGTGTGTGTTTTTAGAGAGAGAGTGGTGTTGGAAAAAAATGGAAGAAAAGAAGAAGAGTTCCTTCTTTTATCGCGTGTGACACCCCAAGTTCGGTCTCGTTTTTATCGCGATAAACACAATAAAACTCGGTTTCTCTCTCGTTAAGCGTATTTAACATGAAATGTTTAAATAATAATATGGTTTCATCAATTAAATTTTATTTTAATTATTTGTGATCTCGTAAAAGATCTCGTTTAACACTTGTGAAATGCTGAAACTTGTTCGGTTTTCTATCGTAACATATTTAAAACAATATATCATTTCAAATAAATTAAATTTTTGTTTAAATAAAATAAATTTAAATAATTGGTTTCGTACATAACTTTCGTTTAATTATTGTTAAATGATTATTTAAATAAATCAATTTATTTTAATTTATTTTAGGTTGTGATTCCTAATAAACATTTTAAGTATTTATTTATTTGTTTAATATCGTTAAATATTATTTAACTATCTCGTCGAAACACGTTACTCGCGTAGGTATTCGTAAAGATCGTCACCTTTGCGAATCCAACGCTCGTATCGTATTTCGATTCGAATTACTATCTATGAAATATCGTTTCAGTATATTATTCTTAATAATTATATTCGTGTGAATCGTCACCCACGCGGATACATTATTAAGTTAATATTTCTGAATTAATATTCTCGTTTAATGATATCCGTAACCTCACTTCGCGTAATTAAATTCCCATTATTTATCATCTTTATTATCATTTCCCAAACCAAAACCCACTAACCCAAGTCACTGACACATCCATGATAGACCGAAATATGCATATGTATAGGGCATATGCAGAGGTAGATCGCAACCTCCCTACACCGTCCCACCGCTATTTCGATAAACCATGACCATGTGTCCTTGACTACGTTTAGCAACCATAACATAACAAACTCCCAATTCCATCCCAAAACCATTCTCAAACCATTAATCCATAATCATCAGTAAAAATCACTGCGATAAACTCTATGGGTCTGTTCAGTTAAATTTCAACTAAACTTCCCAAGGTTTACGCGTATAATATATTATAAAATCATGCATACCAGTAACAGTGACAATATCAGCAAAGTCAAACAATAATATCATAATCAATAATATTCATAAATCTCCGGTCATACAGTACAATCGTACGGATGTACGGATGTACGGACAACCGAAAGTACAGTGATGTTACAGTCTCCCCTAGTTAAAGGAATTTCGTCCCGAAATTCAACTTGGAGTGACCGTAGTAAATAAATGTGGGTACTTAAGCTTCATCTGATCTTCCCGCTCCCATGTGAATTCTGGACCCCGCTTCGATTCCCAACGTACTTTGACAATTGGAATTCTACTGCGTTTGAGTTGTTTAATCTCCCGATCCATTATCTCCACTGGTTTTTCAACAAAGTGCATGGTATCATCGATGCGGATGTCATCGAGTGGTACCTGAAGATCCTGATCAGCTAAGCACTTTCTTAGATTGGACACGTGAAACGTCGGATGCACATTACTAAGTTCAGGAGGAAGTTCCAATTTGTAAGCAACCTTCCCGATCCGTTCAAGGATCTTAAAAGGGCCAACATAACGTGGAGCAAGCTTCCCCTTCTTTCCGAATCGCACAACGCCCTTCCAAGGCGACACTTTAAGCAATACCATATCTCCCACTTCAAACTCTAAAGGTTTTCTTCGTTTGTCCGCGTAGCTTTTCTGCCGACTGCGAGCAGCTAACAGATTGTCACGGATCTGGCGGATCTTGTCAGTCGTTTCTTGAATAATCTCAGGACCAGTAATCTGCGAATCGCCGACTTCGGTCCAACAAATAGGTGACCGACATTTCCTGCCATAAAGAGCTTCAAATGGCGCCATACCAATGCTCGTGTGATAGCTGTTGTTATACGCGAACTCAACCAATGGTAGATGACTATCCCAATTGCCACCGAAATCGATGACACAAGCTCTCAACATGTCTTCCAATGTTTGAATCGTTCGCTCCGTTTGACCATCCGTTTGAGGATGATAAGCAGTGCTAAGATCCAGTCTTGTTCCAAAAGCTTCATGAAGTGATTCCCAAAATCGTGCCGTGAAACGAGCATCACGGTCCGATATTATACTCAAGGGAATGCCATGTCGGCTAATGATCTCATCAATGTAGATACGAGCTAACTTCCGCACCGGGTAAGTTTCACGTATCGGTAAGAAATGAGCCGACTTAGTCAATCTATCAACAATAACCCAAATGCTATCTTTACCGTTTGCAGTTCGTGGAAGTTTAGTAATGAAATCCATGGAAATATTCTCCCACTTCCACATCGGTATCTCTGGTTGTAATAACAATCCCGAAGGTCGCTGATGTTCGGCCTTGACTTTGGCACAGTTAAGGCACTTAGACACATATTCAGCAATATCCTTCTTCATTCCAGGCCACCAGTACAAGCCCCTAAGGTCTTGATACATCTTATCAGAGCCTGGATGGATTGAATAACGAGACTTATGAGCTTCATCCAAAATTAACATCCTTAGATCACCCCTGTTCGGTATCCACAACCGATTCAAATAATACATCAACCCGTCATCCTTAGTTTCCAATAAGATTTCAGCCCCACAAGACATCTCATTTTTCAAGTTATCTTGAGCTAACGAGTGTTGTTGGGCTGTGAGAACATCATTACGGAGATTAGTGTGCACTCGGACACTTTGAATCTGAACTTGACTTTTGCGACTAAGCGCATCTGCTACTACATTCGCTTTACCAGGATGGTAGCGAATTTCACAGTCATAATCATTCAACAGTTCAACCCATCTCCGTTGTCTCATATTGAGTTCTTTCTGATTGAGAATATGTTGCAAACTTTTATGATCAGTGAACACTACACACTTAGTGCCATAAAGATAGTGTCTCCATATCTTCAAGGCAAACACGACTGCACCAAGTTCCAAGTCGTGTGTATAATAACTGAAAAAAAAAAAAAAAAAAAACAAACATAACAAAAAAATAAAGAAAATATGTAAATAAATATATAAATATCTAATCTAAACACTCAAATAATAATAGTAAAAATAAATAATTGTCAATAAATTAAAACTCAATAAATGAGATCGAATGATAAAGGTGAGTTAACTCGATTACAGTTAAATAAGGTTAAATATGCGTTACAATTGATTATCCTAAAATCTTTGAGAAAAATGATAATAATTGAATATCACTCGTTTAACGACCAAACTATCGTGCCGAAAAATTGAAAACCGGTTTGGAAACTAACTTGCACTCAAACCATACTTGATTCAACTGATTATGTATGCAATTTTTATAAACCAAATAAGAGCCTTAATCAAATATCGGCCAATCATTTTCTAGTTTATCATGAATTGCATAAAGGATTCCATAATTAAGTAACCGACATATTTGAAAGCCAGTGAAACTGTCAATTTATATTTGTATTTAAACCTATTAAGTGAATTAAACTACAGACCGATCAATTGCATTGATAATATTAATATTTTTAAATGTGAGTAAATCATTTGTCAAGAATATTAACATCGAACCACATCAAGTTTCTTTCTAACTTCCACTCAGAAAGCTTCCTTCGAACTCACCATTCTAAACTCACGGGGTTTGTTCAAGCCGATCAGATCAGTTCACATCTTTGTCATTCTAAACATACATACGAAGCTAAAGCCGGTGTTAATCATCATCAACCTTCAACAGTAACGAGAGATAATTCAATCACCACGACGAGCGGTTACAACCGGAAAAGAAAATCACGACCAGATTCGAGACGGAAGTGGTTCATTGTAATCGTGAGTCCTTATTCATCGCGCAACGACGTTGCGTTTCCGGTTACAGCTTGCTGTTGTAATACTACTGAGGTAAGCTTCTAACATTTGAAACCAGAAATTTTGGTTGATAATCTGTATAGTGATTATGTCAAATTGATAAACCAACCACAAATTCAATATGGAATTCAAGGTTAAGTTTTTGACTTGAAAACCTTATGAAAACAAGTTTTATAGTAAATAAGACTGGTATGATATATCAATGTATGTGTGTTTATATATATATAAATACATACACACGTGTGTATATACATTGTATATGTACGCATGGTTGATTGGAGTTTACAAGGTAGTAGTAGATGGTAGTTTCCATAAATTTAAATGTTTATGCGAAGATGATGATCACGGGTGGAATGGTTATGTATGTAACTAATTCTATTTTTTTTGTTATTTAAGTAAATCCAAGATAAACGATCTATAATATTAAAATAATTGATTTATGAAATTAGTGATTAATCCTTATAATGGGCTACGCAGAATCATGAGATTCAACAACTTGATGTAAAAATAATAATAATAATAATAACAACAACAACTAACAATTGGATTTAAGTATGCAAATCAAAATTAGTCTAAATTAACGTGGAATTTAAACCGAAAACACAGATGTATGAATCGTTGAAGAATTGGACTATTCGCTTATTTTTCTGATTACTTGCAGTTTAATTGCTAAGCTAAGGTACGGATTCTGTTTATTTAAATCTTAGTATTTCTATTTCTGTAACTGTTAAATTTCCGTTTCTGTATCGCATTCTGTTTGTTATTGCCACGATATGAAATCGTGTTTCTCTGTTTCGTTTATCATGCAATAGATCTAGATTATATTGTACTCATTATTGCATGATCCGATTATGACATTACTTGGTAGTTTAACTACCCTACTGTACCTACTGAACCTACTGAACTTCTGATCTATTACCCGAGCATGCCCCTACCTGTAAGGATGACTACAGGCCCTTCATGGCGGCAACCATGACGTGGAACCACCCGTGGCGGTTAGTTGAGTTCACGGCGTCTCTATTTAGTACTCTGATAGTACACTTGTGCACCTACTGAATTCTGGAGAGGCGTATGGACTGGTCCTAGGATAATTTTTAACTGTACTTTCTGATTTCTGGGGGATAGTGACGTGTATGCCAACACTAACTATCTCATGTGTCTGGTAAGCGGGAGTAGCTACCCGTGAACCTTACACTATTTTATGTACAGTCGGCTTGTGGTATATTCTGGGATTTCCCACTATTTCTGACTTACATTATAACCTATATTGTTGTTCTGAAAGGTTATATTTGATTCGAGTCAGACCACTGTTTACTGTTTCTGTTTCAGTTTCTGTTACTGCTCTGCATCTGGTATCTGTTTATGATTGTTATTCTCATTACCTTCACCACCTTCTGAACTTCTTTTAATTACTGTTGTTTATCCGTTACTGAGCATTCTTTGGCTCAGCCGTATTTGTTTTTGTTGGTGTTTATATGTATTGTATAGGTAATCCAGGAAATCAGGCTGGGAATTGAGGAACGAGAGACAAAAGAATTATCAAGGATTTATTTTACAAATAATGTAATAGAATTTATCATAAGACTTTGAATTATGTTTTTGGGTGACTTATGTAAGACTTTTATTACATTTTAAATTATTTTGGATTGTTGCATTAATTCTGATCTCCGTATAAGTGACACGTCAGCCCTAATCAGGTTGGGGTGTTACAGTTATGGTATCAGAGCTAAGGCTCTTTCCTGTAGAAAACTTAAACGAATTAAAACACGTGAGATTAATGGGTAGACCACGGGTTAGGATTGAAATGTTCTGATTAGTCAACACTATTTCCTAAGTCGTGTAATGTGTTTCAGATGTCGTCTGAGCACACACAAACAGACCCTGCTATCACAGACGCGATCAATCGAGCTCTTAATGAACGACTTCCAGATATAATGGAAACAATTGTCCACCTATTGAATCCTACGAGCAACGTTCCGCCACCTCCTCCTCCAAATTATCCACCTCCTTTTATTCCTGATCCACCACCTTATGATCATGAGAATCACACAAATAACAATGCATCAGGCATTCATGTGTGGCTAGCTAGATTTCAGAAACAGAAGCCACGGTCGTTCACTTCTGCACCCGATCCGATGGATGCGTGCAACTGGATTATGCATATTGAAAAGATCTTTGAGGTCTTGGGAGTTGAAGATCAGTATAAAGTAAGGCTAGCTGCATATAAACTGGAGGATGATGCACAGTCTTGGTGGAGGGGAATCAAACATGCTCAAGGTGGAGACGTGTATGCTTCTACATTGACATGGGAAGAATTTAAGGAAGTATTCTATCAACAGTACTTTTCCACTTCACATCAGGAAAAATATTATCGAGAGTATGCCACCATTGCTCAGAGGGATGATGAGCCGATGAGAGAGTTCATGGCTCGATTTACTCGATTAGCTAGTTTTCTGGGTGAAGCTGCTGGAAGTCAACAAGTGCAAGCAAATAAACTGAAGTGGGCTGTTTGTGACAGGTTTAAGAAAATGATAGTTATGATGAAGTTCAATAATATTACTGAGGTTGCTGATGCGGTTCAAACTTTAGAATTAACAGAAAATGTTAAACCAGCTGGTGAAAACAAGAAAAGAGATCGGGAGAATGATCGTGTTCCATATTTAGGGCAATCATCATCACAAAATTCATATCTGAGAAATAATAAACCAAAATTCAATCATAACCAATATCCCGGAAATAACCGTAACCAGTTTCAACAAAACAATTCTCAGCCATTTCGTCCAGGAAACTCTAAGCCACCTCAAAACAAACCAAACCAGAACCGGACATTGGTGCCTCATGTCAACACTCGTGCCCAGCCATTGAACCAATACCCAAATCCAAATCCACCTCCACCATGTACCACTTGTGGTAAACCGCACCGAGGGGTATGTCGTTTTACTAAAGGTTTATGCTTTAGATGTGGTCAAACTGGTCACTTGGTCAAAGATTGCCCTCAACCAGACACACGGATGATTACAGCAGGAAATCCAGCAAAAACTACTGCAGGTGGAAGAGTTTTTGCATTGACTGCTCAGGATGCTGCTCAGACACCAGGTGTGTATTTCTGTAAATATAAGCTTCTGTAAATATAAATTTCTGTAATATATGTGTGTTAGTTAATTTTAATTATTTGAAATTGAGTGTGTCTGATCTAGTAAGTATTAAATTAGGAATCATTTCTGGTATGCTTTGTTATGGTGTCCGCGATATTTCTGTTTTATTCGATACGGGAGCAACACACTCGATAGTGTCCCACTTGTTTACCAAGTATCTTATGATCCCACCAACTATTCTAGAACCTGCACTGGTCATCACTACCCCTGTTGGGGAATCGATTTCGATTTCGCGAATGTATCGTGACTGTCCGATTCAGATTGAATCCATCGTCAGGAAGGCTGACTTATTTCCGATGCAGATGAACGATTTTGATATGATTCTCGGTATGGATTGGTTATCGAAACACCGAGTCACCATCGAATGTCAAACACGTCGTGTACTCTTTGGTGATCCAACAAGTCCTTTACTTGTTTATCAAGGGATTCAACCTCGCAAGCCTCTGAAGATAATCTCGTCTCTGAAAGCTCGGAAATTCATATCACGTGGTTGTGCCGGATTCCTAGCGTCGGTGAAAGTTGTATCTGAAAATGAACTAAGTCTTTCAGATCATCCAATTGTTCATGAATTTCCTGATGTGTTTCCTGAAAAATTACCTGGCATTCCACCTGATCGTGAAGTAGAATTTACAATTGATCTTATTCCTGGTGCTGAACCGATTTCTAAGGCACCTTATCGCATGGCACCACTAGAACTTAAGGAACTGAAGGAGCAATTACAAGAGTTATTAGAACTAGGGTTTATTAGACCTAGTGTATCACCTTGGGGCGCACCAGTACTGTTTGTTAAGAAGAAATACGGAACTATGAGGTTATGTATCGATTACCGGGAACTCAATAAGATCACCATTCGAAATCGTTATCCGTTACCGCGCATCGATGATCTGTTTGATCAACTTCAGGGTGCAAAATGTTTCTCAAAAATTGATCTGAGGTCAGGCTATCATCAGTTGAAGATCAAGGACTCGGACATCTCTAAATCTGCTTTTCGCACTCGCTATGGTCACTACGAGTTTGTGGTGATGCCATTTGGATTAACTAATGCTCCGGCTGTATTCATGGATCTAATGAACCGAGTGTTCCATGATTGTCTTGACAAGTTTGTTATTGTATTTATTGATGATATTCTTGTATACTCCAAAAGTAAGGAAGAACATGAAGAACACCTTCGAACAGTACTTGGAATCTTACGACAAAAGAAACTATATGCAAAGTTTTCAAAGTGTGACTTTTGGCTTGAGAAAGTTGCATTTTTGGGACATGTAGTTTCTGCAGATGGTGTTATGATGGATCCTGCTAAGATTGAAGCTATCACAAAATGGCCTATACCTACTTCTGCTACAGAAGTTCGTAGTTTTCTTGGTTTGGCCGGCTATTACAGACGATTTGTGGAGGGATTCTCTAAGATTGCTCTACCTCTTACACAATTATTAAGGAAAGGGGTTAAGTATTCTTGGAATGATGAACGGGAAAAGAGTTTTCAGGAATTGAAGAAGCGATTGGTTTCTGCTCCTATTCTGAGTTTACCTTCGGGCACGGGCGGTTATCAAATTTACAGTGATGCTTCAAAAAGGGACTTGGTTGTGTATTGATGCAACATGGTAAGGTTATTGCTTACGCTTCACGGCAATTGAAACCTTATGAAATTAATTATCCGACACATGATCTCGAGCTTGCTGCTGTTGTTTTTGCATTGAAAATCTGGAGGCATTATCTTTACGGAGAGACTTGTGACATCTTTACTGATCACAAGAGCTTGAAATACATCTTCACGCAGAAGGAGTTGAATATGCGTCAAAGGCGTTGGCTTGAATTGTTGAAAGATTATGATGCAAACATTCAGTATCATCCAGGAAAAGCTAATGTTGTAGCTGATGCTCTTAGTAGGAAAAACTCCGGAATATTATCATCTTTGCAATTGCAACGAGAAATCGTTACTGACTTTGAAAGATTGAATATTGGATTTCAAGTTGGTAGCTCAGATGGGTACCTTGCCAAGTTTCAAATTGAACCTGATTTAATTTCACGAATCAAAGAAGCTCAGAAAGAAGATGGAGAGTTATGGGCAGTGACTGAAAATCTAGAAGTTGGCAAGCAGTCTGAGTTTCGAATTGATGAACATGGAGTTGTATGGTGTGGCAAACGATTATGTGTTCCAAATGATACAACACTTCGGGAATCATTATTATCTGAGGCACATAGTTCACCATTCTCTATTCATCCAGGGTCGACAAAGATGTATCGAGATCTTCGTCAACACTTTTGGTGGAATGGAATGAAAGAAGATGTAGCAAAGTACGTTAGTCGTTGTCTTACTTGTCAGCAAGTAAAGATTGAACATCAGCGAGCAAGTGGGTTACTTCAGCCACTTGATATTCCTTTATGGAAATGGGATGACATTTCTATGGATTTCGTTACTGGATTACCGAAGACGTTCAAGAAAAATGATGCTATCTGGGTTATTGTGGACAGATTGTCAAAATCAGCTCATTTTCTACCGATTCAGCAAGGGCATTCAGTAAGTAAGTTGTCAGAAATATTTACCCAGGAAATCATCAGGCTACATGGCACTCCAGCTTCTATCGTATCGGATCGAGATCCAAGATTTACCTCACACTTCTGGAAAGGATTACAGTCTGCATGGGGTACCAGATTGAGGTTTAGTACTGCTTTTCATCCTCAGACTGACGGTCAATCGGAACGTACTATTCAGACACTCGAGGACATGTTGCGGGCATGTGCCTTAGAGTGGACTGGGAACTGGGACGATTACTTATGTTTAGTTGAGTTTGCCTACAATAACAGTTGGCAAGCTAGTATCGGCATGGCACCATTTGAACTGTTGTACGGTCGAAAATGTCGAGCGCCTATTGTTTGGGATGAAGTCGGGGAGAAAACAATTGAGGGACCCGAACTGGTCCAGATTACTAATGAGAAAGTCGCTATTGCTCGTGAACGTTTAAAAGAAGCCCAGAGTCGTCAAAAAAGTTATGCGGATAAACGTCGTCGAGCTTTAGAGTTTAATGTGGGTGATAAAGTGTTTCTTAAAGTTTCTCCTTGTAGAGGTGTACGTCGATTCGGTTTGAAGGGGAAACTTAGTCCGAGATTTATTGGACCGTTTGAAATTTTGGAACGAGTTGGTGAAGTTTCTTATCGTTTAGCATTACCACCTCAACTTTCGCACGTACATGATGTTTTTCATGTGTCGTTACTACGAGGTTATAATTACCATCCGCTTCATATAGTGAATTATCCGATTCAGGAGATTCAGGAGGATTTAACATATGAAGAGATACCGGAGACGATTCTCGACCGGCAAGAACGTGTTATGCGGAGAAAAACGATTCCGTTCGTTAAGATTCTATGGAAGAACCATTCTGAACGTGAAGCGACTTGGGAATTAGAAGAAACGATTCGTTCTCAGTATCCAAATCTGTTTGAGTCGTAGTTGCATGATTAGCTGAAAGGTAATTATTTTACTATTCTGTCACTCTTTATATGAACTAATTTTGTGTTTGGAAAAACTTATACGACAATCTGTAATAAAACAAGTGAAAACTTTAATATACGAATCATTAAATCTGACGAATAATTCTGTAAATCTGGAATTAAACGTTCTATAAATTTTGAAATTTCGAGGACGAAATTTTTCTAACGGAGAAAGAATTATAATAACTGAAAAAAAAAAAAAAAAAAAACAAACATAACAAAAAAAACTTTGACAATTGGAATTCTACTGCGTTTGAGTTGTTTAATCTCCCGATCCATTATCTCCACTGGTTTTTCAACAAAGTGCATGGTATCATCGATGCGGATGTCATCGAGTGGTACCTGAAGATCCTGATCAGCTAAGCACTTTCTTAGATTGGACACGTGAAACGTCGGATGCACATTACTAAGTTCAGGAGGAAGTTCCAATTTGTAAGCAACCTTCCCGATCCGTTCAAGGATCTTAAAAGGGCCAACATAACGTGGAGCAAGCTTCCCCTTCTTTCCGAATCGCACAACGCCCTTCCAAGGCGACACTTTAAGCAATACCATATCTCCCACTTCAAACTCTAAAGGTTTTGTTCGTTTGTCCGCGTAGCTTTTCTGCCGACTGCGAGCAGCTAACAGATTGTCACGGATCTGGCGGATCTTGTCAGTCGTTTCTTGAATAATCTCAGGACCAGTAATCTGCGAATCGCCGACTTCGGTCCAACAAATAGGTGACCGACATTTCCTGCCATAAAGAGCTTCAAATGGCGCCATACCAATGCTCGTGTGATAGCTGTTGTTATACGCGAACTCAACCAATGGTAGATGACTATCCCAATTGCCACCGAAATCGATGACACAAGCTCTCAACATGTCTTCCAATGTTTGAATCGTTCGCTCCGTTTGACCATCCGTTTGAGGATGATAAGCAGTGCTAAGATCCAGTCTTGTTCCAAAAGCTTCATGAAGTGATTCCCAAAATCGTGCCGTGAAACGAGCATCACGGTCCGATATTATACTCAAGGGAATGCCATGTCGGCTAATGATCTCATCAATGTAGATACGAGCTAACTTCCGCACCGGGTAAGTTTCACGTATCGGTAAGAAATGAGCCGACTTAGTCAATCTATCAACAATAACCCAAATGCTATCTTTACCGTTTGCAGTTCGTGGAAGTTTAGTAATGAAATCCATGGAAATATTCTCCCACTTCCACATCGGTATCTCTGGTTGTAATAACAATCCCGAAGGTCGCTGATGTTCGGCCTTGACTTTGGCACAGTTAAGGCACTTAGACACATATTCAGCAATATCCTTCTTCATTCCAGGCCACCAGTACAAGCCCCTAAGGTCTTGATACATCTTATCAGAGCCTGGATGGATTGAATAACGAGACTTATGAGCTTCATCCAAAATTAACATCCTTAGATCACCCCTGTTCGGTATCCACAACCGATTCAAATAATACATCAACCCGTCATCCTTAGTTTCCAATAAGATTTCAGCCCCACAAGACATCTCATTTTTCAAGTTATCTTGAGCTAACGAGTGTTGTTGGGCTGTGAGAACATCATTACGGAGATTAGTGTGCACTCGGACACTTTGAATCTGAACTTGACTTTTGCGACTAAGCGCATCTGCTACTACATTCGCTTTACCAGGATGGTAGCGAATTTCACAGTCATAATCATTCAACAGTTCAACCCATCTCCGTTGTCTCATATTGAGTTCTTTCTGATTGAGAATATGTTGCAAACTTTTATGATCAGTGAACACTACACACTTAGTGCCATAAAGATAGTGTCTCCATATCTTCAAGGCAAACACGACTGCACCAAGTTCCAAGTCGTGTGTATAATAACTGAAAAAAAAAAAAAAAAAAAAAACAAACATAACAAAAAATAAAGAAAATATGTAAATAAATATATAAATATCTAATCTAAACACTCAAATAATAATAGTAAAAATAAATAATTGTCAATAAATTAAAACTCAATAAATGAGATCGAATGATAAAGGTGAGTTAACTCGATTACAGTTAAATAAGGTTAAATATGCGTTACAATTGATTATCCTAAAATCTTTGAGAAAAATGATAATAATTGAATATCACTCGTTTAACGACCAAACTATCGTGCCGAAAAATTGAAAACCGGTTTGGAAACTAACTTGCACTCAAACCATACTTGATTCAACTGATTATGTATGCAATTTTTATAAACCAAATAAGAGCCTTAATCAAATATCGGCCAATCATTTTCTAGTTTATCATGAATTGCATAAAGGATTCCATAATTAAGTAACCGACATATTTGAAAGCCAGTGAAACTGTCAATTTATATTTGTATTTAAACCTATTAAGTGAATTAAACTACAGACCGATCAATTGCATTGATAATATTAATATTTTTAAATGTGAGTAAATCATTTGTCAAGAATATTAACATCGAACCACATCAAGTTTCTTTCTAACTTCCACTCAGAAAGCTTCCTTCGAACTCACCATTCTAAACTCACGGGGTTTGTTCAAGCCGATCAGATCAGTTCACATCTTTGTCATTCTAAACATACATACGAAGCTAAAGCCGGTGTTAATCATCATCAACCTTCAACAGTAACGAGAGATAATTCAATCACCACGACGAGCGGTTACAACCGGAAAAGAAAATCACGACCAGATTCGAGACGGAAGTGGTTCATTGTAATCGTGAGTCCTTATTCATCGCGCAACGACGTTGCGTTTCCGGTTACAGCTTGCTGTTGTAATACTACTGAGGTAAGCTTCTAACATTTGAAACCAGAAATTTTGGTTGATAATCTGTATAGTGATTATGTCAAATTGATAAACCAACCACAAATTCAATATGGAATTCAAGGTTAAGTTTTTGACTTGAAAACCTTATGAAAACAAGTTTTATAGTAAATAAGACTGGTATGATATATCAATGTATGTGTGTTTATATATATATAAATACATACACACGTGTGTATATACATTGTATATGTACGCATGGTTGATTGGAGTTTACAAGGTAGTAGTAGATGGTAGTTTCCATAAATTTAAATGTTTATGCGAAGATGATGATCACGGGTGGAATGGTTATGTATGTAACTAATTCTATTTTTTTGTTATTTAAGTAAATCCAAGATAAACGATCTATAATATTAAAATAATTGATTTATGAAATTAGTGATTAATCCTTATAATGGGCTACGCAGAATCATGAGATTCAACAACTTGATGTAAAAATAATAATAATAATAATAACAACAACAACTAACAATTGGATTTAAGTATGCAAATCAAAATTAGTCTAAATTAACGTGGAATTTAAACCGAAAACACAGATGTATGAATCGTTGAAGAATTGGACTATTCGCTTATTTTTCTGATTACTTGCAGTTTAATTGCTAAGCTAAGGTACGGATTCTGTTTATTTAAATCTTAGTATTTCTATTTCTGTAACTGTTAAATTTCCGTTTCTGTATCGCATTCTGTTTGTTATTGCCACGATATGAAATCGTGTTTCTCTGTTTCGTTTATCATGCAATAGATCTAGATTATATTGTACTCATTATTGCATGATCCGATTATGACATTACTTGGTAGTTTAACTACCCTACTGTACCTACTGAACCTACTGAACTTCTGATCTATTACCCGAGCATGCCCCTACCTGTAAGGATGACTACAGGCCCTTCATGGCGGCAACCATGACGTGGAACCACCCGTGGCGGTTAGTTGAGTTCACGGCGTCTCTATTTAGTACTCTGATAGTACACTTGTGCACCTACTGAATTCTGGAGAGGCGTATGGACTGGTCCTAGGATAATTTTTAACTGTACTTTCTGATTTCTGGGGGATAGTGACGTGTATGCCAACACTAACTATCTCATGTGTCTGGTAAGCGGGAGTAGCTACCCGTGAACCTTACACTATTTTATGTACAGTCGGCTTGTGGTATATTCTGGGATTTCCCACTATTTCTGACTTACATTATAACCTATATTGTTGTTCTGAAAGGTTATATTTGATTCGAGTCAGACCACTGTTTACTGTTTCTGTTTCAGTTTCTGTTACTGCTCTGCATCTGGTATCTGTTTATGATTGTTATTCTCATTACCTTCACCACCTTCTGAACTTCTTTTAATTACTGTTGTTTATCCGTTACTGAGCATTCTTTGGCTCAGCCGTATTTGTTTTTGTTGGTGTTTATATGTATTGTATAGGTAATCCAGGAAATCAGGCTGGGAATTGAGGAACGAGAGACAAAAGAATTATCAAGGATTTATTTTACAAATAATGTAATAGAATTTATCATAAGACTTTGAATTATGTTTTTGGGTGACTTATGTAAGACTTTTATTACATTTTAAATTATTTTGGATTGTTGCATTAATTCTGATCTCCGTATAAGTGACACGTCAGCCCTAATCAGGTTGGGGTGTTACAGTGTGTGGTGTAGTTCTTTTCGTGAATCTTCAGTTGTCTTGATGCATAAGCCACAACCTTTCCCCGTTGCATGAGAACACAACCGAGACCTAGGTTGGATGCATCACAATAAACTACAAAATCATCATTTCCATCAGGCAGTGTCAAGACAGGAGCATCACAAAGTTTCTGCTTCAAAGTCTGAAATGCCTCTTCTTGCTTTGGTCCCCACTCGTATGGCCTATTCTTCTGAGTCAAAGCAGTGAGAGGGACAGCAATCCTGGAGAAGTTCGATATGAACCGCCGATAGTAACCGGCAAGTCCGAGGAATGATCGAATCTCCGTGGGTGTCTTCGGTGTACTCCAATTCTTCACAGCATCAATCTTCGCAGGATCCACGTGAACACCGTATTCGTTGACTATGTGCCCCAAGAATTTAACTTCCTTAAGCCAAAATTCACATTTAGAGAATTTGGCATACAGTCGCTCTTCTCTTAGGATCTCCAAAACCAACTTAAAGTGTTTCTCGTGTTCTTCCTTGGTCTTTGAGTAGATCAGAATATCGTCAATGAATACAATCACAAATTTATCCAAGTATGGCCTGCAAACACGGTTCATGAGGTCCATGAAAACCGCAGGTGCATTGGTAAGGCCGAAGGTCATTACCAGAAATTCATAATGGCCATATCTTGTTCTGAATGCAGTCTTGGGAATATCATCATCATGTACGCGAAGCTGATGATACCCAGACCTAAGATCGATCTTTGAAAACCATGCCGAGCCTTGAAGCTGATCGAAAAGATCATCGATACGCGGCAGTGGATATCGATTCTTGATTGTGAGTTTGTTCAACTCGCGGTAGTCGATGCACATTCGGAATGACCCGTCTTTTTTCTTGACAAACAAGACCGGTGCACCCCATGGCGAATGGCTCGGGCGAATGAATCCTTTATCGGTAAGTTCTTGCAGCTGACTCGCCAATTCTTGTAACTCCGAAGGCGCAAGTCTATAAGGAGCTTTGGCGACTGGGTTCGCACCAGGTACTAAGTCGATCCGAAACTCAACTTGACGTTCTGGTGGAAGACCCGGTAAATCGTCTGGAAAGACTTCTGGAAAATTTCGTATCACTGGAACATCTTCAATCTGCTTTCCTTTCTCTTGTTTCTCCACAATGTGAGCTAAGAATGCTATACATTTCTTCCTAAGGTACTTGTGTGCTTTAGTGCAAGACATTAGCTTAAGTCCTTTACTAGCAGTTTCTCCAAATATTCTCAAAGTTTCACCCGAAGATAAGGGAATACGTATATATTTCTCATAGCATACAATCTCCGCTTTGTGAGTGGCTAACCAATCCATGCCTATGATAACATCAAAGCTACCAAGATGCATAGGTATAAGATCAATTGGGAAAACGTGATCATTTAAGTTCACAGTACATCCAATGATAATAGTGTCAATATCAATAGTGTTTCCGTCAGCCACTTCCACGTTAAACGGTTTATCTAAATGTGTACGTGTTCTACCAAGCAAGCATTCGAAATCATATGAAACAAAACTCCTATCAGCACCAGAATCAAATAAGACGGATGCATAAGAGTTGTTGATCAGAAATGTACCGTTGACGACGTCCTGGTTGGCCTGAGTAGCTGGAGCATTCAGCTGGAACGCCCGGCCTCTTGCCACCCTCTGATTATTCCCGGTCAACTTTGGGCATTGATTTCTGAAGTGACCCACTTCACCACACTCATAGCAGGCTCTTGCCTGCGCTTGAGGTACCTGGCGAACGGGTACAGCTGGAATAGGTTGTGCATGCGGAGCTGTCAGTGCAAGCGGTGCCTGTTGCATCCTTTGTGCTTGCGGTGCACTCCGACAAACATTAGCAAAATGACCAAACTTGCCGCAGTTGTTGCAGACGCGACATGGCAGATTTGGTGCGTGATGATATCGGCAGGTATTACACTGAGGAGTGTTCCCAGTAAAATTCCTGGCAGTTGAATTGTTTGATGATTGCTGCGCAGACTTAGCAGCAGGAGCAGTGACCATGAAGTTCCTGGTCTTTCTCTTCTTGTTGCTGCTTTTGGATGAACCAGCAGCTTCAGACTTGACTTCAGCTTTGACTTCCTTTGCAGTAGTCTTGGTGTCAGTCTTCTTGTGTCCCTTCCGAGTAAGAGTCCCATTCTTCACATGATTATCAGTAAGAGTTGCAGATAGACGGATAGCAGCCTCCAGTGTTTTGGGATTACTCCCGTAGACCGTATCCTGAATCTGTACCGGCAGCCCGCCGATATATTTCTCAATCGCCCTTTCCAAGGGTGTCACCAAGTGAGGTACCAGCAAGCTATACTCATGAAACTGAGTATTGTAGATGACATTCTCTCCGCTATCCTGCTTGAGTTCCCAGAACTCAGCCTCCAGTTTCCTCATCTCGCTTCTAGGACAGAATTCAGTGGTCATCAGATTTTTGACCTCCGTCCATGTCAGTGCAAGTGCAGTATCCACTCCCCTAGTTCGCTTTTCCCCATTCCACCAAGTCAGTGCTCTCTTTTGGAAAACACTGGTGGCATAGCGAACTTTCAGATTTTCAGGGCATTCGCTGTTGATGAAGGTGTTCTCCATACTCTCGAACCACTGCAGCAGACCAGTGGCCGACTCAGCACCCGTGAATTTCAGGGGGTTGCAGGAATTGAAGTGTTTGAACGTGCAAGTTGTCTGGTTTGCACCACCTCTGTTCTGGTTGATATTTTGGTTAGCCTGAGTCAGTTGGCTCACCAATCCATAAATAAGTGTGGCTAACTCTTGTATGCCGGAGTTGGCATTACCGTTGTTAGCATCCCCACTGTTTGAGTCATCTTCGTTGTGACGGCGAGGCGGCATGTTTCTGAGAAATTAGAAACATGTTACTACCGTTTACAACGTAAATCATACAAGCAATGGTCAATTGAGTTTATTTTAAACAGTTAGGATTACATATAGGAACTATATTTATCTTCTATCTGTCATTAAACTCAAAATGTGTATAATTCTCTATTATTTTACTAAGTGACCTAGTTGGTCATAACTAGTGTTAACTAACTATCTCCTAGGTCCTATGCATTCCTCACTCTATACTAACACTGACAACCTCCCAATGCAATGCAACAGGCTTATATATAGGGCATATGCAGAGGTAGATCGCAATCTCCCCTACACCGTCCCACCACCGTTCCATTGCACCACGATTATGCCCTTGCTAGTGTGTGGAGTGTGTCATGCAGTTCCCCATAACTCTCACTTCACAAACCTTATCCTTGGTAGGATAATTTTGAGTGAAGTGATCTCTAGTTCCCTTGGACGATTAGGTTTGCCTAATGTCTAAGTTCACCTGACATGTAGGCTTGCCTATTTCTAAGTTCACCTAATGTCTAAGTTCACCTGACATTAAATTTCCCCCAATTGTCTAAGTTCACTAAAATCCATATCAATCCCAATGTCAATAATCATCATTAAGGGCTCATATCATCACAAAGTGCTCTTATTGTCACTAAGTGTGCATATCCTCCCTATAGTTTATTCATGTCAAGTGTCCATACCATCACTAAGTGTTAGTATCATCACTATGCGTTTATATTATCATCAAGTGTCTATATCATCATCCAAATCCTCAATTTATCACTAAGTATTCGTATTGTTCGTTGATCCTATGCACCTTACGTGTCCAATCAGTGTGTTTCATAAGTGAGTTTATAAATATTTATCAAGTATAATCATTCAAGAGTCAATCCCAGCAATCCATCAAACATATCTTCAACAGTCCACAATCATATCTTTTCAACCACTCCTAGTAAGGTCCTAATAATATCCTAAGTTCCTGACACTGACAGACCCCCGATATACTTCAAATGGTATATGTATAGGGCATATGCAAGAGTAGGTCGCAACCTCCCTTACACCGTCCCACCACCTTTGTAGTATACCACGAGTGTGTCCTTGTCTGGTGATCACAAGATCTAACAGGTAATTCCTAAAGCAAATAAATTTCCAAGCAGTTAAGTTCCTAGACAGATAAGTGTCCCAAACGGGTAGTTCCCTTATTCCTCAATACTGACATCCACCCGATGTACTGTAAATGGTATATGTATAGGGCATATGATAAGGGTAGGTCGCAACCGCCCAAACCACCGTCCCACCACCTTTACAATACACCACGAGTATGTCCTTACCGAGTCATTAGGGCACAAGTAAGCAATTAATTAGTAGCAGCATATATAATCAAATGTATAACAGGAGTTCAGTTAACATGTAATAAACACATAAGCATGAAATCCTGAATATACTAACTAGTGTATGAAATTAATTCATACTAGGGTATCCTATGGTTATAGACTAGGTCAACCATTTCTAGTAACCTAATTCCCTATAACCCAGGCTCTGATACCAATCTGTAACACCCCGACCGACGGCGGAATCATCGGGATGCCACGAGAGATGTGTAGATTGTTCAAAAGCTCATGGGCATCTAAATCATATCATCATATATCATTTAATCAACCACAATAATTACACAAAAATCCTGTTCATCATGAATCAAATACACAAAAGATTTAGTTAAACTAACTAAACTCTAATCGCCAGAAATTTAGTTAATTAACTAAGTCCAAGAATCCTATATGATGATGATGTCCAAAATAGAAGAGATCATCCTCTTCATCCTACTTGTCTCCATCACCTGAAACATGTAAGAAATCAAGTGTCAACTACAAAAGTAGTTGGTGAGTAATCATAAGTTTTTATATTTAAAAATGTTTTAGTAAAAATGAGTTCGAAAGTTTATGCTTAAAAGGGTTTTATAAAATGCTTTGTTTTAAAACGAGTATAAAACTTATGATCTTCCTGAGAAAATCCATATGAATACCTGTATGAGATAATCCAACACACATCCATCAATTCAACAACCAAACACATATACAATCACATAATCACATAACCAATCATTCATAATCAATCATAATTAATCATAGTCAAACATAGTCAATCAATCCACAACAAATCAACCAAACTCAATCAATCATATTCTCAATCAATGTTCGTGACTATACATGATTCCTTATGTAGTTAACATAAGTTAATTACATGAATCATGGAGTGGTCGCTAACCACGTGACAATACATGAAGTCAAAGCAATTAACCGAAGTCAAAAGCAATACTTCACGGATGTGGAACCCTCCACGTGACAATACATGAAGTCAAAACAATTAACCGAAGTTAAATGTAATGATTTCACGGAGTATGAGACAATACATGTAATCTTTGTTATTCACCGAAGTCAATAACAATGTTTACACGGATTTATAATAATCAGTGATAATCCATAATAATGATAATTCATAATAGTGAATATCATAATGATAAACAGGTATTATCCTTGTGTTATCAAAATAATATTTAAACCGGTATACATGTTTCACCTCCGAGTTTTAAAACTAAAACAGTTTAAAGAAAGGGAGGTTATGAGAACTCACCTGAAGTCCTTAGAGTTCGTGTTCTCAAATTTTGCGCGCTCGCGTATGTGACTCAAGTCAGCGATCTGTAGTTAATGGGTACTTGTATTTATAAGCATATGTGTTTCATAATCCTTCATAAGTAATGTCATTAACTTTGTTTTGTCACGTATGACTTTAAATCATTAAGTGCTTGAGTTACTTAGATTTATTATTTAAATTGCGAGCAATCATTCACTTCAAAGTTTAATAAATCATACTTTAGTCTCTCCTTATAAGTTGCTCAATACATGTCATTCTAAATTCCCGGCCTTATAGTTTTTTAATGAGTGGGGGACTTATAACCCTTTCCATGCAAAGTTCTAATCACATATTATCGCCCGTATTTAAATTAGCAAAACTTAGGTTGGAATTTAAAGAGGCTATATGTTTTAATTCGTTCCCATCATGTATCTCAAATTTAATTAAACTTCATAATTTGTTATAACAAATGAAAATGGTGACTAGGGGCTTGTATGCATGCATGAATATGTAAACCTACATGTATATGGTCAAGTCCCTTGTATATATATACCCTTACCCTCTTAATTAATAAAAATCTGGATCGTAGAACACATGGGCAGCGAACCTTCCCTCCCTATTAGCATAGGTTCGGCAAATGGAAGAGTAGGGTTCGGCCCCTAATGCTTAGCCTCAAGGTTCGCAGGTTCCTGGTCAGCCCCACTGGTTTGCTGGCCACTATGGGTTCGCCATTCCAAAGGTTCGACCAGCATGATCTGAGGGATCGGTCTCTCTGGGTTCGTGGCTTCAACAGGTGGCTTCGGCTCTTATGGTTCGTAGGGCATACAAGGTTCGCTGCTGTAGACTCACGAACCATCAGGTTCGTTCACCTGCAAGCAGCAGGGTTCGCTCGACCCAGGGTGGTTCGAGACTGCACGGGGTTCGTGGTTGGCTGTACGGGTTCGTGAGTCAAGAGGATGCAGCTAGGGTTCGTGGTCGAGGAGGGAGGCTCGGCTGAAGAAGAGGGTTCGGCCACGAGCTGTGTCACGAACCCACCGCCCATCATCTTCAACCTCCTGTCCGTTGCAGATCCTAGTCATCCATGGCTTCCTTACCTTTACTACTAACTCGTTTTAGGGTTTTATGCATGTTAGATCCGTTTATCATCACAACAAGTTCGAAAATCGTGGTCCAACAACAAAACCAAAAAGAAATACTTGGATTTACCTCGATTCGTCGATCAATAGCAAGGTTTCTTCGTATCCTCTTGTAGCTCCCGTCCTCCCGAACGCGTGGACGTCAAGTTCTCGCAAATCCGTTGGGTAACGAGTGATAAATCGTAGAGAGAAGGTAGAGAAGGTGTATGTGTGTGTTTTTAGAGAGAGAGTGGTGTTGGAAAAAAATGGAAGAAAAGAAGAAGAGTTCCTTCTTTTATCGCGTGTGACACCCCAAGTTCGGTCTCGTTTTTATCGCGATAAACACAATAAAACTCGGTTTCTCTCTCGTTAAGCGTATTTAACATGAAATGTTTAAATAATAATATGGTTTCATCAATTAAATTTTATTTTAATTATTTGTGATCTCGTAAAAGATCTCGTTTAACACTTGTGAAATGCTGAAACTTGTTCGGTTTTCTATCGTAACATATTTAAAACAATATATCATTTCAAATAAATTAAATTTTTGTTTAAATAAAATAAATTTAAATAATTGGTTTCGTACATAACTTTCGTTTAATTATTGTTAAATGATTATTTAAATAAATCAATTTATTTTAATTTATTTTAGGTTGTGATTCCTAATAAACATTTTAAGTATTTATTTATTTGTTTAATATCGTTAAATATTATTTAACTATCTCGTCGAAACACGTTACTCGCGTAGGTATTCGTAAAGATCGTCACCTTTGCGAATCCAACGCTCGTATCGTATTTCGATTCGAATTACTATCTATGAAATATCGTTTCAGTATATTATTCTTAATAATTATATTCGTGTGAATCGTCACCCACGCGGATACATTATTAAGTTAATATTTCTGAATTAATATTCTCGTTTAATGATATCCGTAACCTCACTTCGCGTAATTAAATTCCCATTATTTATCATCTTTATTATCATTTCCCAAACCAAAACCCACTAACCCAAGTCACTGACACATCCATGATAGACCGAAATATGCATATGTATAGGGCATATGCAGAGGTAGATCGCAACCTCCCTACACCGTCCCACCGCTATTTCGATAAACCATGACCATGTGTCCTTGACTACGTTTAGCAACCATAACATAACAAACTCCCAATTCCATCCCAAAACCATTCTCAAACCATTAATCCATAATCATCAGTAAAAATCACTGCGATAAACTCTATGGGTCTGTTCAGTTAAATTTCAACTAAACTTCCCAAGGTTTACGCGTATAATATATTATAAAATCATGCATACCAGTAACAGTGACAATATCAGCAAAGTCAAACAATAATATCATAATCAATAATATTCATAAATCTCCGGTCATACAGTACAATCGTACGGATGTACGGATGTACGGACAACCGAAAGTACAGTGATGTTACAATTAGAACAAAGATATGAGCAACTAAAACAAAGATGATGATGTGGGAAATACTTATTTCATTATGACGTTAAAATACCCGGCCACCGGACGGGTATAAAACTAGTTACTTGGGTTGGGGCCCAAGCATATAAGAGTAAAAATTGGTAAAAAAAAAAAAGAAAAGAATCACACAATTCTAAAATGTTGAAACCCAAGACATAGGTTTTTCTCGGCCCATTGTAATTTCTTTTAAGTCCAATCCAAAACGAAGGTATTGCTATTAGAGGTTGGCAAACCCAGTTTTTTTTTACCTTGTTTCGGTTCCAAATGGTTCCGGTCAAGAAAGTCAATAACCGGTTTCGATTTTTGGCCAGTTTCGATTCGTGTTTTGCCTGGTTCCACTTTTTTTCGGTTCCGGTTTCTTTGAGAGTCCGGAACCGTTTGTACCCACTAGTTCGGGTATGACCGGTTCCGGTTTGGGTTGTCGTTCTGGTTTCGGTTCCAGGTTTTTTTCTCACCTCTACTTGCTATTAGTACTCTTATTAAATGTAAGCATGATAAAATAAGAAACACTTCTTACACGTAACCTTCAAGTTTCACATCTTCTATAAGACTCGTATAGGCTTATACGAGACGTATATGACGTCAATCATTATTTGTCAGAATTTATCAGTGTTAATAATTGGTCTCATATATGACTATGAAGATCTTTGACACGATGCAAGAATCCACGTTTTTCGGGCCGATTAGTTACTTATTTATGTAATATTTTCTATATAAATTATTTTTTATTAGCAGTAACTTAGAGATATATAAAGAACATAAAAAACATGTGAAAAATAATAAAAGTATATTTATATGACTCGTATAATCTTATAGGAGTTAAATAGATTTACATCTAAAAAAGATCGAGCAAAATAATGAAAGAAACCCTAAGACTTCTATATGATTTTATATTAGGCTGTACGAGTTGTATACGACAACTACCAAACAATCTGAAACTAATATACAATTCGTATAATGTCATATGAGTTGTGTGGTTTATTACTGGTGCCAAAAATGATGTATAAAGGTGCCCAAATAATTGGGCCACGTTGGATATCTCATACATTTTTAGTTAAACAAAATACTAAAAAATAGACATGTGAGGGTTATATGTAATGTTTTTGTAACCGGATCGGTCGTCGAATCGGATGTCGTTATTGGTCGTACCAGTTGGACGGGATTCAAGAACCGGATGACATAATAAATATATAATAATTCCAAAAATTTTATAGAATTATAAACACATCTAAACAACTATAATTTCAAACAAACATAATCATGTTAAAAAAATATACAAGGTTAGATTTTAATGTTTAATTATTTGGATTTTAGTTAAAAAAAATGAAATCCGGTCCGGCCGGTTCCCTTGAGGGCGATTCACATTTGATTTTTGGGCCGGTCGACCCCCCGGTTCCCGGTCCAACCGGTCGGTCCGCTCTGGTTTTGACAACACTGGTTATATGATTGTTTTATCATTGATTTAACAAATGTAAGATACAATGGATAATTCAACCACCGCTTTTTAACTTTATTTTATTTTTTTTATTTTTAATATGTTTCGGGTTCATGGTGAATATTTGCTCATGAGCATAGCTTACCAAGGCTTTTGCCTTTTTGCTAGTCTTCGATTTCATAATTTAACAAAAACTTAGTTGTTCACCATGTTTGTTTAATTTCGTTTAGAAATAAACAAACATACGTAAATGAAATTTAGAACTTCTATCTTTTAAAGAACGTAAACAAATTCAAAGTCTTGCTTGTTGATTTGCTCGTGTTCATTTTGACTACAACAAATACAGTTTTTGTTTGTTCGATTATTTGCAAATTACAATCCTATCCGTCAAATATGGATTAAGACTCATGTGATGTGATATACATACACAATAACTTTAAATTACTTAAAAATCAATCCTACACAGATCAAAATTACTCTAAAAAAAGCTTTCCATTAAGTTTATATATACATTTTTAATTTTTTTAAAGACATGCCCTTAAATTCATTGAATTGAAATGTATTCTATCTATTAAATACATGACCAATCCAAATGTCGGTGCCCTCACATTCGGCAGACACTATCATTCTCACACCTTTTATACCCTAAGTATAGGAGGACAATCATTATTGTTAGAATTATTAAGTGTTAGTGATTGAACTTATATACGTCTCGTATGTGTCATATATTATGTTCGATTTATCATGTTCATACATTTGGGTTCGTGAATGTTCAACAACGTGTTTGTTAACGTTCGTTTACTATGTTCAATTTTTATTTTAAGTTTATATTCTTAACATTTAAATTAAAAAAAATATAATTATTTGTAGCTTGTATCTTGTTAATAACATTGTAAATTTAACTTATATCTTTGATACATTATTTTAGACAATTTCAATTACGATTATTATTTTTCATTTGCGTTTTATTTTTAAAATTTTGTTTCATGTGATTTAAGTGTTTTAACTATTTGAATTCAAAATATAATATTTTATCAATGCAGCCCATGTGTTTAAACAACTAACGGTTTTGGCCCCCAAACCTAATTATGATTGGGGGCCAAAAAGTTAGTTGTATAAACCACATGGGCTGAATTGATATAATATTTTATTTTAGGTTGAAATAGTTAAATCACTTAAACTACATGTATCAAAACCGTAATTTACTCTATATAATTTTATATGAAGTTTAGTTTAATATTTAAAATAATAACATTACAATGTTTTTGATTAATAATATTTTTTTTCTAAAAAATATTTTTTTTTCTTTAAGTTTATGAATTGTTTGTTAATAAGTTTAGTTTTTTAATATAAAAACATAACCAAAGTTTTTCGTTCGATTCGTATTAGTAAATAAATATAATATTAAAAGAATAAACTCCAAGAAAATATCGTTAATGTTTGTTTGATTCATTGATATCCATATTCATACCATTGTCATAAGGAGGGACCCAATCACTAGTATCTAAATTAAAACAAACACTAGAAAAAATGGTTGTGTATTTGACACTTTGACAAGGATTTACTTGAAAATCACTCAATCTACCCCATCTCTCTCTCTCTCTCTCTCGGTTACTATAATTCTTTTTAATTTTAAGTTTTAAAATTTCATAACTGGTCATTCTTTTTCTGAGATCTCTTTAATCTTTCCTTAGCAGTAGGCATGAGTGCGTGGTGGGGTTAGTGTGCTTTCTTGATTAGAGTTCAAATCTTAGTGATGACATTTTAATGTATAGCAGAAGATAAAGAGGAATCTTGAGCTTAATCTCGATTTCCTTACCAATGAGGGGCGAGAGTATACATACTCCACAGGATTCTTGCGCATTAGTGTGTACGGCTTCATAATCGACGATCGAGGAATCGATATTAGTTACCAACCGATAATAACTGTCTGCCGTTAAAAAAAAATTAGTGGGTGGTGGGACTTTTCAACTATGATTATACCTGATACAGCTTATAGTCTCTTTGTTTGTGTTCCTTTGAATCTTTGGGCTTTGTGTTGATCTGAATACCCTCTTCTGTCTTGCAAAAACATCAATTCTTTTTGTCATGTTTTGTAAAAGTTGAGGACCGGATATACAGGACTACGATCTTTCATTAATAATCCAATCTTTGTGGGGTTTTGTTTGTTCATTTTTTTATTATTATTTTTTTAAGTTCATTGTTTCTCTCTTTCAGCATGTGAGTGAGAGTTTGTCCTACGGTGTGTCGCCATCACCCATCTGTTCTTCAGATGGGTTCCGGTTATTACATTTGATTTTGGTTTTGATCTTAAAGATTTTGGTATTTCGATGATACCCATTAGGATTAATTTTAGGGTTTGTTTTGAAAGATGAAATCTGTTGATGAAAAAGGGGTGGAATCTTGGCATGTTGTGAAATCAAAAGTTAATAAGAAGAACAATCATAAAAAATGTGATGAAATTGGTTTAGATGGAGAAGATGAGACTACCACTGGATGTTGGAAAAGGTGGAAATTAATTGGAAGCTGTGTTTCTTCAAGATCTAAAGTTGATACTTCAATCAGTGGCATCAGTACTCACACTGGTAAGTTCAGTTAATCCCTTCAATTTTCTTTAAGCAAGAATGTTATTGGAGTCAAGCTGCTACTTTTCTGATTGTTTCTTGCATCTTTATTGGCTTCTAATTGCTTTAAAGTTGATAAAATTTATTTATATGAACTCTATCTAAACTGTTGTTTGGTGGTTATTTATCATTGGCTTTATCAAAAACTCTTGTATTAGGTTTAGAGTTTTAAACAATGTTTGAGTGTTTGGCTAATCTTAATATTTGAGAAATGAAAGGGTAATTTAAAAAAAATCCTTAATTAATCAGTTTTCTTGTAGTTGGTATACATAGTTCTCTAAAACTAACGATTTGATCTCTAAATTATAAGGTAATGAGAAGCACAGTATATTTCCAAAGAATACGGTGTGTGTGTGTGTGTCTTTACATTCTTAAAGTGCAATTATCAGATAATAAAGATTCATAATATTATTCCCAAATTGTTGACTTCTGCAAACTATGATGTGTTTATTTGTGTTTTGGCTTTGTTAATAGAAAGTAAATCGACAAATGATACAAGCAAAGATCAACAAGTAGTTCAAGCAGTGTCATCGACTACCACAAGTACAGGAGAAAGCAATTCATCCACCCAAAAATTAGAAGATGAATTAAAAGTGGCTTCTCGCCTACGGAAATTTGCTTTCAATGATTTAAAGATGGCAACACGGAATTTTAGACCTGAAAGTCTTCTTGGTGAAGGAGGGTTTGGTTGTGTATTTAAAGGTTGGATTGAAGAAAACGGGACTGCACCAGTTAAACCAGGCACAGGGCTCACAGTTGCTGTTAAAACCCTAAATCATGATGGGCTTCAAGGCCATAAAGAATGGCTGGTTTGATATTTCTATCCATTCCTTTTTACTTGTGATAACTTAGAAACTTTTTTTTTTTTTTTGTTGTAAAAAATAGCCAGTGTCTCAGTTATGGTTTCACAATTACATTATTTCAGTATTAATTTAGTTAATTTGAATGAAACTATTCAGGGTTTATGCATTAAAATACAGTTTGGGTGGCTTTTGACCTGTTTAAGCTATTTTGTTGATTTTACCAGTTTGGCCTGTTTAGATAAAAACATAACCTGAATTTAGAGTAAATTGGTTAGAATTGCACCTATGTGAGTTATCATCTGACTTAGTTTTCTATGAAAACCAATTTTATTGGCAGGCAGAAGTTAACTATTTAGGTGATCTCATTCATCCAAATTTGGTTAAGTTGATTGGTTACTGCATTGAAGACGATCAAAGGCTGCTAGCTTATGAGTTCATGCCTAGAGGGAGCTTGGAAAATCATTTATTTAGAAGTAAGTTGATCGCTCCCAGACTCTCATGTATCATTTTTTTTTTTCAATTTAAGATGATTAATTTTAAACTTTAAGCTTTTTTTAAATGGTTAGTGCTTAAAATTTTTTAATTTGTATTAATCTTTTATTTTTTCTTCTATGTCATTTAATTTTTTAATTTAGTTATGGCTAATGAGTACTTGTATGATATACTCTGTTCCATAAAGAAATCAGAAATCTTTGACACTACACATAATTAGATAAAATATTGTAGGATATAGTTTAATTTGTGCAACATGGTTTAAGTGTTCCCGATTTTGTAGGGTCTTTGCCTCTACCATGGTCAATCAGGATGAAAATTGCACTTGGGGCTGCAAAGGGACTTGCTTTTCTTCACGAAGAAGCAAAAAGACCCGTGATTTATCGTGATTTCAAAACCTCCAACATTTTGTTAGATGCAGTATGCAACATGACTTATCAAACACGTGACTTTTCATGAATTTGCTTTTGGGGTTTTATCTTTTCTAATGATCCAATTTTCCAGGAATATAACGCCAAGCTTTCTGATTTTGGTCTTGCTAAAGACGCCCCAGAGGGTGATAAAACTCATGTATCCACTCGAGTCATGGGAACATACGGTTATGCAGCCCCAGAATATGTAATGACAGGTTTGACTTTATAAACTTGCACTTTCTGCATTTATTTTCTTGTAATGTTTGGATCTTTTTTGTCTAAATTGTTGTTGTATGCAGGGCATCTCACTTCAAAGAGTGATGTATATAGTTTTGGTGTCGTTTTACTTGAAATGTTGACTGGTAGAAGGTCAATGGACAAAAACCGTCCAAACGGTGAGCACAATCTTGTTGAATGGGCTAGACCACATTTAGGAGAGAGGAGGAAGTTTTATAAGCTAATAGACCCACGGCTCGAAGGACATTTCTCTGTGAAGGGAGCACAGAAAGCTGCCCAGTTAGCTTCCCACTGCCTGAGGCGAGACCCAAAAGTCAGACCACTCATGAGTGAAGTTGTTGAATCTTTAAAGCCATTGCCAGCTCTTAAGGACATGGCTAGCTCAACATTTTACTTACAGACCATCCAATCTGAACGGGTCGGTTCGAGCCCAAATGGCCAAAACGGTGTCGCAGTTCTTAACGGTTCGCTTTCAAGAAACAGATCACAGCATCCAAGAAGCCTCTCAATGTCAAGTAGCACTCGTGCATCACCATTTCATCAACAGTCGACTCAAAACTCACCAAAGCCTGAGTGAGAGGCATTAAGAATGGTGTGTTCTGTATATGATAATTATTGATTTCTTTTCTAGTATTATTATTATTATTATTATTATTATTTATTTTCTCTCCAAAAGTTGTCTAAAGCAGTATAAGAAAAAACAGACAGATGTGGAAGTTATGTTATGAATTTAAAGTGATCATTGCAGTGTCAATTTTGCGGAGCAGTGAAGTTGATTTCCAGAGAATTTTGCGGTATCAATGTTGCATCTCATATATCTGAACATCTGAATTTTTTACTAGTACAAGTTTTAAGATAATAATTATAGGAGAAATATCATATAATAAGAGATTTTTGTCTAATAAGAGTAAGATTTAATAGGAATTTGACATGTGACATGCTTAAATAAGGAATGAAAGATAACTTAAGCTATAGGTTCTTATATTTTGTATCAGATTTTTATTTTTTCGTGCTAAATTCTTTTTTGTTCTGTATCATTTTTGCAGTGCATATTTTTGAATTGGATTTTTGTTTTTTTTATTATATTTTTGTTTTTTTGTACTGGATTTTTAATTTCTTGTACTGAATTTTGTTTATTGTGTTGAATTTGTTTTTTGTAACAAATTTTTATTTTAATGTTTTTAGCATGTCAAATTACTATTAGTTCTACTCTTATACAAATAATTCTTCGTATTAAATCAAACAAATATAATTATACTATATATATTAAAGACGAATAATGAGAATATTGTTTCCTTGACAATTTTGCTGAGTTTTTTTTTCCGACTAAGTATGATTTCATGTTTTACAATAACAGAACTCGCTATCATTACAAAGTATGCTTTGGGGTGGATTTTGTCGTTGAGTCACAAGCTGTGACATTTTTTTTTATCCATTTAGGTATTGAAGATTGTGTTGGTTATCACTCCAAGCATGAAACACTTAGCTGGTAAACTGTTATCTTTTATTAGAAATGAAAAACTTAATGGAAACCCAGGAAAGAGATGCAACATACTAGTAGTTAATAAGAGCTTTTGTAACATTTCGGACGTCAGCTTTTATGAAGTCAGCCTTCGAGAACTAAACAGCTTGAATTACATCACGTTTTTTACTATCAATGGCAAAAAAATGTACTGGTTATTTGCTTAAAAGTATCATGCTCCATGATATCTTAAATATTAGAATAATCAAAACACATTTCCATTTTGACATGATAATGAACCCAAATCAATAAATGTCTCTTAAACAGCAACTGATCCATTGTAACAAGACAACCAAAATCAATGGAGATTTTAGCATGACAGTTAAGTTCTCAATTGGAAAATCAACATCGTCCAAATTTATTTCTTTGCCAACATCATGATAAGTGTGTGTTGTGTTTCAAGGTTTTAAAGCAAGAGCCAATCCAACCTTGGCACTCTTCTCAATTGCCCTAGTGTCTACCTCTCCAGATATAGTGAACACAGACTTTGGCCGCCATTCATGCTGCAAAAGAGCACTTGCTATGCCAGCATTGTTCACCCGAGCCTTAACCGTGGTCAATGGGTCCAGTGAATGCTGAGTCCCGATTGTTAAAGAGTTCTCGTTGCTAGAGAACCCATGGCTCAACTCTGCACCAACTGCGGTGTTGGTCAATGGGCTAACCGTATGGTAGTAGGAAGCGGTTAGGGTGTCTGCTTTATCATTCCTGTACCAATCACATTTTTTTTTCAGAAACTGGTTTTAAGATAACTGTTTGGGTAATTTGTCATCTACTTACAGTATCAAGGATGCAATCAGGTCAGAAGTTGAGAAACTTAAGGCTGCATTATATTTAGTGAAATTGCCACTAGCAGTATCAAAACAAACATCAGTCCCAAGTGCCACTGTGTTGTTTCCGGCTACACCTGAGAAGTTGACCAAGGGGCTTGCAGTCAAACCAATACTGGTGCTGATTCCTGCATACTCATGCAGGTATTGAAGCTCAACCTGTAACCAGGCTTTCATTAGACTTGATGGTTCACATTTAAAATACAAAAGTGTCAAGGGTTTTTAATGGATACCTTGCCAGATCTCTGATCAGGAGCAACAAAACTGAAGATGGTTTTCAGACCAGGTGCAGGTTCATCAATTGTGATCGTTGTGAATAGCTAGATGATTAAAATATAGTCAGCCATATTGTTAAATTCCTAAAAATAAGATCTAATACTATTTACCTTTGAGTTTGTGTCCACTTTGACATCAGTCGTTATGTTTTTGTTGATCAGTTTCGTGCTGACATCTGCCAAAAACAACTCACCTTTCTTAGCTCCAGATGATGTAATAGCCTGAAATATAGAGATTGAAGGATATTAGAAATTTCAAACACAACAAATATATAAAAACAAAAGCAAAAATGAAAATTATGCAAAATTTACAAGTACCAAAGGCTTCAAAGCAGATTGTAATAACAAATACTAGAAGTTTTCCCACTTCAAGAAGCTATCCAACTTTGTGCATTGGTTTATATAATTTGGTGGTGTTGATTCAAGAGGAAAACCAATTTACAAACAGTAACACTTTCTAAATAAGCTTTAAATGATCACTGCAGATAAAGCTACAATAAAATTCTAAAATTTGGAGAGCACATGTACCCCGAAGGAAACAAAGGGTTTCAAGACTGGTACCATATATGTATATTATTAGATGATAAAGAAATTAGGATAACATCATAGAGAACTAATGTCATTCAAGTCAGTTACTATATGTATACATAAAAGTTAAAACAGAGGAAATATCAGCTTCAGCAATGCTACGTTCCACTTTAAGGAGTAATGATACAGCTTTTAGAGAAAATTCACTATAAAAGATAATTTCTACAACCTAAGGCTTGAAAAATGTCCCAGTTATTTTGCACCACTGCCCATAAAGCCCCAAAGTATTGACATTTGTAAATCTTCACAAAACTCCAATTCACAATTCACATACAGAAAAATCAATTAAATAAGCAAAAGCATTATCATTATTAGTAATTCTAATTCTGCAAGTTACTGATCATATTAATAACGGTCAACCTAACTCTTCGATTAGGTTTATTCCTTCCCAAAGAAGAAACGGCACCCAAAATAAGAGCCAACAATCTACCGCTATATCCATACACATAATAATAATCACACACACATACAAGGAGAGCGAGAGGGAGCTTACAACTCCGTTGGCGGTATAGGTAGTGAGAGAGAACTTATGGTCGCTCTGGTAATCCTTGTACAGAAGATCTGAAAGCACCGATTCTAGGATCAATATATGCAAAAGAAGACACAAACACACTGGTTGCACATACGAACATAAATGTAAAATCATAGACAGGATGAGCCGATGCAAAACCAACAAACATTTCACATGAATTACAGAGAAAAAAAAAATCATCGAAAACTGCAACAACAAACACACCGCCAAACAGACGCAATCGGTGTATGATATACCTCTGGCTTTCTTGCCGATATCGGGATAGAGACCTGGACCTTTCCCCATCGCTGTTTTTCTTTCGGAAATGGCTGATCGTTTGTGTGGATTTCAAAGACGACACAGCCGATTAAATTGAATCGCAGAGGGTTGGTATGTATGTACGTGTTTCTTCTTCTCAGTCTGAGTTTGTGGGCCGTTGATCTTCTTCGGTTTAAGATTATTAGCCGCTGATTTCTCACATAGCCAAGAAAAAACGATAGCATTAAAATTCCCTACGAATATTTATTTTTCCTATTAAAATAAATATAAAATTTTAAAATAATAAAACATGTCTGCACGGTTTTGGTTTTGGTTTTGCTTACTTTATTTTTATTTTCGGAAATTTATTATTTTGGTTAGATTTTTTCTTCCTAGAGGTTCCAAAGGTACATGGAATATGCTATTTTCCACCAGGGTTGCCTTAAGAGTTGTGAAAACAAAAGCCCCTCATATTTTGAGAAAATAACATGGTTTGACAGATTAATTACAAGCTTCCGTTATTTTAACACCTTTTGAAGTTTTTTTTTAAACGTCAATTTGGATCACTGATGGGTCAAAGACTCACCCGATTATATTCACATCCAATAGAAGGAAACCTACCATAGGTGAGATAAAACCCCTAACTCAGCATGAAACCTATATATTCTCTGTGCCAGGACTTAAACATGTGACCTCCCAAATATTGAAGTCATATGGTACCTTCCCTTAACCATTTGAGCTGAATATCATTGGTTTTTGCAGTTTAATTACAACCTCTTTTTTTTTTGTTTGTGGGTCGTTTCAATTAATGAATTAAATTGATTATGTTGGGGATTCATGATTTATGAGTTAGATTTATTTGGCACGATTAAATTACGAGTAATGTTTGGTTTAATGATTTTATGTACCAACATGACACTCTTATGCTTTTAAGTTAAATCATTAGGACATGAGAATTTATGCACGACCATAGAAACATAGAATTAATGATGAAGTTCAACAAACTTATCCATGTTGGATATGGGATGTCAGATCAACGATAATATCAACATTACTATCGGGGTACGATCCAAATAATTACACCTTGAAAGATAGTAATGAGATTATGTCTAAAATTTGTTTTAGACATATTCAATTTCAAGAATTATATAAAGTGGTGTTGTTATCAGTGGCGGATGTAAGTAGAGGAGGGTGGGTTCACAGGAACCCACCGCGCTTCGACTCGTTAGTAAGAAATTTTTTTTGAAAAAAGTTAAACAATAGGGTGAACCCAGTAATATTTTATGAGTAAATCCTGAGATGAACCCATTAAGATTTTTAAGAGTTAAATCTTAATGTAATTTTCACAGCAATTTGTCAACTTGATTGAGACAAGTGATCTTTGTTAGAAAAATCTAGATAATCAGTGATTAGATTTTACATGATCGTGTTAAAATCACTTTCGTGTCTTATAAACTTAGCAAGCAAAATGGTAGTTATTAGTGGTTAAACTCTCGGATCAAGTTAATTTCGGTCATACAAACTTAGCATATTTCGTTTAGGTTTCGGGGCGTTGCCCCCTTGACCCATGTTTGCTGAATGGCCAGCAGGACCGCCACCTTGGATCCCGCAAGGGCGCGTGATCCCCTTGACTTCCAAGAGGTCTGGAGCTCAGAAATCTTAAACGAAAATGCACTATGTATATTCGAACTCTTTAATGACGACGTTTTTTAATTTTAATCATTGACTTAATATATCGCACTGTTATTACATGAAGAACATTAAAAGACCCAAACCGTCAACCCGACTCGAAATTTTTTATGTCTGATTATATTTAATTAAAACGTCGAAAAATGGTGAACTCACTGAAAAAAATTTTCTGGATCCGCCACTGGTTGTTATTATTACTTGTGAAATAATAATAATAATAATAGTTAGAGGAATTAATTATTGTGATAATTAATTAGAATTAAATTGTTAAAGTTTAATTAGTTAAACTTTGGACATTTAATTAAAGGTTACTAATTAATTGTTAGTTAGTAAAATTAGAGAGGAGTATTTAAATGGTTTAATTACTAAAAGAGTTTAAATAAATTTAATGTGAAATAAAAGGTAGGAAATGGATTTTGAATTGGTAATTCAAAATCCCTAAAATGATATATATAACTTATAAGTTTGACTATAAACCTAGACCTAATTACCCACATTTCACATAATTGTTCCACTCTCTTCTCTCCCCCTCTTTTGGCCGTACACCTCTCTTCTCCTCCTCTCTTGGTTTTAGCCAAACACCACCAAGGAGCTACCACCATAGCTGAACCACCATAAGTGGTTTTAAAGCACGTGGTAGTTGCGGTGATACACGATAGAGATCGTGGTTAGTGGTTCAATTCATATAGCGATCCTATTATCGAATACAAGGTGTCATTTTGGAAGTTATTAATTGAGGTCAATTCTAAACACCCTATGGTTGTTTTATATTTATTCACATGTAACTGGATTATTGGTTTTGGGAACCTTGTTTATGAAACTAAAATATGTAACCTAAACACTTCTGTTATCATAAAATTTGATTTTATAATTAATATGATTAATTAAAAGTTCAAAATGGTTAATATAATTCCTAACAATCTCCATTGCAATTAATGATCTAATAGATCATGTTGAAGTCTTTGCCAAAAGAAAGAAAGTATGATTTTAGATGAAAGATCAAAAGACTTGTATAATCATTTCCAGCATAAGAAAAGTGACTAAATATAAAGTGCTTCATAGAGGATGTTAATGGGACCAAGGCAATGTTTTAAGATAGAGTTACTGAAATTCTAACACTCTGTATGTTTTAAGAAAATGTAATGATTATTTAATGGAAGTTTGTTGTCACTTCAATAAATGAGATTCACCATTATGTTTTCTTGGATGGTGTTATTATATATATATTTTTTTTAACGGTGAAGGTCTCAATCGTATGAGCCCATTGTTTCTAGGCTATGTCACCAAGGTCTACTTACCTGGACCTCCTATAAGCCACCACAACCACCCCAGGAGGAAACCTCACTGGGAAAATCCTCTGACCCCCCTCATACCCCTATTTCGCTGCGGAAGGGTTTTGAACCCAAGATCTTCCATTTTGGAAAAATCATAGGGTACCATTGAGGTACTTGTTTATATAATATTAGGCAATTAATATGTGAAATAAAATATTCACTGTATGAATGATACACTAGACCAACCTTGTTCACGAGCCGAGCCAAACTGAGTGAGTGTATGCCTGTGCTCGGCTCGTTTACAAACTCACGAGACGAACAGAGTCGAGCGAGGTTGTGCAAGTGCTTGGCTCGTTTACAAACCGAGCGGCTCGGCTTGGTTCCGATTTGTAAAATCGAGTCCAATGTTATACTCGTTGTTCGGCTCATTTTAAAAACCGAGCGGAGACTCGGTTCTAAAATAAAATTTAACTCAAATTCAAATTATTTATATAAATTTCAAACACAATAATTAAAAAACAACAAGTTCAATCACATTGAACAAAACAAAAAAAAGTTCATAAATTACAAATAGGCGTAATACAAAAACAAAAATTAGAAGTTCAAATTATTTAAATAGTTTATCAACATTAGTTAAAATGCACCAACATTATCATTTATCGTCAAAAACTTGTAAAATATCAGTGTTAAATAATATTTCCCGTAATAAAAAAATATTTACACGTTAGCGAGGTCATGTCGAAGATATTAATGTTACACATCAGAGATATATTATGTGTAAATAACTAAATATCTCTGAGTTTTATTTATTTATTTATAAATAATTGTTTAAATCAATAAAATTTAGGAAAAGGTTATTAAAAATATATTGAAAAAAAAAATTATTTCAGCAAATATTAATAAGAATAAATTTATAACAAACTTTTTTAGAAAATTAAATGACATACAAACGTTTTTAAATAATTTTAAGAATTGTTCTAAAAATTTTAATTGCAATAGTTTAACTATTTAAATTAGATACCAACGTTTTTAAATATTTATACAAGTTTTTTAAAAATTTTTATTAAACAAATGTTTACAAATAACAAATAACATACAAACGTTTTATAATATTTATATATTTTTTTTGTTAAAATTTATGAACAAACATTTATAAATATTAAATTAGAGATAAACATGTTTAAATATTTTTAAGAATTGTTTAAAAATGTTAAGAACAAACGTTTTTAGGTATTAGTTTATAGGTATTATATAATATACAAATGTTTGTAAATATTTATAAGATTTTTTTAAAAACTTTTATGAACAAACGTTTATAAATATTAAACTAGATACAAACAATTTTAAATATTTTTAAGAATTTTTTAAAAAAATTTAATTACAAACGCTTAACTATTTAAATTAGATACCAGCGTTTTTAAATATTTGTAATGATTGTTTCAAAAATTTTATGAACAAATGTTTACAGATATTTATAAGATTTTTTTTAAAATAATATACCAACATTTTTTAATATTTATAAGATTTTTTTTTTAAATTTTTATGAACAAATGTTTTTAAATATTAAATTAGATACAAAAATTTTAAATATTTTTAAGATTTTTTTTAAAATTTTTAAGAACAAAAGTTTATAAATATTAAATAGTATACAAACGTTTTTAAATATTAAATTAGATACAAAATATCTCCTCTAGTCGCGTCAAAATATCGTCGTATCTAATAGAAAATTGAAATATCTCCTCAAGTTCTCCAAAATATCTAATATCGTATCTCCTTGAAATACAAGATATCTTCTTCGAATACGAGATATCTCCTTAAAATACGAAATATTTCATCGGGACCACACTTTGTATTTTTTTCAATCATATATCTCATTGAAAGACGGGATATCACCTTGAATGACGAAACATCCTAGGGACCACACTTTGTACTTTTTTTAGTAATATATATTTTTGAAAGACGAAATATCTCATTGTAAGTCGAAATATCTCCTCAGAAATACAAAACGCCGGCATATTGAGAACATAAAAAGTTTCATTGGACAAGACAATACACGTTTTAATATTTAATAAAAAATTAATAATTGAATTTATCTTAAGATTTTTTTTTTTGTAGGATCTTAAATTTTTGGTTTTCAAAAGCATGCTTATAATTATTTACGTTTGTAGTATTAATTTTTAGAACAAAATGTTAATTTTTGTTATAAGCATTAGTTTCGTTCCAAAATGTTTAAGGTCCATCACCGGTAAAATCGATATTACAAATTTTCATGTAAGAATTAATACAAACGAAAAAATAATACGTTTATTATAATTACGTTTTGAATATAAACGAAAAATAAGACATTTTTTATAAGTATTTAGTTTTGAATAAAAACATAAAGAATACGTTTTTTATAATTATATTCTTTTGTTTCTAGTTATATTTATAAGTATTTTCTTTTGTATTATTAATTACCTTTTGAATAAAAAATAAAAAAATTAAATTACGATTTTTGTATGTATAAATAAATTATTTTATATCATAAAAGTGATTTATCATTATTTTTTTATAAAATGATAATTATTATTATTTATTAATATATTTATTGATTAAGAGATATTATTATTTGAAGTGGAGATATTACCACATAATATATCTCTGACGTGACGATACATACCATCAAAAATATTTATTACTCATTGAATAGATCTCTGACATCAGCTGACACGAAATTTCATATTTTTATATTAAATCCACGTCGGAGATATAGTATATGATAATATCCCTGACTAGGAGATATTTTCTCGGTCAAATGCCATTTTGGTTATTTTTGAGCCATCGGCTATTTTGGTAAGAGGGTGGTCAAATGGTTAATTTTGTGGTTTTCTCTTAACACAAACCAACACTTGGGGTAGTTGGGTATGGTTGTCCAATATTCTAAAGATGCTATCCAAAAATAACGGTTCATAAACAATAACGAATAAAAAGGTAAAAAGATAAACTTTTTGATTTTCTTGATTTTACGTTCTAAAAAAGGGGTTAAATAATCCCATATTCTCATACTCCATTAGAGGTCCTCTCTAGTAACACTAGAAATTAAACAACAATTCGAAGAGAAAACAGATAAATAAATCTATAAAGTAGACATTAATTGGTTATATAAGTACTATAACATCCGTAATTTAATTAAGTTTTATTTTCATTTTCTTATGTATTTTGTTTTTATTAATGTTTTGGCTTTGGGTTTTTTTTTATTAACATTACATTTATTATTGAGGCAACTTTTACTTTTAGTTTCTTGACACCCATTTTTACAATGGGGTATATGCTTTTCTTTTGTTTTGCTTGGACACATTTTTTTATGACCAGGAACGTTTAAGGGTTTTATGACAAATCGATAGCTCTTTTAGTTGTATCTGATATCTAATTGTTGCCAACGCAATAAAAAGTGCTTGCATTCGACTAGTTTTAAGAAGGTTGAATCGTTAGGAAACAAGTATTTCCCTCGATCAATTGTATGGGTTCTAAGACTCAAAAGGATATGTAATATACTTTATAACCATGGTTACGAGCATTATTTTAAATCCGGATAAGAGATTAAATATGTCACATTATTAGTTTATTGGTCAGGTCAGTCTTACTGATTTACTATTCTGACAGGTTGACTTGATTTAAATACGTGTTAATGTGTTAAATATTATAAAAAAATATATACGTAACTTAATAAATAAAATTGAAATTCGATTTAACAAGTCTGGTTCACCATTATGGCGCGCTGTTAGTTCACTAGTTCTCCAAGTTTTCTCCACAGTTACTTGAATAGCGATTCAATGAGACTAACCGGACCATTTTCATTATTATTTACCGATTCAACTGGCTCTTTCAAATTGGTTTTGAAACATTGGTTATGAGATGCGTCATATAGATCGATCACGTGCACCCCTCCTCTTGTGTAATGTGAGATATGAAGATGCTAAAGTTATTGTAGTCAATGGTCACGGTGACACACTAGGTTAATCTATTTTTTAATAAACAAACCGTATTTTATCATAATACTATCTTAATGGTCGTTTGGTAACCACTGAATCATTAACTAATGAATCAGTAAAATATTTAAATGGTTAAGAGGCTTTGAACTAGTAAGTATTGAATCAATTAATACGGTTTGGTTAAACATCTAAAACGATTATGTAAAGGAGATATGTCGTCAGAGAGGAGAGTTCTTCGTCGGAGAAGAGATGAGGTCGTCGGAGAGGATTGGAGAGGTTGAGAGGAGTCAACCATTTCATTCAGACCTATTCAGACATATTGTTAATAAACCATAGATTATTCTAGATTGTTTATATTGTATTTATTGTATCATTTGATCTTCCTTGTATTTATTATTCTATGTGTATATATTTCTTGCTCCTCTAGTTGTGAGGTATGCAATCTTTTCATATTCACATGGTATAGAGCCTGGTTCTTTTCCCCTCCCTTCCCTCTCCCTTCATCTTCTGTCTTCCTTCTCCATTCATCTTCATGGCCAGCTCTTCCAAATCTGCTGAAGCCATCTCCATGAGCTCAATCTCCCAAATGCTAGCCGTCAAACTATCTCCTACCAACTATCTCTATTGGAAGAATCAGATGGAACCCCTTCTTACCGTCCACAACCTCATCTCCCATGTTGATGGAACTGAAAACCCTCCTTCTCCCACCCTTATTCAAGACACCAAACATGTTCCCAATCCTCTTTATGCTCTTTGGCTTTCTAATGACAAACGCACCATCATGGTGCTCAATGCCTCGTTGACTGAAGAGGCAATCGCTGAAGTCATTGGTTTACCTACTGCTCGTTTCATGTGGCTAGCCTTGGAGAATCCGTTTAGCAATACTTCAATCAAACGGGTTCAGAATCTTCGGGATCAGCTTCGTCAGATCACCAAAGGGTCCTCTCCCGTCGCTAATTACGACCGTAAGTTTAAACTTTTGTGTGATCAACTTTCGGCGGCTGGTCATCCGGTTGATGATGCTGACAAAAACCATTGGTCTTCACGGCCTTGGTACTGCTTTTGAGAGTTTTTCCACAGCCCTACGTGCAACTAAGCCCGCTCTTGTTTTTCGTGAACTCTTGGTTCAAGCGGAGTCCCATGATTTTTTACTTAAGTCCCTGCATGCAACTGAAACACCTGTTGTGGCGTTCGATTCTCAGTCCTCTCGTGGAGGGCGTACTACTCGTGGTGGTCGGTTTAGGACCCAACCTGCTGGGGGTCGGGGTCGCGGTCGTAGACCCCCGCATTGTCAGTTATGCAGACAAGATGGCCATTATGCCAACCGGTGCCCATCTCTTTCGTCCTTTGCTTCTCTAGCGGTCCCGGGCGCACCGGACATTGCTAATGCCTTTCTTGCCCAGTGTAATGTTGCCTCTTCTGGCCCTGATTGGATTGCCGACATCGGTGCTACTGATCACATGACTCAAGCTCCTAATAGTCTACATCAGTCGGCCCCCTTTACTGGTGATACCAAGGTCTTATTTGGAAATGGTAATTCACTTCCAGTTTCGCACACTGGTTCTCATACACTATTTAATAATATTTATTTGAAAGATGTTTTGGTGGTTCCACACCTCATGAAAAATCTCCTTTCGGTGAGCAAATTAACCAAAGACAATCACTTAAATGTTTTATTTTCACAACTTTATTTTTTCATTCAGGATTGAACAACGAAACATGTCCTAGCTCAAGGAAGATGTGAAGACGGACTGTACGTGTTGAAGTCAAGCACTCAAGCCTTTCATGTTATTTCGAATAAAGGTTCTTTTGAGATTTGGCATTCTAGATTGGGACATGTCTCTTATGATACAATTTCGATTTTAAATAAACTTGGTTATGTTAATCTTACATCTATATTGCCTAAACCTGGGATTTGCGACACATGTGAAATGTCTAAAGGACATCGTTTACCCTTTCAAACAAATGACAAATGGGCATCTCATTGTCTTGATTTGGTCCACTGTGACTTATGGGGACCTGCACCCATTTCCTCGTTAAATAATTTTCGGTACTATGTAATATTTGTGGATGACTTTTCTCGCTTTACATGGTTTTATCCACTAAGAACAAAGTCATAATTTTTTGGCATATTTACCAAATTTTTAACGTTTGTGCAAACTCAATTTTCACGAAAGATAAAGGTCTTTCAAAGCGATGGTGGCACGGATTTTCTTAACCGTAATGCCAAAAATCTTCTAGATGCTAATGGCACCTTTCATCATATCTCATGCCCCTACACCCCGCCTCAAAATGGTCGGGTTGAAAGGAAGCATCGTCATGTTGTTGAGACTGGATTGGCACTCCTCTTTAATAGTAATCTTCCAATTCCCTATTGGGAGCATGCCTTTTCTAGTGCTGTGTACATTATCAACAGATTGCCTACCAAAGTCTTGAACAATCGGTCACCATTTGAAGTGTTGTTCTCGGCTGCCCCAGTATATAATAATTTTCGTGTATTCGGGTGCCGTGCTTACCCATACTTAAGGGACTATTCGGAGCATAAGCTTGCTCCTCGTAGTCTTCCTTGCATTTTTATTGGCTATTGTACTCAACATAAAGGATACAAGTGTTTGGATCCTACCATCGGTCGGATCTTTGTCACCCGTCATGCTCGATTTGATGAAACTTACTTGCCTTTTAAGACATCAACTTCACCCACACATCTCATCACTTTGCCTTGGCACACATACATTGATACTACCAACTCCTCTCCGCAGCCTACTTCCACATTTCCTTCATCATCTAATTCATTACCCAAGTCACCCCTACCTCCACCGTTACTTGTTGTGATTTTTTAATCCCTGACCAGCCCCCTCTTAACTCTTTCTCACTTCCTAACCCACCTACCAATCTTCCTCCAGACTCACCCAGCCATATCCCTTCTCCACAATCACCCCCTACGCCCTCAGTCCACACTACCTCCGAACCCCCCATCATCCTCCCCAACCAATCTGATCTCCCTACTGTCCCTATGGACTCGGCTCCTCATACAACGGATCCTATCCCACCCTCTACCTCCTCTCATCCCATGATTACGCATGCCAAGGCCGGAATCTTTAAACCCCTGCATCGGGCAGACCTTGCCTTTGTTCATTCGAATGGGCTCCTTCAAGCATTATTTGCTGCTACCGATCCCAAAGGGGTCAAATCTGCCTCTAAGCACTCTCATTGGGTTGAGGCTATGAACAATGAACTTACTGCTCTCCACAAAAATGACACTTGGGTTCTTGTTCCTAGGCCACCAACTCAGAATATTGTTGGTTCTAAATGGCTATTTCGCACAAAATTTCGTGCCGATGGTAGTGTTGAACGTTATAAGGCTCGCCTTGTAGCTCAAGGTTATTCCCAAGTTCCGGGTATCGATTATTCTCACACTTTTAGTCTACGTTGATGATATAATTGTAACCGGTAACAATAATGGCCTTATCACATCATTTGCTGCTCAGCTTCACTCGGAGTTTGCTATCAAGGATCTTGGTTCCTTGAATTACTTTCTTGGCTTAGAAGTCACTCACACTACTGTTGGACTTTTTCTGAGCCAAGCAAAATATGCACATGATATACTCTCGCGTGCCGGCCTACTTGATTGTAAACCAATTCATACACCTCTTGCGACAAATGAGACTCTATCCTCTACAGGTGTCCCTTTTTTTGATGTTACTTCATATCGATCATTGGTTGGTGCTCTTCAATATCTTACCATCACACGGCCTGACATTGCCTATGCTGTAAACCAAGTTAGTCAATTTCTCCAATCGCCAACCACTAATCATTTTCAACATGTTAAATGTATTCTTCGCTATATCGAAGGAACCATCTCTTATGGTCTTGTTTTTTCACGCGTCTCCGCTCTGGCTGTTATTGGTTACTCTGATGCTGATTGGGCTCAATGCATTGACACTCGTCGTTCCACCTATGGGTATTCTATTTATCTAGGCAACAATCTTATCTCATGGAGTGCTAAGAAACAACCCACTGTGGCTCGTTCAAGTTGTGAGAGTGAATATCGTGCCATGGCCAACACTGCTACTGAAATTATTTGGGTTACGAACCTTCTGAAAGAATTACATGTCCTCTCATCGGCTAAACCAACTTTGTTTTGTGACAACAAAAGTGCTATTTTCCTGTCACAAAATCCGGTCTCTCATAAACGGGCTAAACACATTGATCTTGATTACCACTTTATTCGCGAACTTGTTGCATCAGGGCATCTCCGCGCTATCTTTCTACCATCCAAGCTCCAGGTTGCGGATATATTTACCAAAAGTCTTTCTCGGGCTCAATTTGAATACTTTCGGGATCGGCTTTGCATCCGTCCGCCACCGTTTCGCTTGAGGGGAGATGTTAATAAACCATAGATTATTCTAGATTGTTTATATTGTATTTATTGTATCCTTTGATCTTCCTTGTATTTATTATTCTATGTGTATATATTTCTTGCTCCTCTAGTTGTGAGGTATGCAATCTTTTCATATTCACACATATACCCAGATCTAAACTATTCAGATGCGTATTCAAACTTTTTTTAATTCAGATGTTTGGAACAAACGATCTGAATTTGACCTATTAAAATATGATCTATTCAATTTCTACCAAACAACCCCTTCTCTTTAGTTACGCTGATTAATCATGACACAATAAGGAACATAAAATTATCGAGGTATCGTGCTGTTCTAAAAAGTGTTTAATCAATAAATTTTTTAAAAAGTAACATTTAAAAACACACGAAAATGGGTAACAGCATTTATACCAAAATCAATTTTTATATAAATAGTCAAAAGGGTCAATTTTACCAGGAGACTGAACATACGACTTTCTTCGTCTCTCCCTGTCTCTCGTCACTGTTCTCCAATCTAACCCTAACTTCTTCTTTCTTCAACAAAAAAAATTGAAAGTTGTCTTCAGTTGAATGCAAATGCTTTCTGGTAGCAGTAAACATCCAGAAGAAGGTTCCCCTTCTTTCTTCAAGGTCATTCGTTACCCTTCCGCACCGCATCTGGTATAATTCTTCTGCCATCACAGTGAATCAATGTTTCTGTACGAATGAACAGATGAATCGACGAATTTTGATTACAGGTATTGCCCAAATCTTTTGTGAAGAAGTATTTGAAAAAAATTCCTAAAAAACCGACAATCGTAACAGAAACACGGGGGCATTCATGGCGGATGGAGTTCGTAAAGATCGGTGAAGATTATTGTTTTGCCCATGGATGGGAAAAATTGGTCAAAGATGTCCGATTGTGTATCAGGGATATTGTTATATTTTGGCTAATTGATTCTTTAACCTTCAAAGTTATATTCCTTGGTGCTAATGGATGTGAAAAAGATTTCCCATTTGATGAAACCAGTTGGCTACTGTCTCTATTCTCTCTATGTTTATACAAAAATATGCAGTTTAAACTGGTTTTTGATTGTTTATTCAAGATTTTGCAGATGTTGATGATGAAGTAGTCAAGTATGATGTTCAAGATGGTAATGTTGTTGGTGGATGTCATGATGATGATGGATGTCATAATGTTGATAATCATCGTCATCATCGTGAGGTTAAGCCTGACAAGAATCTTTGCTTTGAAAAAGTTTTTTCTGGGAAAACATACAAGTATTTCATGGTAATCTCTCTTCAATTCACCATATAGTGTTAAAATCGCTTGTACCTTGTGCTTTCAAATTTTTACCCCTATAAATTACATTAATGTAGTTGTCAAAATGCCATAATGGTAATATATTATCTTTATATTAATTTTTTAATTCAAAAATTACCAAAACAGCCATTTTCTCATCAATTATGATTAGACGTCCGTAATAGAATTATTTTCTAATTAAATAATTGAACAATCATATGGTCGGAGCCGGAGGCGCTCAGACGGGTATATGTGATTTTAAATTTTATAAAATATAGAAATTTTAAAAGAAATAAAATTTACAGTCTGAAATACCAAATTAAAATGCAAATGTGATTTTATAAGAGAAAGAAATGAAAATAAGGTCTAGTCACCCGGATCTGGTTCACTAGCCCCACTGGTTCAAAAGAGGATGATAGTCATGATACAAAGAGGGCTTAATATTGCCGAAGGTAAATATGGGCCGCGAGTGTAGTGTTTATTTTTTGACCGAAAGGTTATTTATTTTTTAAAATATTGGTTTCGGCCCCTTGCTTCAAAAAGTTAAGATTGTATTTTGGTTCTGTAAATTTTCGCCTCTTTTCTAAACATTTAAGTTATTTAAGCTGCGCCACTGCTGATGTCATGTTCCCGATCTGTGAAAAGATTGCTTCCAGCTATTTTTTTTTATATAAACACCTGCATCTTCTTCCTCCTGTTGTCCTTCTCTTTTTATTTGATCCATTTTCTTGTATGCACGCATGTATTTATTAATTAAAACCAAGTAACCAGCTTTTTGTTGTGGCTTGTAGTCGTTGCCGATGAAATTTGTGAGGGCTGCAGGACTAGAACATACAAAGAGCATAAAGTTGAAGGACCATCAAGGAAAAGAATGGATAATGGGGATACTGGTAGAACGATATTCAAGCACCAAATACAGCTTATCAGCAGGATGGGCAAAGTTCCGTCAGCATCACAACCTATCAGATGGTGATGTATGCATCTTCACGTTCAACAAGGAAGAAGGTGTGTTAAATATCACTCAAATGTCCAAGAACAAACAACCAATCGAACAAGATACTCCAATGGAGGAGATGAACAGAAACAGGACTGTTAAGATTGAAGATGATTGGTGGACAGCTGAGAAACATTGTGGCGGCGGTGGTGGTGGAAAGGTTAAGACTGAAGATGAATCAGACTCAGATTTGGTGGTGGGGAAAGGAAAGAGTGGAGCACCGCCACCGGAGCCGCATAGCAGGGGTGGTGGTGTGGAGATGCACACTGAACAGGGGGTTGATAGAGTGTTTAGAAGCAAGCATGTTATTTACTTTTGACTTGAAATTGAGCATGTTTGATGGTGGTTCTAGTAGTTTATGTTCAAAATCATTTTATTGTGTTCCTTGAATAAAAACCATTATGATGTTGGTGAACAAAATACCACCCTCTATGTTATCTTAGTTTAAATTATGTGCATCGGTGATTGTATTAAATCAAGATGATATTTGGATGCTCACCTAAAGTTAAACCTTTTGTTTTAATGTTGCCCTAATCATTCAAATAGTTTTTAGTATAAAGTAGATTATGACTGTGATTATTATTTTTTTTGAACGGCAGCAATTTTATTAAAACACCAAAAAACAAGGAGCTAGCAAGGTGCTAAAGCCCATACACCCAAGAACACACAAAAATAACAATACAATCACCAAACCTTGAACTACAAGAATAAACCAACTGGACACTTAAAAATTAAAAGTGTTCCATTGATCCCTTGACATTGATCCCCATCTTGTGCGATTGTTGATCCAAAAATAAGAGAGGGCTTTAATCTCCTCCATCAGGCTATGATAGGAGCATCTCCTGTTACAGAAAAGTGCATCATTCCTTGTTTTCCACAGACACCAAAAAGCCGTTAACACAATGGCATGGATTGCATCTTTTTTCCGGGCATTAGCATTAAGAAGGCGATGAAAATGCAAAAGATCTTTGACCGAGAATGCATAAATGGGCTGCTGCAATCGACACCAACTAGATATACCACACCAAATCATAGAAGAAATGAAACAAGATGTAAAAATATGAGAGGATGATTCATAACATTCCTCACATAAAACACAATAAGGGGAGCCGATAGATAACCCTCGTTTTGCCAAAGAATCCTTTGTCGGAAGCCGACCCATTTGAGCTTTCCAAACAAGTATGTTAACTTTGGAGGGAACACCCCGGTTCCATTGAATAACATAACGATCATCCACAATAGACTTCAAAGAACAAAGTCTTTGAATGGACCCTGCAGAGAATTTGCCATTTGCCTCGCCATACCAACTCCATTTATCAGCTCCCGTAGTATATGAACCCCCCTTAATTGCCCTAATACAATTTCCCAGATCTGACCTCGCCTGTGAAGAATCAAACTCGCCAGCCCAATTCCAAGAAAAGATAAACATACCTTCAACCCTTGTAACTCGATCGGCCACTTTACAGTCCTTTCGGGATTCTAGTCGATACAGTGATGGATAATCTTCGGATAACGATTTATCACCCAGCCAAGTGTCATGCCAGAAAGACAAGGACATCCCATCCCCGACCGTTCCATGTATCAATCTATTTAAGTGTATATCCAAAGTGATAAGATGAGCATCAATCTTGGTGATATTCTTCCATGTTCCCGTAATGATGTTCTTACAAGGCATGAATTCTGAAATACGAATTGATGAATGAATCGCATCAATGACTCTCCTCCAGAGATTCCCGGGTTCCGTTTTGTACCTCCACCACCATTTTGCCAACAAGGCCACATTCATGTCTCTAAGGTTGCCCACTCCCAATCCACCCTTTTCCTTTGGTAGCTGTACAATATCCCAACCAACCCAATGAATCTTCCTCTTTTCAGATGAACCACCCCAAAGAAAATTTCGTCTCAACTTATCCAAAACTTTGATTATTTCTACAGGAGCTTTGAAGAGGGAGAAAAAATAAAGAGGGAGACTATTCAAGACCGAATTGAGAAGGGTAAGCCGCCCCCCATTGAAAGAGTTGCTGCCTTCCAAAGCGATAGCTTTTTCTGAAAACAATCTACCACCGGTTTCCACATATTTACCCGATTCATATTTGCACCAACAGGCACACCAAGATAAGTAAAGGGGACCTGACCCACTTTACAATGCAATGTGTCCGCCAAACTTGAAGTTACACTTGCATCAATATTGAAACCAAACAGATTACATTTCCCCAGGTTTACTTGTAAACCAGAAGCAAGATAGATGCACCGAAGAATTCTTGCTAAGTTAACAACATTAAAAATTGACCCATCTCCCATAAGGATTACATCGTCGGCAAACATAAGATGAGATATATTTGGCCCACAATTGGGAAGTTTTAGCCCATGAAAAACACCAACATTTACGGCTTTATTGAGGGTACAATTAAGGGCTTCCATAGCAATAATGAAAAGAAAGGGAGAGAGTGGATCCCCTTGTCTAACCCCTCTAAAACATCTAAACTCCCACGTTGGGGAACCATTAATCAAAACAGAAGCTCGGGAGCTAATGAGACAACCCCTAACCCATTTCCTCCAAATTTGTGGGAAGTTCATTTGATCCAAAATAGAATCAATGAAATCCCAGGAAATACAATCAAAAGCTTTATTAAAATCCAACTTAAAAAACATAGCCTCCCTTTTAGATTTTTTAATCCACGAGAATAATTCGTTCAAGATTAGGGGACCATCCAAAATATACCTGCCGGTCATGAAGGCCATTTGAGATTCAGAAATCACAGAATCCATAACTGAGCGAATTCGATTTGCCAAGATTTTGGAAATAACTTTAGGGATAGCACCCAATAGACTAATTGGGCGAAAGTCATTGAAGGATTGGGGATCACGAATCTTTGGAATGAGATGCAAAAAAGAAGAGCAACAGCTCCTATGGATGGTACCCTGAGAAAAGAAGTGATCCATGATTTTAACAAAGTCGGCCCGCAAAACACCCCAGAAATGTTTAATAAACGAGAAATTGAAGCCATCCGGTCCAGGAGCTTTCTCCCCACCAATGTCCCAAACCGCGGCCTTGATTTCTTCCTCCAAGAATGGCAAAGAAATTGAATTCGCTTCCTCAGGGGATAATTTTTTAATTCCTTCACAATAAATTGATGGCCTCCGATGAAGTGGTTCTTTAAATTTATCCTTAAAAAACTTCCATGCACACCACTTGATTGAGTTCGGATTTTCACACCAAGAACCATCAATGAACATACCGTTTATTCTGTTTGAAGCTTTATGCGCCCGAATCATACCATGGAAGAAAGCCGAATTTTCATCCCCCTCAATAGCCCATTAAACCCTTGCCTTCTGTTTAAGATCAGAAAGCTTACGATGATCCAGCAGCTTTAACTCCAGTTTTTTATTCAGCCAACTTGCACGTTCCAAATCAGAAATAAACCCAATTTCGGCTAGAGATTCAAAGCGATTACATTCCAAAAGGAGGGATTGGTAATGGGCATGTTAAATGTCTACCGAAGTTGCTCTCCATTCCTTCAACTTTGATTTAATAATTCGAAATTTACTCATCAATTGAGCAGCAGGATCATCCTCTCCCAACCTCATTTCCATAACCAAATTAACAATACGATCAATACCATCCAGATTTAACCAAGAGGAGTAGAATTTGAAAGTCAAAAATAAAAGGCTCGAAATAACATGTAAAACGTTATCTGCATTCTATTTACTGATGTATTCAAAAGGCAATTACTTGATTATATCAGGTAATCTTGTAGTGTTATAATAAAATTAATTTTGTTTAAATCATTAGTTTGTTCACGGTTTAAATTATATGTGCATATGGTTGCCATTAAAAAATGGCTTAAAAAATTACATATTTTTTCAAGATATAAGTTTTCAATTCAAAATATTTATTCCTAAACACCACTTGCATAGTTACTTTATTTTTTTTAACTACAACTATACTCCATCTAATATGTAATATTATATCATTGATATTGTTGGAATTTTGTGTGAAAAGGGATTGTTGGAATTTGTGTGAAAAGAAAAAGGAAAAATAAAATACAAACCTTTCATCTACTAATTTATTTGTCATGAATTAGTTAATTAACTAAGCCATGAATTGGCTAGTTAGTGGGCATAATGGTGACTTTTGATATGCCATGACTTCATGTATAAATAGAGACATTTGGTCTCTTGTTTTCTTGGCTAATTTTGAGATCACTACACCACTTGAGATATATACACACAAGCTCCAAAGGTTCCAAAGACAATCATTTGCTTTGGTGAATTCTCAACAACCTACAACGATCGGTTCTCGTGTGAAACACTCTTGTTTCAGGTGAAGTTTCGGGTTTTCGGTTAACTCCGGCAGTACACACTGCTTCGGCTGTTGTACCCTGGGAAACAGTCGGGTTCACCTGGTGTCACACCCCCACCCCTCGTCACCTCACGTACAGCCTGACGTCACTGAACCGGTTGCGGAAGCATAGTGGTGATGTCTCCGAGGTGAGGGGTGACTTACTTGAACCGATATCATAAGCACACAGATTAACTTAAAATAAATACAATACAGGGTTCCGTCATTACAATCGGTATCATAGTTTATAACAAAGTTTATTACACAACTGACTTATTTAATTACTAGTGTTTGAAGTGCTGCCTCACCGAGTGTCACTGTCTCCCTGCAAAAAGATTTGAGTTTGAAACGTCAGCACAAAGCTGGTGAGATCGACAGTTCAATTTAAAACAATATGATATGATAAGTACGTTCTCAAAAGTTCAGTTCTGGATAACCATGGGACCCGTATCTAGTTCCTTTCGGACGTGATTCTACGTACTTCGAAGACATTACCTACGGGTAATATCTTATGCCTCATTGTCTTAATGCCTACCACAACATTAAGAAGTCTAAAAACAGATAACAAACATTCACACAAGGGGAGATGCAATCCTCCCAGCGAATGGGGTGTCAACCGATAGTACTATCAATGTTTTCTGCTCGGCCACACATGGGTTCACTAGATACAGTTCAAAAATGAGGACTTTCAAGTCTATGATAGTGTCAGTCTACAGGCAAAATCCCATGAAATCCCACAAAAGTCTAATGAAATCACACAGATATCATTGAATCATATCATATATTCAGTCAACAGTTTGCAGTGTTACCCCGATGTTTATAAAAGATTAAGAATAAAAAGGGGTTGTACGAAACTCACCTGATGATAATATGGTAGCAGTGTATCACCAAACTGATAGTACAGAGATGATTCTGCATTTAGTTATCTTTAATAAGTTATTTATGTTCTAGTTTACTGATTAGATCCTTCTGAACGTTCAATGTCAAAGACATTGCTTAGTAAATCATCAACTCGATATTAATTATATAATTAATTAATTTAATGTCATATCATACAATGTATGATAATGTAGGAACCTACATTGCATTAGATTCCTAACACAAAGCTGATGACACTCTAGATTAATCAGAATAATCTCTGATTAATCAGATAGTTAATGTTGTTGATTGTAATGCTAAAACAGTTTCTAGATAATTTAATGGCTTAGAAATGATTAATCCTTATTATTGATTACCCAAATATCATGAAATATCACAATGTAGCATTAGAATAGGTTAAATAACCAGATTTAACATACTAATCTGACTGTTATCACAAACATCAGATAATCATTCCAATGAGTATGTTAATGATTATGATTAGTTTGAAATACTTGGATTTAACCTTTGCATTTCAAAGATTAATCAAACTAATCACCTACATTGTTATAATCAAATGGTTTAAACCATTATAATCATGGGTATGATTTCATGCAAACCGGGCATCACAACGGATCAAAACAAGGATTTAACCGTTAGAACTTCGTGTTCTTCGTTTATAATCAATCCTAGCCATCATCTAGGCAATAATCAACAATCCTAACTATGTCATTACGTTCAAAATCAAGATCTAATCAATCAAAATCAAACTAGAAAGTTTAAACGGATCATTACCTAATCAGACGGATTTCTGACTTTAAAACCACGATCAGAACTTGTTATGATGGTCCCTGGTGCGATCCTTGCGTTCAGAAAGCTTGAAAATTGAGTTTGGATGGTGGTTTATGTGTGTGTTTTCGCCTGGAAACGAAGCAGAAGCAAGAAGAAATAAAAATTTTTCTTGCATGAAATCTGATGAAGTAGATCAGATTTCTGCACCGCCACATCCGTCGCGTACCGCGACCAGAAGCCCAAAAAGGCTTCGCGTACCGCGAAGAAATCCGGAGAAATCTTAGATATTTTCCAAGCATCGCGTACCGCGGAGAACCCTCAAGCCCACCTCCGCGTACCGCGATGAGTCCAATCGACCAACACTTAGTGATTTTTCTTCGTTTTTCGATTCCGGACAATCCAGGGCTCCGTTTTGAACACGGTTTTCACCCACGTTCATCATTTCTCACCTACTATCAACCTGTAATAATTACAATTATTAAATCAACATGGATTTCTATAACGATCAAATGTGCTCACATCATTGATGACGTAAATTCTCGTATGCAACTGTCACAGTCTCCTCCTGTTAGAGAAATTTCGTCCCGAAATTTAGTGAAGACTTACATTATGACAGTCGTTTATGAGAATAGATGTGGGTACTTTGCTTTCATTTGATCTTCACGTTCCCACGTATATTCGGGTCCACGTTGCGAGTTCCACCGCACTTTAACAATTGGTATGCGGCTACGTTTTAACACTTTCGTTTCTCGATCCATTACCTCTACTGGTTCTTCTCTGAACAGAAGTTTTTCATCAATATGAATCTCTTCGAGAGGTACGATCAATGATTCATCAGTTAAACATTTCTTCAGATTAGATACATGAAAGACATCGTGAATGTTACTGAGTTCAAGAGGTAATTCAAGTCTGTAGGCTACTGGTCCAATTCGTTCAAGAATTTTGAATGGTCCTACAAATCTTGGTGAAAGTTTACCTCTCTTTCCGAATCTGAAGATGCCTTTCCAAGGTGATACTTTCAACATTACTCGATCACCTACTTGAAATTCGAGTGGTCTACGGCGATTATCAGCATAACTCTTTTGACGATCGCGAGCAGCTTTGATTCGTTCCTGAATGAGTGCGATCTTATCAGTTGTTTCCTGAATGAATTCTGGGCCTATGATTTGACTTTCACCTACCTCTGACCAACAGATAGGTGATCTACACTTGCGTCCATAAAGTGCTTCGAATGGAGCGCATTGAATACTAGTATGGTAGCTGTTATTGTATGAGAATTCAACAAGTGGAAGATGAATATCCCAGCTACCTCCAAAATCAATCACACAACTTCTAAGCATATCCTCAAGAGTTTGATTTGTTCGTTCAGTCTGCCCGTCTGTTTGAGGATGATAAGCAGTGCTCATATTGATTTGAGTGCCCAGAGCATTCTGAAGAGTTTGCCAAAATCGTGATATAAATCGACTATCTCTGTCAGAAATGATAGAGATCGGTACTCCATGTCGAGATACAATCTCATTAACATAAAGTTTAGCAAGTCGATCCATAGAATAATCTTCTCGGATAGGTAAGAAATGCGCAGATTTAGTAAGGCGATCAACGATAACCCATATAGAGTCATGATTACGTGATGTTCTGGGTAGTTTAGTGATGAAATCCATAGAGATCTGATCCCACTTCCACATAGGAATCTCAGGTTGTTGTAATAACCCAGAAGGTCGTTGATGTTCAGCCTTAACTTTGAGACATGTTAAACATCGATCCACGTATTCAGCTATTTGTTTCTTCATTCCAGGCCACCAATAAAAGTCTTTAAGATCTTTATACATTTTGTCAGCACCTGGATGAATAGAATACCTGGATTTATGCGCCTCATCCAAGATAATAGTTCGAGAGTTACCGAATAGAGGAACCCACATTCGGTCTTTGCAATATAACAGTCCATCGTCTTTAATATCGAGTTTCTTATCTAATCCTCTTAGTCCCTCAGCAGAATAGTTCGTTGCTTGTAAAGCTTGTTGCTGAGCGTCTTTGATTTGAGGAATTAGACTGGTTTGAATAGTCATACCTAACGCTTTCACACGTAAAGGCTTGACTCGTTCCTTGCGACTTAAAGCATCAGCTACAACATTTGCTTTACCTGGGTGATAACGAATCTCACAGTCGTAATCGTTTAACAGTTCAACCCAACGCCTCTGTCGCATGTTCAACATTTTCTGATCTAGAATGTGTTGGAGGCTTTTGTGATCGGTGTATATAATACACTTAGTTCCATATAGATAATGTCTCCAAATCTTGAGTGCAAATACCACTGCACCAAGTTCTAGATCATGTGTGGTATAGTTCTTCTCGTGTACTTTCAGCTGTCGAGAAGCGTAAGCAATTACCTTGTCGTTCTGCATTAAAACACACCCAAGACCTTGACGTGAAGCATCACAATACACTGTGAAGTTATCAGTACCTTCCGGTAGTGCCAAGATAGGTGCATTGCAGAGTTTGTGTTTCAACAGTTGGAACGCCTCCTCCTGTTGAGAATCCCATATAAACGGTTGATTTTTCTGTGTCAATGTAGTCAGTGGCAAGGCTATCTTTGAAAAGTTCTTGATGAACCGACGATAATAACCTGCCAACCCCAAAAATTGGCGTATTTCAGTCGGGGTTCGTGGTGTCTCCCATTGTTTCACCGCCTGAATCTTACTGGGATCCACTTGAATACCGTTCTCGTTTACAACATGACCAAGAAATTGAACTTCTCGTAACCAAAACTCACACTTGGAGAACTTAGCATATAATTTTTCACGTGCCAAAAGTTCTAAGATCAGTTTCAAGTGTTGAGCATGTTCTTGTTGGTTTCGAGAATAAATAAGAATATCATCAATAAACACAATCACAAACTTATCCAAGTAAGACCTGCATACCCGATTCATCAGATCCATAAAAACTGCAGGTGCATTTGTTAAACCAAACGGCATTACTAGAAATTCATAATGTCCGTATCGAGTTCGGAAAGCAGTTTTAGGAACATCATCCTCATGCACCCGTAATTGATGATATCCGGATCTCAAATCAATTTTTGAGAAGTAGGTAGCGCCTTGAAGTTGATCAAACAAATCATCGATACGAGGTAGTGGATAACGGTTCTTGATTGTCAGTTTATTGAGTTCCCTGTAGTCAATACACATCCTGAATGAACCATCCTTCTTTTTCACAAAAAGAATAGGTGCTCCCCAGGGTGAGAAACTAGGTCTGATAAAACCTTTGTCTAACAGTTCCTGTAATTGACCTGAAACTTCTTGCATTTCTGATGGTGCAAGCCGATACGGGGCTTTAGCAACAGGTGCTGCACCTGGAATCAAGTCAATACGAAATTCAACCTGTCTCACTGGGGGTAATCCTGATATGTCCTCAGGAAATACTTCAGGAAAATCCTTGACTACTGGAATGTCTGTGATATGTTTGGGTAGAGAATTGTGCTCAGTCACGTGTGCCAGGAAAGCATAACAGCCTTTCCTTAAGAATTTCTGAGCTCGCATACAAGATATGATACCAAGTTTTCTACCAGCTCGTTCTCCTTGAACTATCAGTGTATTACCGTTAGGTAATGGAATACGGATCACCTTAGTTTGACATATTACTTCTGCTTGGTTAATGGAAAGCCAGTCCATACCAACAACAACATCAAAGCTCCCAAGCTCAATAGGAAGTAAGTCAATATTGAAAAGATGATCATTCAGATTCAAGGAACATCCTTGAATGACACTGTTAGTTTTGATTAACTTGCCATTAGCAAGTTCAATAACGTAAGGAGTTTCTAGTTCTACCGCAGGCAATAATAATAATGATGCAAATTCAGGAGAGATAAAACTCTTATCTGCCCCCGTATCAAAGAGAACTGATGCATATAAATTATTGAGAAGAAACGTACCGGTGACAATGTTAGCATCATGCCTTGCCTCGGTTGCACCAATCTGAAAAGCTCTCCCCCTAGCTTCATTCCCTTGATTGGTGTTGTTATTGTTTGGACAGTTTCTGATAAAATGGTCAGGACTTCCACACTTGAAGCACGACCGGTTAGTTTGAGTGGTTTGCCGCGGTGCTTGATTTGTTTGACGAGGAGGAAAGTTACAGTATCTAGTATAGTGTCCAACTCGATTACAGTTCGTACATTCAGGACATGGTCCTGTGTGATGATAAGGGCACTTATTACATTTGGGCGCCTGCCCAATATAAGTTTTCCTCTCAGGAATAGCAGCACCATAGTTTTTCATAGTTGGCTTGCTCTGGGTGATCTCCGCCGGAGCCTTCGCCTTGGTTTTGCCAAACCACTTTCGTTTGGTACCTTTAGAAACACTAGTGGTACCGACATCGCTACGACCCCCGGCCGTCTGAGTTTTTGTTACCAACATACCACTCCTTACCGCCTCATCGGTAAGCTTAGTAGTCAACAGAATTGCACGTTTGAGGGTGGTGGGTTCAGCTGCAGTTACCATTCCCCGAATCTGGGGAACCAAACCCTTAATATACTTCTCAATCAATGCTGCTTCAGTAGGAAACATATCGGGAAGTAAACAGGTGAGTTCATGAAAACGATGGGTATACACTAAACAGTCAGCCCCGATCATCGAGTGATTCCAGAATTCCTCCTGGAGCTTTTGTATTTCAGGGAGTGGGCAGTACTCTGATCTAATCAAAGTTTTAAATTCGTTCCAGCCCATCGAGTCGACTGTAGCTGAGCCCAGTGTTTTTGCCTGGGTATTCCACCAGGTCAAAGCTGATTCTTTGAAAGAACAGGCAGCATAAGACACCTTATGCTCCTCCAAACACTGGCTGATTTTCAATTTGTTTTCCATTTCCTCGATCCACCTCAATAATCCAGCCGCTCCTTCCTTGCCAGTAAAAGTAGGAGGGTTACAGGAAGCAAAATACTTATATGTACATCCCTGTCGTGGTGGATCAGGAGCAGTTGTAGTTGTACCAGTGGTATGATGAGTTTCCGTATTGCCACCAGTAACAGTATGTTCGTTGATATTATGGTCCCCACCCGAACCCGTAGTAACATGAGGTTGGTGTTGTACCAAAACACCACAAGCAGTTAACTGTTCCCGCACGATTCGTGCTATCATTCCCTCATTCGTTTCAGATCCACTTGCATCTGCAGGTGGAGCAGTGTTCACTCCCGGGTTCAAAGGTGGGACAGTATTCGTTTCCAGATTAACCTGTGGATCTGGATTTGATTCAGTATTTACTGGTGGAACTTGATTCAGCTCCGGGTTAGTAATGTTCTGGGTAGCTCTCTTAGCTGGTCGACCTCGTTTAGGAGCCATTATTCTGCTCACAAGCAGACAAAACTCAGGTCAGTTCAAGAACATTAAAGATATAACCCATTTTATCACATAAATTCAATCATATTCAGTTACACTGAAAATTTATATTGAAATGTGATTATAAGAAATACAGTATAACTACATGAGTTTAGTCCAGACATGTTTTTGATACACACAGATCATACAGATATTTGTAGTTATACTCAGTCCTGTTAATTCAAAAACATGTTATAGTATCACACAACATATAGGATTGTGACACTATTATAGATGTAAATACAACATTACTGGTTTTTCGATCTATTATAACATGAATTTTTGAGATATTTACATCCAGGACTTTCATACGGGTTATACAAACCGTATATGTAGTACCCCACGAGGTAGTTTGCGTGAACATACCATACAAGGTAATTTACGAGAGTATACCACTCCAGGTATATTACGAAAGTATACCACACAAGGTATTTTACGAAAGTATACCACACAAGGTATTTTACGAAAGTATACCACACAAGGTATTTTACGAAAGTATACCACACAAGGTATTTTACGAGAGTATATCACACAGGTATTTTACGAGTGTATACCACACAAGGTATTTTACGAAAGTATACCACACAAGGTATTTTACGAAAGTATACCACACAGGTATGTTACGAGAGTATACCACACAGGTATTTTACGAAAGTATACCACACAGGTATTTTACGAGAGTATACCACACAAGGTATTTTACGAAAGTATACCACACAAGGTATTTTACGAGATAGCACACAAGCTATTTTACGAGATAGCACACAAGCTATTTTACGAGATAGCACACAAGCTATTTTACGAGATAGCACAAAAGCTATTTTACGAGATAGATAGCACACAAGCTATTTTACGAGATAGCACACAAGCTATTTTACGAGATAGAATACCTCACCAGGTATTTTACGATGACAGAATACCTCACCAGGTATTTTACGATGACAGACAGTTATTAGATAAGTTCTCCCACAAATGTTCTAATAGTTCTGGGTATAGTTCACTCATAAGTTATTCATAGATATACCTCAATAGGTATTCAGGAATAAGCATTGGGATCATTATATACTCCATAATCTGCCTCATCCTATCCTCTATAATTCTTGTGTAAATCTGGACTCTCTGAGGTGATGGGCTTCTAGCCAGTTTTCCGCATAGGTATCTTTATCAGATATATGTGGATGTGGTGGTGTGTGTAAAATCTGAGGTACCACCAAGGATGCTGCAGAAGATGCTTCTGACGGATCTAAGTCAAAACTTGAGCTGAGACTCGACGTATCATCCAGAGTCACATATGGAATCTGTCTATATATGTAGCATTCATGTGGTTTTTCATTGATATATAGACAAAGTTTACAGATCAATGTCATGAAGTGAATATTGAATAATAATATTCAACATAATCATGATATGACATATCTTCCAATCTCAACACAACTATTCGTCTTTACTGTTATTAATGTTCTACTTGTATTGAAATTTACTAGAACATACAAGTGATGCAAATTCCAGTTGTGCTGGCCAGTCAAAACTGTAATTTGTACTACTTGATTATTCTAGCTTAATTCAAAAACAAGTTTTGTTCAATTGTTATGTTCGGTGCTCTCTGTGTAACTATACGAACCTATGGTTATAGTCTAGGTTTCTAAGTCAACCTAATTCTCTATAACCTGTGGCTCTGATACCACCCTGTCACACCCCCACCCCTCGTCACCTCACGTACAGCCTGACGTCACTGAACCGGTTGCGGAAGCATAGTGGTGATGTCTCCGAGGTGAGGGGTGACTTACTTGAACCGATATCATAAGCACACAGATTAACTTAAAATAAATACAATACAGGGTTCCGTCATTACAATCGGTATCATAGTTTATAACAAAGTTTATTACACAACTGACTTATTTAATTACTAGTGTTTGAAGTGCTGCCTCACCGAGTGTCACTGTCTCCCTGCAAAAAGATTTGAGTTTGAAACGTCAGCACAAAGCTGGTGAGATCGACAGTTCAATTTAAAACAATATGATATGATAAGTACGTTCTCAAAAGTTCAGTTCTGGATAACCATGGGACCCGTATCTAGTTCCTTTCGGACGTGATTCTACGTACTTCGAAGACATTACCTACGGGTAATATCTTATGCCTCATTGTCTTAATGCCTACCACAACATTAAGAAGTCTAAAAACAGATAACAAACATTCACACAAGGGGAGATGCAATCCTCCCAGCGAATGGGGTGTCAACCGATAGTACTATCAATGTTTTCTGCTCGGCCACACATGGGTTCACTAGATACAGTTCAAAAATGAGGACTTTCAAGTCTATGATAGTGTCAGTCTACAGGCAAAATCCCATGAAATCCCACAAAAGTCTAATGAAATCACACAGATATCATTGAATCATATCATATATTCAGTCAACAGTTTGCAGTGTTACCCCGATGTTTATAAAAGATTAAGAATAAAAAGGGGTTGTACGAAACTCACCTGATGATAATATGGTAGCAGTGTATCACCAAACTGATAGTACAGAGATGATTCTGCATTTAGTTATCTTTAATAAGTTATTTATGTTCTAGTTTACTGATTAGATCCTTCTGAACGTTCAATGTCAAAGACATTGCTTAGTAAATCATCAACTCGATATTAATTATATAATTAATTAATTTAATGTCATATCATACAATGTATGATAATGTAGGAACCTACATTGCATTAGATTCCTAACACAAAGCTGATGACACTCTAGATTAATCAGAATAATCTCTGATTAATCAGATAGTTAATGTTGTTGATTGTAATGCTAAAACAGTTTCTAGATAATTTAATGGCTTAGAAATGATTAATCCTTATTATTGATTACCCAAATATCATGAAATATCACAATGTAGCATTAGAATAGGTTAAATAACCAGATTTAACATACTAATCTGACTGTTATCACAAACATCAGATAATCATTCCAATGAGTATGTTAATGATTATGATTAGTTTGAAATACTTGGATTTAACCTTTGCATTTCAAAGATTAATCAAACTAATCACCTACATTGTTATAATCAAATGGTTTAAACCATTATAATCATGGGTATGATTTCATGCAAACCGGGCATCACAACGGATCAAAACAAGGATTTAACCGTTAGAACTTCGTGTTCTTCGTTTATAATCAATCCTAGCCATCATCTAGGCAATAATCAACAATCCTAACTATGTCATTACGTTCAAAATCAAGATCTAATCAATCAAAATCAAACTAGAAAGTTTAAACGGATCATTACCTAATCAGACGGATTTCTGACTTTAAAACCACGATCAGAACTTGTTATGATGGTCCCTGGTGCGATCCTTGCGTTCAGAAAGCTTGAAAATTGAGTTTGGATGGTGGTTTATGTGTGTGTTTTCGCCTGGAAACGAAGCAGAAGCAAGAAGAAATAAAAATTTTTCTTGCATGAAATCTGATGAAGTAGATCAGATTTCTGCACCGCCACATCCGTCGCGTACCGCGACCAGAAGCCCAAAAAGGCTTCGCGTACCGCGAAGAAATCCGGAGAAATCTTAGATATTTTCCAAGCATCGCGTACCGCGGAGAACCCTCAAGCCCACCTCCGCGTACCGCGATGAGTCCAATCGACCAACACTTAGTGATTTTTCTTCGTTTTTCGATTCCGGACAATCCAGGGCTCCGTTTTGAACACGGTTTTCACCCACGTTCATCATTTCTCACCTACTATCAACCTGTAATAATTACAATTATTAAATCAACATGGATTTCTATAACGATCAAATGTGCTCACATCATTGATGACGTAAATTCTCGTATGCAACTGTCACACCTGGGTGGCCCGAAATCTGTTTTAAGGGACCTCTGTTGAACAGAAATCCTCAGCCACCGAACTCGTTTTAATTTGTTTCTTCTATTGTTATACTTCTTATTTTAATTTAATTTTTAGAATTTATTTCATCTTGTACTACATTTCTTTATTGTAATTTGAATTTTAGCACTTTAATGTTTATTGTAATAATGAATTTTCATTGTGTATTTTCTGAATTGTAATTCGAGTAATTGAATAATAAAAGTATTTATTTATTTTGTGAACGGTGTTCCTACAAGCTTAAAACAGATTTTAAAAACCACCGTTCATAAGTTTGTGTTTTTAAAAATTTTTCGGATTATAAAACAGAAATATAAACTATTTAGTTTCGTACAAATATTTGTTTATCAAGAAATTTTAAATGTGTTTTTAAATTTTGTTTTTGGTAAACAAGTATTGTTTTCTTATTAATAGGAAAATTTAATATTTTGTTTTGGTTTTTTGTAAACCATAACTAGTTATTTTCTGTTTTGATAATTGTTGACAAAGTTTGGTTTTATTAAATTTGTTTTGTGTAAACCAAAAGTTTTATAAACCGTTTTGTTAACGTTTATTTAACGAACATATTCGAATCGTTTTTTTTTTCTACGACTTTTATAAACGATAGTTATAATTGTTTATTTCTAACGAGTGTGTTAGAAAAAGGTTTTTGATGTAAAAAACGAAAATTATAAAAGTTTGATGCTTTAAAAAAAATATTAATTGGATTTTGGGGTCGATTTTGCGTAAACCACAATTTCTCAAATACTTGTCAAATTTTAGTAAAATTTGATTTTGGTTTTGTGTAAACCATACGGTTTTTTGTAAACCACAAAATATTTTGATAAATTAAGCTCATCGAAGTTTGAGTTTTAAGTGACGGACTTGTAGTAACTGGAAGGGTGGACATCGTTATCTGAGTTTCCTGTCTAGGAAAACAATTCGTATATATCCCAATCAGCCGAGGGACCTGTCTTGCTTTCCTGGGGATTCTTGGAGAGAGTGTCTTAACCTATTAGGCCAAAACAAGTCATGCAAACATCACATGAACTCAAATAACTTTGTTTGAGTTAAAAAGTTAAATTTTAAATTTGGTTTTGTGTAAACCTTATTTATGAAAATCTGACTTGCATCGTTTTCTTTTCCACTCTTGTTTCAGTAATGACAACTGTACCTGCTCAAACTTCAACACCTATGGGACCATTAGTTGGTACCCAAGCTGCCCAGACTGTGGCAAACCATGCTGAAAGACCTGAAAAGTTTTCGGGTTTGGACTTTAAGAGGTGGCAACAAAAGATGTTGTTTTACTTGACCACTTTGAACCTTGCGAGGTTCCTGACTGAGTCCCCTCCTGCAATTACTGATGGGGATGTCCAATCTGTAACCGCTTTGGAAGCTTGGAAACACTCTGAATATCTGTGTCGCAACTATGTGTTGAACGGTTTAGTGGATGCATTGTATAATGTTCACTGCAAGATAACAACTGCCAAAGAATTATGGGAGTCGTTAGACAAAAAAGTATAGAACAGAGGATGCTGGCACAAAGAAGTTTGTGGTAGCTCGTTTCTTGGACTATAAAATGGTTGATACTAAAACAGTTTTGAACCAAGTTCAAGAGTTGCAAATTATACTAAGCGACATACATTCTGAGGGAATGACTCTTAGTGAGACATTTCAAGTTGCAGCCATGATTGAAAAATTACCTCCAAGTTGGGTGGATTTCAAGAACTACCTAAAACATAAGCAAAAGGAAATGACGGTGGAGGACCTTGTGGTGCGTCTTCGAATTGAGGAAGACAACAGGTTGGCTTTGAAAATAACACAACAACAATTTGCTCCAAAAGCAAATATGGTGGAGCATGGTCAATCTTCCCGTGGGTACAAAAAGAAAATTGACAACTACAAGGGCAAGGGCAAAGGCAAAGGCAAGGTTGTGGACCTTGGACCGAAAAAAGGTGGTGTGAAGAAGCAGGTATTCCCATTTAAGGGAAAATGCTACAATTGCGGTGAACATGGTCACCGTGCTGATAAGTGTAAGGCTCCTAAACAGGACCGAGCACATATGATGGAGGATGATATGCCTCTTGTTGCTATGGTCTCTGACATCACTACTATGATGGAGGAGATCAACTTGGTGTCAAATGACCCTAAGGGGTGGTGGGTTGACACTGGTGCTACCCGCCATGTTTGTCCTGATCGGGCCCTCTTTAATACGTTTAAAGAGGTGGTGGGTGACTCTAAGCTGTACATGGGGAATGCAGCAACTGCCGATGTCAAGGGTGAAGGTAGTGTGATCTTAAAGTGGACTTCGGGGAAGGAGCTCACTTTGAGCAACGTGCTCTATGTTCCTGACATACGCAAGAGCCTCGTGTCAGGATGGTTGCTTAACAAACATGGTTTTCGTTTAGTGTTTGAATCTGATAAATTTGTTTTAACTAAGCATGGAATGTTTGTTGGTAAGTGTGACACCCCGTAATTTCCAGGTCAGCACTCTATTTATTTAAATGTTTATTTAAATGCCAAATGTACACGTGGCACGACAGTACGAACACTGACACATGACTAGATAATTCATAGAATTATCGGCAAACAACACACACGTGTCAAAACATACGAACGTTGGTGAACATCAAGCACATTGTGTAGCACAACACTCGAAACCTCACGAAACACTCACACATTGAACTAGGAAGTTCAATCAAGGCCAATCGATAGTTCGGAAGCGTGAAAACGACGACAAACGGATCAAATCATTTAAAAAGGGCTTATTGGGCTCTCCAGGAGCCCACCGCGGTACGCGGTGGCCCAACAAGCAATCCCATCCGCGATACGCGACATACATCGCGGGGATTGACTCCCGAAATGCTCCGCGGTACGCGGAGAACATTTTTGAACCCCCATCGCGGTACGCGAAGCCGCCCAGTCGACAAAATCTTTATAAATCCAAGACAAATCATGCCTAGACTACTCTTTCACTCATTACTCCGGTTCTATACGCCACCCCTCGACCATCTTCGTCTTCTACCTCTGGTTACAGCCATTTTCCACCATTGGAGACCATATTGGAGCTCAAGATTACAAGGGTTGAAGCTTGGTGACCTCTTAGAGACTTGACCATCCTCATTTCCTCCTTTCTACCATCGAACCTAGCAATCCCAGGAGAACCAGGAGCTGTTCAAACATCGTCTAAGGATCTTTGAAGCTCTTGAAGGTAGCTTTATACTCAAAACTCACTTTCACATCTAGTACATTCACATGCATGCTTATATTCACACATGCAAAGCACTTTGGATGCACATGCACGAGATTTGCTTCTAGGTTTGATAGTTTTAATGTATTCTTTGATGATCTATGATGTTATAATGGTGTTTTATGATGATCTAAGTTGATGAGTATAAGTCTTTTGCTTAAAATGATGATTTGGGATGATATTGATGCATGCATGTATGATCCATGAGTGTTGGAGTGATTTTGGATGTTCATGGATGTTTATTGATGATATTAGAAGATGATTTTATGGTTAGATTGGATGGTAATAGTTAAAATGTTGATTTTGATAAACTTGCTATTAATAGAAACTTTTCGATTGTAAAATGATGATATGAATGACGTTTGATAACATGCATGCTTTTAGATTGCTATGAAAATGTTATTAGAATGATAAAGATGCTTAGAATGTGATCTTGGTGATGTTTTGGTCATTTTACAACATAGTTACTATATTTAGTAACTTTTTGAGACAAAGAATTGGTAGATAATGATTTGGACTATGTGAGTATGATTAGATGATGTTGGAATGGTTATTTCAATGATTTGTGACATAAGAATGGTTTAGAAATGTTAAATGGTCATTTTTATGCAAAAACCATGAAGTTACTATTTAAAGTAACTTTATTTTTAGAAAAACCGATTTGTCGACATGTTGTATGATTTGAGCATGCTAAATGACTTACTATGTTTTAATATGATGTTTAGATGCTAAGTTAGATGGTTTCCGATGTCACGTATGCTAAAAATGGAAACTTTCCATTTTAGGAAACTTTTATGCGCAAACATGTTGTAAACGACTTATATGACCTTGTATGATAATGTGCTATGTGTTAACATGACCCCGTAGGACTATTGAGCATGCTAGAACTTTAAAACCGATGTGCTTTGTGAACTTTCTAAAAATGGAAACTTACTATAAATAGTAAGTTGTCCATAAACGCAACCTACGCGTTTTGCACACGACAACACTTACACGATTGCTACACGAGTCACAAACCGTCACACGGTTCACCAACGGGTCGTTGACTTGACACGGGCAACTTTGGTCAAACACGGTCAAACACGGTCAAACATGGTCAAACACGGTCAATATGGACCAACACGAGCAAACACGGTCATTGTGGACTGACACGGACAAACATGAACAACCAAGGGTTGTTGGACACAAACACGAGCACTAACACTAGCACGGTCACTTACACGAACTCACGTACGATCTACGATATAGGTTGCCGGTGACCGACGTGCTACACGACAACTCGGGAGCTTACGCTTACATACATTCGTTTCACTAAGGTGAGTTTACGGCCCCTCTTTACTCTTTTTCAAACGCTTTTAAATAGGGGGAGAATACTAGTTGCATCGAGTCAAACAATATCACTATTACAAACATTTTTGTGTATGCTGGTTTATTGGACAAACATTAAGTGTTGAACTCGTAACAAGCCCTCACAAAGTCTTACCGTTAATGTACAAACAACGTGGTAGATTTGGATGGATCCATTAGGGAATGACTAACCCCACGGGGCACCATGTTGACTGAGTGTCATAACCCGTGCAAATTCTGACCTATCTTGCTATGCATACGAGGCATAGCGGAGGCAAGGACAAACAAGTCTAGTTCGGTAGTGACGCACTGACACTTTGGGCCTAGGGCTCGGTACTAACATTGATAAACAGCATGACACACTTTCTTACTATATGTATATCAAAACCTGTGAACTCACCAACCATTGTGTTGACACTTTTTCTAACTTGTATTCTCAGGTAACTAGCATGACAGGCTCGTGGAGCAGGAAAGCACATAGGGGACATGAGCATAGGGCCCCACATGCATTTGTTTTCGTGTCTTTTGAAAACAATTTGACTTTATTTTATTTAAAACGTTGTTGTATTAAACTACTTACAATTTCCGCTGTGTAAACGATCATTTTCCGCTGCATGTTATGACTTATTTATTCCGCTGCAATACTACTTTATTTCCGCTGCAAACTATTTTATCAAGTGTATGTGTCAAACTTGGATTTGTAAACGCATATAGAGGTGTTCTATATGACCTTGAGCTGTGATTCTGGACACGTCACATCCACGTGGACATACGCCACGAGTGGGAAATTGGGGGTGTGACAGACTGGTATCAGAGCCTTGGTTATAAGGAACTAGGTTTGCATGTAGTAAACTTAGACTATAGCCATTGCTCAACTGTAGACACTACACGTAGAACTTGCACAATGATGACATTATTACGTATCGAAACTGTTGCTTACTAACTTAAAAACTTGCAGGATGGCTGACAATAACACTAGCAGGAGCACCGACCGACATCAGATCCCTGATGACATAGCTGCCGAGAGTCGGCGACGCGTCGAGAGCATCGTAGCCCAGGTCGATGCCGAGATGGATCGGAGAGCTAGGGACTCAGTACGGGCTAGGTACTGGGGATGGCTACCCGCCATCATACAGAGCTGGATCATAGAGGAGAGAGTACCACCTTACCGATATCCCGGCGACACCACTCCAGGCCATCGTTTACCACCACTCGGAGTGTCGACAGAGCAGGCGTTTGCGGCACACGTGGCTTGCACACGACAGGTGATTCGGAAGAGTAGAGAACTAACTGATGAGTTACGGACTCTTCGTGAGAGAAACGATCGTCTAGAAAGGCGAAACGACCAGCTAGAGGAGCGCAACAACAGACTGGAAGCCCAGATGGAGGCTCTACGACTCCAAATGTCCCAACTACTGACCGAGCATGGACAGGTCGTCGATGTCATGCAGGAACACGACGTGCGTATCACCGAGAATCGGACGGACATCACCGAGACTCAGGCCATGGTGCAGGCCAGTGATGCCATGCTTAATGCATGGGCTGCACAGTTCATCGAGGAACCACCACAGGATGATGGTCCCGAGTTCGAGGCCGAGGACCTCGAAGATGAGGACCTTGATGAGGATCCTAATGAGGATCCGGAGGAGGATGATGATGACGGAGACGCTGCTAGCGATATTTCACATGTCTCCATGGATTCTGACTAGTGGACTGTTGTATTTTGTACTTTCTTTATTTTGGCCTAGACGAGCGGGATGTGCTCGAAGAACTTATTATGTATTTCCTTTTGAAATTATTGTACTTCAAACTTATTATTAATGAGAATTATGTTTTGTCTTACTTATTACATGTTGACCATGATTGCTTGATAACATAACCTCTGACTTGACAACTAACATGACATATGATCTGACTTCCGACACAACATCTGACTAACATTCTGACTTACTAACATTCTATCCCTTCCGTATAGAAAATATCTATGGCGGGAAGAGGACCACATGTACGCCCTCCTAGACGAACACTGGACGCAGCCGTCATTAAGATGATGGTTGACAGACGGGTTAACAAGATACTGGCAGAGCACGAGGCACACCGCCTTGCTAGTGAAACCAGTGGCTCGAACAACGGTACTAACACTCGCCTAACATGACTAACATAGTATAGCTAACACGCTCTGACATACGACATTGGTTTCTGACTGACAGGATCACAAGGCAACAACAACAAAGGATGTTCTTTCAAATCCTTCCTGAACTGCCACCCACACAAATTCAAGGGGACTGAGGGAGCTGTGGGAATGCTCCGCTGGATGGAGAAAGTCGAATCTGTATTCGCCATGTGCGAATGTGCTGAAGAGAACCGGGTAAAGTTCGCAACTGGTACACTGGAAGGACCAGCACTCACATGGTGGAATACCCATGTACAAACCCTGGGGTTGGACGGTGCCAACTCCATGCCATAGGCTGATTTCACCCGACTACTGCAAGAGGAATACTGTCCTCGTGATGAAATTCGGAAACTGGAAGCCGAATTCTGGGTGCACAAAATGGTGGGATCTGAGATCGAGCAATACTGCACTCGATTCCATGAGCTGTGTAAGCTATGTCCGGCTATGGTGACGCCGGAATACAAGAAGGTCGAGCAGTTCATCAGTGGACTGCCCGAACAGATACAAAGCATGGTGACTGCGTCTGACCTCACTACCATCCAACCACTGATCAGACTGGCTCACAAACTAACCGACCAAGCGGTAGCACAAGGCAAGCTACCCAAACGAGGCGAACATCTGAAGCCTCAAGAAAGCCAGAAGAGGAAGTGGGAACCCAGCCACCACCAATCTCATCAGCCCCAACAACAACAACGATCTGCACCTGCCAGAGCATTCACTGCCACCCAACCCGATGACAAGGGGAAGGGTGTGTATCAAGGAAAATACCCGCTATGTAACCGATGCTCTTATCACCACTTCGGGCAATGCGAACGATATCGTTGCTTGAAGTGTGGACGACATGGCCACATGGCCAAAGACTGCAGATCCAAATTTCCCAGTAACAACAACCCTAACCACAACCTAAACAACAACCAGAACACCTCCAGAGGGTGTTATGAATGTGGAAAACCAGGCCACATGAGGAGGGATTGCCCTCAATTGAAGAAGGCCGGAGGAGGAGCGGCCAAAGGAAGAGCATTTGTGATTGGCTCGGGAGAAGCCAAGGATGACCCAAACATCGTAACCGGTACGTTTCTTTTAAATAATGTCTATGCTAGCATATTATTTGATACCGGTGCCGATAGGAGCTTTATATCTAGTGAGTTTAGCAAATTACTAGATATTACCCCAACACCACTAGACTACAAGTACACCGTAGAGTTAGCCGACGGCAAGCTAATTGAAACCCAACACATCTTTCGAGGATGCGTCATGGTTTTGGCGAATCACGAACTCGAAATCGATTTGATGCCGGTGACTCTTGGAAGCTTTGATGTGGTCGTTGGAATGGATTGGCTATCCGCTAACCAAGCTGAAATCGTATGCAACGAGAAGATCGTACGGGTGACGTTGCAGAACGGAGAACAGATCTCGATTCAGGGGGAAAGACGGGGAGTACCTCTGAACATCATATCATGCATGAAGGCAAACAAGTATCTGCAAAAGGGATACACTACCATACTAGCCCTCATCGCAGAACAACCGAAGAAGGAGAGGAAGATTGAGGACATCGCCGTAGTCTGCGATTTTCCCGAAGTGTTTCCTGAGGATCTACCTGGACTACCTCCGAAACGACAAGTCGAGTTCCAGATAGACCTTACACCTGGAGCAGCACCGATTGCCAAAGCTCCATACCGACTAGCACCAACGGAGATGCAGGAACTGTCTAACCAGTTACAAGAACTGTTAGACAAGGGATTCATCAGACCGAGCTTCTCACCTTGGGGAGCACCGGTCTTGTTTGTAAAGAAGAAAGACGGATCATTCCGTATGTGTATCGACTACAGAGAGCTGAACAAGGTGACGATCAAGAATCGATATCCCTTACCACGAATAGACGATCTATTTGACCAATTGCAAGGGTCAAGCTACTATTCGAAGATCGATTTAAGATCGGGTTACCACCAACTAAGGATACAAGAAAACGATATCCCTAAGACTGCTTTCCGAACCCGATACGGACACTACGAATTCTTGGTTATGCCCTTCGGACTAACCAACGCACCAGCTGTATTCATGGATCTCATGAATAGAGTGTGCAAACCTTACCTTGACAAATTCGTAATAGTGTTCATCGACGACATTCTGATCTACTCTAAGAATCAGGAAGAACATGCTGAGCACCTGAGGCTAGTTTTGGACTTACTAAAGAAAGAGCAATTGTACGCAAAGTTTTCAAAATGCGACTTTTGGATACGCGAAGTCCAATTCCTTGGACACGTGGTTAATGAGCAGGGAATTCACGTAGACCCAGCTAAGATCGAAGCCATTAAGAACTGGGAAGCACCCAAGACTCCAACTGAGGTGCGGCAATTCCTTGGACTGGCCGGGTACTACTGGAGATTCATTGAAGGATTCTCGAAAATTGCCCAATCATTGACGTCCCTGACCCATAAAGACAAAAAGTTCGATTGGGGAGACAAACAAGAAGCTGCTTTCAACCTGTTGAAGCAGAAACTATGCACCGCACCCATCCTATCCCTACCGGAAGGATGTGATGACTTCGTGGTGTATTGCGACGCTTCGAAACAAGGACTCGGTTGCGTGCTGATGCAACGCGAGAAAGTGATAGCATACGCTTCACGTCAACTGAAGGTGCATGAGAAGAACTACACGACTCATGACCTTGAGTTGGGAGCCGTGGTGTTTGCCTTGAAGATCTGGCGACACTACTTGTACGGCACGAAATGTACAATCTTTACCGATCATAAGAGCCTACAACACATCTTCGACCAGAAAGAGTTGAACATGAGACAACGAAGATGGGTTGAACTCATAGGTGATTATGATTGCGCCATCAAATATCATCCCGGTAAAGCCAACGTAGTGGCCGACGCGTTGAGCCGAAAAGAAACAACAAAACGCGTGCGCGCACTACAACTTACGATCCATTCCGAATTGCCGAATCAAATTCGGATAGCACAACAGGAAGCTCTGAAAACTGAAAACCTCACTCTTGAAGCCATGCGTGGCATGGATAAGCAAATAAAGGCAAAAGACGACGGAGCTTACTATTTAATGGATCGAATCTGGATTCCACGCTACGGAGGATTGAGAGAAGTAGTGATGGATGAAGCTCACAAGAGCCGGTATTCCGTACACCCAGGCTCTGATAAGATGTATCACGATTTGAAGACAACCTATTGGTGGCCAAACATGAAAGCTGAGATAGCAACATACGTGAGTAAATGCCTAACGTGCTCAAAAGTCAAAGTTGAGTACCAGAAGCCATCAGGATTACTTCAACAACCGGAACTACCAATGTGGAAATGGGAGCAGATTTCCATGGATTTCATCACTAAACTGCCAAAGACGGCAAGTGGTTGCGATACCATCTGGGTTATCGTAGACCGACTGACAAAGTCTGCACATTTCCTACCCATTAAGGAGACTGACAAGCTAGACAAACTCACCCGGATTTACTTAAAGGAAGTGGTCACTCGACATGGAGTGCCAATCTCAATCATATCTGATCGCGACAGTCGATTCACGTCGCATTTCTGGAAGTCCTTGCATAAGGCCTTGGGCACGAGATTGGACATGAGTACCGCTTATCACCCGCAGACAGACGGACAGAGTGAGCGGACCATACAGACACTGGAGGACATGCTCCGGGCATGTGTCATTGACTTTGGTAGTAGCTGGGAATCTCATCTACCATTAGTTGAGTTCTCCTATAACAATAGCTACCACACTAGCATTCAAACTGCACCATTCGAGGCACTTTACGGACGTAAGTGTCGATCACCCATCTGCTGGGCGGAAGTTGGAGACAGCCAACTGACTGGTCCAGAACTGGTGCACGAGACAACTGAGAAGATCGTGCAAATACGCAAACGAATGGCAGCAGCTCGGGACAGACAGAAAAGCTACGCCGACAAGCGACGCAAACCGTTAGAGTTCCAGGTGGGAGACAGAGTGTTACTCAAGGTCTCGCCCTGGAAAGGTGTCATTCGGTTTGGAAAACGAGGAAAGTTGAACCCTCGTTACATTGGACCGTTCGAGATTACAAAACGAATAGGCCCTGTAGCCTACGAACTGAACCTGCCGGTTGAACTGAGCAGCGTACACAACGTATTCCACATCTCAAACCTCAAGAAGTGCCTATCAGATGAAACACTTATTATTCCTCTCGAGGAAATACAAATCGACGAACAATTGAACTTCGTTGAGGAACCGGTAGAGATTATGGACCGGGAAACCAAGAAGCTCAAACTCAGTAAAATACCGATAGTGAAAGTGCGATGGAATTCGCGACGTGGACCGGAATTCACGTGGGAACGTGAAGACCAGATGAAACAAAAGTACCCACACCTATTCGCGGAACAGGCAAACACTAGCAACGCAAGTTGAATTTCGGGACGAAATTCTTTCTAACATGGGGAGGATGTGACACCCCGTAATTTCCAGGTCAGCACTCTATTTATTTAAATGTTTATTTAAATGCCAAATGTACATGTGGCACTAGAATTAGAATAATTTAGTGTGACACGTGGCACGACAGTACGAACACTGACACATGACTAGATAATTCATAGAATTATCGGCAAACAACACACACGTGTCAAAACATACGAACGTTGGTGAACATCAAGCACATTGTGTAGCACAACACTCGAAACCTCACGAAACACTCACACATTGAACTAGGAAGTTCAATCAAGGCCAATCGATAGTTCGGAAGCGTGAAAACGACGACAAACGGATCAAATCATTTAAAAAGGGCTTATTGGGCTCTCCAGGAGCCCACCGCGGTACGCGGTGGCCCAACAAGCAATCCCATCCGCGATACGCGACATACATCGCGGGGATTGACTCCCGAAATGCTCCGCGGTACGCGGAGAACATTTTTGAACCCCCATCGCGGTACGCGAAGCCGCCCAGTCGACAAAATCTTTATAAATCCAAGACAAATCATGCCTAGACTACTCTTTCACTCATTACTCCGGTTCTATACGCCACCCCTCGACCATCTTCGTCTTCTACCTCTGGTTACAGCCATTTTCCACCATTGGAGACCATATTGGAGCTCAAGATTACAAGGGTTGAAGCTTGGTGACCTCTTAGAGACTTGACCATCCTCATTTCCTCCTTTCTACCATCGAACCTAGCAATCCCAGGAGAACCAGGAGCTGTTCAAACATCGTCTAAGGATCTTTGAAGCTCTTGAAGGTAGCTTTATACTCAAAACTCACTTTCACATCTAGTACATTCACATGCATGCTTATATTCACACATGCAAAGCACTTTGGATGCACATGCACGAGATTTGCTTCTAGGTTTGATAGTTTTAATGTATTCTTTGATGATCTATGATGTTATAATGGTGTTTTATGATGATCTAAGTTGATGAGTATAAGTCTTTTGCTTAAAATGATGATTTGGGATGATATTGATGCATGCATGTATGATCCATGAGTGTTGGAGTGATTTTGGATGTTCATGGATGTTTATTGATGATATTAGAAGATGATTTTATGGTTAGATTGGATGGTAATAGTTAAAATGTTGATTTTGATAAACTTGCTATTAATAGAAACTTTTCGATTGTAAAATGATGATATGAATGACGTTTGATAACATGCATGCTTTTAGATTGCTATGAAAATGTTATTAGAATGATAAAGATGCTTAGAATGTGATCTTGGTGATGTTTTGGTCATTTTACAACATAGTTACTATATTTAGTAACTTTTTGAGACAAAGAATTGGTAGATAATGATTTGGACTATGTGAGTATGATTAGATGATGTTGGAATGGTTATTTCAATGATTTGTGACATAAGAATGGTTTAGAAATGTTAAATGGTCATTTTTATGCAAAAACCATGAAGTTACTATTTAAAGTAACTTTATTTTTAGAAAAACCGATTTGTCGACATGTTGTATGATTTGAGCATGCTAAATGACTTACTATGTTTTAATATGATGTTTAGATGCTAAGTTAGATGGTTTCCGATGTCACGTATGCTAAAAATGGAAACTTTCCATTTTAGGAAACTTTTATGCGCAAACATGTTGTAAACGACTTATATGACCTTGTATGATAATGTGCTATGTGTTAACATGACCCCGTAGGACTATTGAGCATGCTAGAACTTTAAAACCGATGTGCTTTGTGAACTTTCTAAAAATGGAAACTTACTATAAATAGTAAGTTGTCCATAAACGCAACCTACGCGTTTTGCACACGACAACACTTACACGATTGCTACACGAGTCACAAACCGTCACACGGTTCACCAACGGGTCGTTGACTTGACACGGGCAACTTTGGTCAAACACGGTCAAACACGGTCAAACATGGTCAAACACGGTCAATATGGACCAACACGAGCAAACACGGTCATTGTGGACTGACACGGACAAACATGAACAACCAAGGGTTGTTGGACACAAACACGAGCACTAACACTAGCACGGTCACTTACACGAACTCACGTACGATCTACGATATAGGTTGCCGGTGACCGACGTGCTACACGACAACTCGGGAGCTTACGCTTACATACATTCGTTTCACTAAGGTGAGTTTACGGCCCCTCTTTACTCTTTTTCAAACGCTTTTAAATAGGGGGAGAATACTAGTTGCATCGAGTCAAACAATATCACTATTACAAACATTTTTGTGTATGCTGGTTTATTGGACAAACATTAAGTGTTGAACTCGTAACAAGCCCTCACAAAGTCTTACCGTTAATGTACAAACAACGTGGTAGATTTGGATGGATCCATTAGGGAATGACTAACCCCACGGGGCACCATGTTGACTGAGTGTCATAACCCGTGCAAATTCTGACCTATCTTGCTATGCATACGAGGCATAGCGGAGGCAAGGACAAACAAGTCTAGTTCGGTAGTGACGCACTGACACTTTGGGCCTAGGGCTCGGTACTAACATTGATAAACAGCATGACACACTTTCTTACTATATGTATATCAAAACCTGTGAACTCACCAACCATTGTGTTGACACTTTTTCTAACTTGTATTCTCAGGTAACTAGCATGACAGGCTCGTGGAGCAGGAAAGCACATAGGGGACATGAGCATAGGGCCCCACATGCATTTGTTTTCGTGTCTTTTGAAAACAATTTGACTTTATTTTATTTAAAACGTTGTTGTATTAAACTACTTACAATTTCCGCTGTGTAAACGATCATTTTCCGCTGCATGTTATGACTTATTTATTCCGCTGCAATACTACTTTATTTCCGCTGCAAACTATTTTATCAAGTGTATGTGTCAAACTTGGATTTGTAAACGCATATAGAGGTGTTCTATATGACCTTGAGCTGTGATTCTGGACACGTCACATCCACGTGGACATACGCCACGAGTGGGAAATTGGGGGTGTGACAGTAAGGGTTATGCCCAAAATGGAATGTTTAAACTCAATGTAATAGCTAAGGTTGAGAACATGAATGAAAATGCTTCTACTTCTGCTTATTTGATTGAGTCATCTAATGTTTGGCATGGTCGTTTAGGTCATGTTAATTTCAATTCGATGCGTCGTTTGATTAAATTAGATTGCATTCCAAAGTTTGTCATTGATTCAAAATACAAATGTACAACATGTGTTGAAGCAAAACAAACAAGATCATCTTTTAAGTCAGTTGAAAGAATAACCGAACCCCTTGACATAATTCATACTGATGTGTGTGATTTAAAATCGATTCCCACAAGAGGTGGAAATAAGTATTTCATCACATTTATTGATGATAGTACACGATATTGCTATGTCTACTTACTTAAGAGTAAGGATGAAGCAATTGACAAGTTTGTCTTGTATAAAACTGAGGTTGAGAATCAACTCAACAAAAAGATAAAAGTTCTAAGGAGTGATAGAGGCAGAGAATATGTTTCACAATTTGCCGATATTTGTGCACAAAATGGAATTATCCATGAGTGTACCGCTCCTTATTCCCCACAACAAAATGGTATTGCGGAACGAAAGAACCGTACATTGAAAGAGATGATGAATGCTATGTTAATTAGTTCTGGAATGAGCCAGGACATGTGGGGGGGAAGCTATTTTGTCGGCTACTTATCTTTTAAACAAAATACCTTTCAAGAAAAAGGATGTAACTCCTTATGAGTTATGGATGGGAAGAAAGCCATCTTACAAATACTTGAAAGTGTGGGGGTGTCTAGCAAAAGTGGTGGTTCCACCACCAAAGGTTCAAAGAATAGGACCCAAAACCGTGGATTGTGTATTCATTGGTTATGCCCATCATAGTAGTGCATATCGGTTTCTTGTTTATGATTCAAAGAATCCTGAAATACACAAGAATACTATAATGGAGTCAAGGAATGCATCATTCTTTGAAGAAGTGTTTCCTTGTTTGAAAAAGGAACTCCGAAGTTCATCAACACCAGTTGATGAGATTGTTCATGATGAATATCAAGAACAATTAGAGACTGAAGAGGTTGAGCCAAGAAGAAGTAAGAGGCAAAGGATTGAAAAATCTTTTGGACCTGATTTTCTTACTTATATGGTTGAGGGAGAGCCCCAGACCTATCGTGATGCAGTCACCTCTTCGGAAGGACCTCAATGGAAAGAGGCAATCAAGAATGAAATTGATTCGATCTTACAAAACCATACTTGGGAGCTAGTAGATCGTCCACCAGGGTGTAAACCACTTGGATATCGATGGATATTCAAAAGGAAGATGAAAGCTGATGGTTCCATTGATAAGTACAAGGCAAGGTTAGTGATCAAAGAATTTAGACAAAAGGAAGGAGTAGATTACTTTGATACTTACTCGCCTGTGACTAGAATAACCTCGATAAGATTGGTGCTTGCAATAGCGGCTTTAAGAAATTTGGAAGTCCACCAAATGGATGTTAAAACCGCTTTTCTAAATGGGGATTTAGAAGAGGAAATTTACATGGAGCAACCTGAGGGTTTCTCAGCTCCAGGCCAAGAAGGAAAAGTGTGTAAATTAGTCAAGTCATTGTATGGCTTGAAGCAAGCTCCAAAACAATGGCATCAAAAGTTTGACCAAGTTATGCTTAACAATGGTTTCAAAATTAATGAATGCGACAAGTGTGTTTATGTGAAAAACACAATGAGAGGTTACGTGATATTATGTCTTTATGTGGATGATATGCTTATCGTGGGGAGTGATGATAAGATGATCAAATCTACAAAAGACATGTTGAAAGCGAGATTTGACATGAAAGACATGGGTTTAGCTGACGTGATTCTTGGTATAAAGATCAATAGAACCCAACATGGTCTTGTGTTGAGTCAATCTCACTATGTGGACAAAATCCTTGAAAAGTTCAGTGAGGGGGATACGAGTGTGGCTCAAACTCCCGTAGATACCACCCAACATCTATCAAAAAATAGAGGTGAGGGTGTTGCTCAGTTAGAGTATTCAAGGATTACTGGCAGTCTGATGTATCTGATGACATGTACACGGCCAGACTTAGCATATGCTGGGAGCAGGCTAAGTAGATATACTAGTAATCCGAGTTCTGAACATTGGAAGGACATGACAAGATTACTAAGGTACTTAAGATACACAAGAAACTATGGGCTGCATTATGGCCGAGATCCAGCTGTTATAGAAGGATACAGTGATGCAAACTGGATATCCGATATGAAAGATTCCAAATCCACAAGTGGTTATGTGTTCACCCTTGGTGGAGCTGCTATAGCCTGGAAATCGTCCAAGCAAACTCTTATAGCTAGATCTATGATGGAATCTGAGTTTATCGCATTAGATAAAGCTGGAGAAGAAGCAGAATGGCTACGTCAATTTGTGGAAGACGTTCCAGGATGGCCAAAGCCTATGTCGGCTATTTGCATACATTGTGATTGCCAATCGGCTATTGGTAGAGCTCAAAGTGCAATGTATAATGGCAAATCACGGCACATTAGACGTAGACACAATACGATACGACAACTACTCTCAATGGGAGTTATCTCAATTGACTATGTGAGGTCAAAAGATAACATAGCGGATCCGTTTACAAAAGGCTTAAGCAGAGAGTTAGTGCACAAGAAGAGGAATGTGACTAAAGCCTTTTGAACAAGTTTGTATAAAGGAAAACCTATCCTAGAAGATTGGAGATCCCATGACCTAGGCTCAATAGGACAACCTAATTGTATGAACTAAGGTCACTGTGGGAGAGTATCTCAAATATAAAAAAGGGAGTTGAATACTTCCTAGTTCATTCCTTTATCAAATCAGTGATAACAATGGAGGATAAGCATACGGCTTTTAATGATTTGTGTGAAATCACCTATGTGAGAGAGAAGTGGGGTCGCTTCGAATGGATTTGTGGGGGGCGCAAATCCTAGAGCTCTTGCAGAACCAGGCTAGTGTTCCATGACCATAACGGACACGACAATGAGGGGTTAACAATACCAGGAAGAGTATTGTGTGACATGTAATAACGTCTACGTAAACAGGGATTGGTTCAAGGACATCGCGTCTACTAATCGCTAGGAGACAAAGTGCATATCACAAAGGAGGGTTCAAAGGGAACACCTACTTCTCCTGCAATACTCAACCGCTGAAATTTTATCGTGACGCTTGAGTGTAAGGATCATTTTCTTTTCATGTGGGGGATTGTTGGAATTTTGTGTGAAAAGGGATTGTTGGAATTTGTGTGAAAAGAAAAAGGAAAAATAAAATACAAACATTTCATCTACTAATTTATTTGTCATGAATTAGTTAATTAACTAAGCCATGAATTGGCTAGTTAGTGGGCATAATGGTGACTTTTGATATGCCATGACTTCATGTATAAATAGAGACATTTGGTCTCTTGTTTTCTTGGCTAATTTTGAGATCACTACACCACTTGAGATATATACACACAAGCTCCAAAGGTTCCAAAGACAATCATTTGCTTTGGTGAATTCTCAACAACCTACAACGATCGGTTCTCGTGTGAAACACTCTTGTTTCAGGTGAAGTTTCGGGTTTTCGGTTAACTCCGGCAGTACACACTGCTTCGGCTGTTGTACCCTGGGAAACAGTCGGGTTCACCTGGGTGGCCCGAAATCTGTTTTAAGGGACCTCTGTTGAACAGAAATCCTCAGCCACCGAACTCGTTTTAATTTGTTTCTTCTATTGTTATACTTCTTATTTTAATTTAATTTTTAGAATTTATTTCATCTTGTACTACATTTCTTTATTGTAATTTGAATTTTAGCACTTTAATGTTTATTGTAATAATGAATTTTCATTGTGTATTTTCTGAATTGTAATTCGAGTAATTGAATAATAAAAGTATTTATTTATTTTGTGAACGGTGTTCCTACATATATAAAAAGAAACGACATTAGTTTTGTCATTTGAATCATATCATTCTTCTTACCTTAGTTGGAAAAAAAATGATAGTTATTTTAAGAAAAAGAAGCTCCATGTAATTTTGTATAGTTATAGCAAATTAAAGCATCTCGATCATTTGAAATAGCTTTGCATGTGTGGGACCTCGTATAGGTAAATGTGGTCACTTTCTGGTTGACATGGCTGGATAGCTCTTCCCACATTTGCAATCCTAATATATATATACACGAGTCCTGTCATCTATATATCATATATATGATACTTGAGACCCAATATGAGACTAGCTTATTTGGTTGAGGCTTTGTTTCTTAAAATGAGAGGTCATTGATTCTAATTAATGCAATGATGTAATTAGTTTGAAGTAGTTTATGAAGAGATAACATTTAACGTTCAAAAAAATATAATACTTGAGTCAAATCAATCATATCATACTTACATAACTTTTACTTATACATATTTTTTAAATATTTTATAACATTAAAAAGTACAAAAAATTAATATTATTGATGCATTGGTGTACCCATATGAATAATCCTCTAAAAGTTGCAAGATATTTTTTAAAGATTTATAATAAGCATTACTCAAAAAGTCTTAAATACTCCACGTTACAGACGCCAGCACCGTCAGCAAAAAATCTAACTTCCAGCCTCTGGTTCTCCATCTTCCTCTTTAAAAAAAATGGCCACAGTTCCTCTTGGGACTCATCTCCACCATTATTGTCGCTTAGAAATCCTTAAATTCAATACAGATTTCAAAAAATCTACGCACTCTTTGTGCTATACTAATATAAGGACTTCTATGCTTAACAATGGCGCCAAAAGCTGCCATTTCAGACCATCGTATGATTCTAGGGTTCTGAATACTACCGTTAGAGCATCGGCTAATATCTCCCGCTCCGATACAGCTCTCCTTGACGCCTCCATCTCCGATGACGTCATCTTCCGAGAAATATTTCCATTGCAACGCATCCACAAGGTTCGATCAACTCACATATGTGTCTGTGTATGTATGATTATGTTTTTGAATTTCAATTGAATAATGATATGAAGTTACTGAGCATTGAATCCCATTCTGAACTAAAAAAAAAAAACTACTACGATTTTGAATGTGCATCAAATTTATCAAAATTGATATGGACTTGTTTGTCAAAAAAATTATTTGAAACAAGCATAAATTAAACAACATATTAGCTCGAGGATGTGGCACAGAGCAACATAATCGCCATCTTAGTTTCATGAGGAGAAGAAGGATATACAGGGATATGAATTTAGCATAGTTTAAATTCAAGGATCAATTTGTAAATATGATTTTGGGAGCTTGTTTTCTGGGTTGTTCGCTGTTTACATTAGTATATATTTGGGTGAATTTCTATGTTCATGAATCATTTATTCTAATAAGCAATGTTATATCAATCATAAGTGCTATATCAAATGTTGCATTGTTTTTCTTCTTGGAGACAACTTGTACGTTTTTGTTTAGTCGGGTGCTAATGGTTGAGTATCATGGACAGGTGGAAGGAAAGATAACAATCAGATTAGATTGCAGTAACAATGAGGAAAACTGGCAGCTGACTGTAGGATGTAATCTTCCAGGAAAATGGGTTCTTCATTGGGGAGTTAATTATGTCAACGACATTGGGAGGTTTGAGTCATCACTGTTTCATTACTTTGAAGAAATTCATTGCAAAGTTTTTAGACGCTTATATGTATATGTATATGAATGTACATCTATGTGTGCACAATTTTCATCTATTTTGATCTCAAATATTCTCTTTTTTCAAGCATGTTTTCCTATGTGATACGGAGCTCAAACAGGAACTAGTGGATTTTATTTGAACCACTTAGATGAAAACAAGGGACTAGAAAAGGTTCTAACTTAAAATGGGCATAGCTTTAGCTCTGTTTGGAGTTACATATCCATAGGATTTGGACTAAATGTCTCAATGAGCCCGACTTGGATAAACCGCAGTAAGGGGTTTGCCTGACTCTCAAACCAAATTTTTTCTTTTGGATCATCAATTTAATTTCAAGATTTCCCCCAGATTTTAGTGATTTGTTTTTGATTTCATATTTCTTTTTGATTTCATTTGATTGTTAAAATATTTGAATCATGGGTCTTATAAATTCACTTGTTTATTTGATTTTATTTTTTTTTCTAATCAGTTTCACTTAAATTTTCCATAAAAAATAAAGTTGGATGTATTGGTGTAAGCATGCAGAAATATTTTAATATTTTTTCTTAAAAGAGTTTCTCGTAGCTTCTGCTCTGCACCACTATCAATAAGCTTCAATTATGATCTCAAATTGTATACTTTGTTTTGTGATGGCTGTAGTGAATGGGATCAACCTCCTGTTGACATGAGACCCTCAGACTCTATTACCATAAAGGTACCTGATGTCTTCAATTTATTATGATCAAAGGTACTTTAGTGTTATTTTTGATGGAATAATTACAATTTTATACCTCATCTTTCAGGATTATGCAATTGAGACCCCTTTGAAAAAATCATCCACAAAAGATGAAGCAGATACACTTTATGAAGTGAAGATTGCTTTTAACACTAAAAGTTCAATTGCAGCTATAAATTTTGTATTAAAGGTACGAATTGAATTTGTTATTGGTAACACACCAACACCTTAAGTATTTTCAATTATTTTTTTGCAACTAATTCACTTTTAGTGATTTAGGACGAGGAAACTGAATCTTGGTATCAATACAGAGGGAGAGATTTTAAAGTTCCACTGGTCAATTTCTCTGATGAAAATGACAATGCTGTAGGTAATAAGCAGGAGTTTGCGGTATGGCCAGGTTGGATCATACTTTCTTTGTTGACCACCATTTTAAATAATAAAGAACCAAAACAAGCTGGTTAACAAAGTTGTTTCTTCAGGGCAGTTTTCTAGCATGATGATCCAATCAGAAGACACATATTCTGAAGATGAAAATAAAAATGGTAACTCAAAAGAATCTGAAAAAAGTTTCTATGAAGAACATCCGATCGTACAAGAAACCGTGGTTGAGAACTCCATGGATGTTTATATAAAAAAATGTTCAAAAACATCCAATTATCTTGTAAATATAGAAACCGATATTCCTGATGATGTTATTGTTCATTGGGGAATATCAAAGGATGATAGTAAAAAGTGGGAAATTCCATCTGGACCTTACCCGGCTAATACATATTTATTTAAAAACAAAGCTTTGCGTACACAATTGCAACACAAAGAGGGTGGGAATGGATGCTATGGATTATTCCCGTTAGATGAAGAAACTGCTGGTTTCCTTTTTGTTTTGAAACTTAAAGATAACACATGGATTAATTACATGGGTAGTGATTTTTACATACCAATTCCAAAGGAGAGTGAACAAGATAGGGAAGTGGATGAAGAAGATACCGCATATACTAATGAAATCATCAATGAAATCAGACATCTGGTAAGTGGCATATCATCTGAAGCCAACCGAAAAACAAAAAGTAAAGAAGCACAAGAAACAATTCTTCAAGAGATTGAAAAGCTAGCTGCAGAAGCTTATGCTATTTTCAGAAGCTCTGTTCAAACTTCACCAGAGATCACCGAGGAAGTTGTGGATGTTGAATCAACTGTAAAGATAAGTTCAGCAACTGGATCAGGCTTTGAAATTTTGTTTCAGGGATTTAATTGGGAGTCTAATAAATCTGGAAAATGGTATGTGGAATTAGAAGAAAAAGTTGCCGAGTTGGCATCACTTGGGTTCACTGTTGTTTGGTTGCCCCCACCAACAGAATCCATCTCACCTGAAGGCTACATGCCAAGGGATCTATATAATTTGAACTCTAGGTGCATATGTGCATATAAAATATTTAATTCATACACACAATCTTATATTGTGATCGATTGCTAATTGACTTGTGCTGATCAGGTATGGAAATGCTGATGAATTAAAATCTTTAGTGAAGAAATTCCATAAAGTTGGTATCAGGGTTCTAGGGGATGCTGTGATAAATCATCGTTGTGCGCATTATCAAAATCAAAATGGTATTTGGAACATTTTTGGTGGTTTATTAAATTGGGATGATCGTGCAGTTGTTGGTGATGATCCCCATTTTCAGGTATTGCTTTTAAAATGTTTTATTTCTTTTGATGATGGCCTTGAAGAACATTATTGAAGTTTCTTTGGCATTTATTGCAGGGCCGGGGAAATAAGAGTAGTGGAGATAATTTCCATGCTGCCCCAAATATTGATCATTCACAAGAGTTTGTGAGAAAAGATCTTAGTGAATGGTTATGCTGGCTTAGGTTAGTCATCTCACTGTTATCAAACTTTCTTGATTTCTCTCCATTTTATTTTCATTTTTTCTTTATTTTTTTTGTAGGAAAGAGATTGGGTATGATGGATGGAGGCTAGATTTTGTACGTGGATTTTGGGGTGGTTATGTGAAGGAATACATGGAGGCAAGTGAGCCATATTTTTCTGTTGGGGAATACTGGGATTCTTTAAGTTACACATATGGTGAGATGGATCACAATCAAGATGCTCATCGCCAAAGAATTATCGACTGGATAAATGATGCCAATGGAACTGCTGGAGCTTTTGATGTCACCACCAAAGGAATTCTTCATTCTGTAAGTAAATATTTACAACATATTCTTTAAGCCATTGGATTGTGTACCATAATTTGTTTTTTTGCACATACATACATGCATCACATACAGGCAATTGAAAGATGTGAATACTGGAGATTAAGTGATTCAAAGGGAAAACCTCCAGGTGTTGTCGGCTGGTGGCCGTCTCGTGCTGTCACCTTTATTGAAAATCATGACACTGGTTCTACACAGGTACCATAATTAACCAGTTATGTGTGTGTGTGTGTGTTTGTGATTTGGTTAACAGATTTATGCACTTGGCTGTGAAGGGTCATTGGAGATTTCCTGGTGGAAAGGAGATGCAAGGATATGCTTACATTCTGACTCACCCTGGGACCCCAACAGTTTTTTATGATCACATATTCTCCCGCTACAAATCTGAAATTTCTGCACTCATCTCACTCAGGAAACGAAACAAGATACAATGCAGGAGCACAGTAAGTGTGATTCACATGGTTCTCTACTTAAAATTACTCTGTATACCCCTGTATATATGTTCATATTAAGTTAAACCAATCAACCCTGTGTGTGATGTATGCATCATTTTAGGTTAGAATCAACAAGGCAGAAAGAGACGTTTATGCAGCCATTATTGATGAGAAGGTGGCTATGAAGATCGGACCAGGGCATTATGAACCCCAAAGTGGTTCACAGAAATGGTCGTTGGCGGTTCAAGGCAATGATTACAAGGTATGGGAAGCATCGTAAACCATTCATAATCAACCAAATTTCAAGTATGAACATAATGAACACAAATACTGTATACTAAAAGATTATTTAGTGATTACGTTAAGAATAAAGTTGTAAACTATTGTTACCGAGTGTGAACATAATTAACCGGCAATTAATTATTATAACTTGGGGAATTGTATTTGTTTTTAATAATCATTATATTATTATTATTATTATCATTTTATTTTTTATTTTTGTTTTTGTTATTGTTTGCATTGGTATTTTATGTGTGTAAATGAAAAACTAAAAGAAGTCAACCATCGCTTATCCAGCCGGACCACGGGACCAGCCACATTCTTTAGATGTCAATGTCACTTGGTGGGTTTCATGGGCTTTTTGTTTAAAATGGCCCAATCAATCAATGCTCCATTGATTTTTTTTGGAAAGCTGATTTTTTGATAACTAACAGATTACTAGAGTATTATCGTGTTACTGGCAGTACTTTGCTAATTGCTAACTCTCCTACCGGTGTATAAATTGGATTTTTTTTTGTCTCAGATCAAGTTAAAGCCAGTGTAGGTGGAATTGTTGGATAAACAAAGTCAACCGTTTTTGTTTTTTTTTTTAATGAACTGTTCGCATGGAAACCCCTTTTTTGTGAGGGAAATGATTGGGTTTAAATTAGGTTGTTTGGATTTGAAACCAACTTGATATAGGTTTGGTTTCGGTAAAACCGAGTTGAAACTGGTTTCAATGTAAAGGATAATTAGGAACCGATCTTAATCCTATGGGTTGAGTTGGGATTTCTAGAACCGGTTTTGCAATCGTATCAAGCTGGGTTTGAAATCGGTTTTGATTTCTAACCGACATGTTTCAAACCGGTTTTTTATCACCTCTAACAATTCAAACTGTTTTTAATCTCTAAGTCTCGAACTCAGTAGTCACTATTTCTTTGAACTATAATATATCAAACAGACAAACACTACTTAGGGACTATATATATTTTTTGTTTTACTTTTTGGTATTGTAACATTCCATTCTAGTGATCGTCTTTTTGCTTGCAAGAACTCGAAATTCATTGATCTTATAAACTTGTAATTGTATTTAGTAAAAATGCATCGATTTTGTACATATAGGGTCTCTACATGTTTAAAATCTTGTAAAGATCTCAATCTAGACTAAATTTGACAAAATGAAATAAAACACATACCAGCAAACGGTCATAAGCAACCCAGACTGAGGTGCATAAAGGTTCTTCCTTTTTTTAAAAAAAAATTAATTAATAAAAAAATCAGTTTGGATTTTAAACCGTGTCTAAACCGAAGTGGTTAACAGAAAAAACCAGTTTAAATGAATTATTATATGAAAAAAATCAATTAGATACTAAACAAAAAAAATGAACCGAATGAGTTTTTATTACATTTTTTTGTTTTGTTTTAGATTTAACAAAACATAATAAAAAATTGTGAATACATTTTTTTTGACATATATTCATTGTCGTTGCCGTTGTTTTCGTCTGGTAGTTTCCTTTTTGACTTTAGAGCTACATTCCGATTTATCGTAATCCCGTTCTCCTTTCCCTGAGTGTATTTTTTCTTCAATGGAGAATATGCTTTAGTCTTCTAATATCTTGCACACGTTTTAACGTGTACAAATTGTTTTTCAAATAAAAATACATTTATGTCAACTTTGGAGTTAGCCTTGTTCTTTAGATGTATAAAACCCTTTCACTACGAAAAACATCCAAATTTAAAGCTACTATAGAAATTTAGATAGCAATCACAAGTCATGACTATTGAACATGGATCTCGTAAACCGGTTCTCCTTTCGCTATGTGTATTATTCTTCAATGCATCTTGCACATGTTTTAATGCGTTTAAATGGTTTTTCAAACAAATACATATTTCTGTCAATTTCAGGGTTAGTGGTTGTTTGGTAACATTTGAATTATTAAGTGCTGAATGATTAAGAGGGTCTGAATATTTAAGTGATGAACCAATTAAGAGTGTTTAGTTCAACGTCTGAATAAAACTAAAAAATTACCCTCAAAACCCTAAATATGGTACCCTTCCCAGCCGTCGCCTCCCCGTCGTTACGTTGCCGTCGTCGTAGCCCCTGACACTGCCCCCGTCATCGCCGCACCATGGCAGGTATCTCGACCGAAGGGGAGCAGCCCAATCGCAGATGTCCTGACGAAGTTGTGTTTTTTTCGAGTGTTTTTGCGTTTTTGAGAGCTATGTTATAATCAAACTAATATTTCTAATACTTGTTTATACTAAAATATGAGGATAAAATGGTTCAAATAATGGTCTCAAACATTCATCTAGAAGTTGTATTATTGTTATAAAATGATCTTTCTTTTTAAACGATAAAATTTTTCTAATCAGTAAAAAAAACAGTTGGTATCTCAGTAATCCAAAAATGATATCAAACTAATGATTTTTTTAAGTATAGGTAAATTTATTTTTTTCTTATCTTTAAATAGCAAGATGAAACAGAAAAACATATTAGGAAAAAAAAAACTTACCTGCAGTGACGACGATAATTTTGTTTCTTTCTCTTTTTGTCTCCCTATTATTTAATTTTAACGCCGGTAATTTTTTCTTTCCTTTTTTTTTCTATCATTTCATATAAAAGTATGCATATAAATGTTTTTTATTTAATTATAACTTTTAGTTGTCTAATCACATCCTTGTGTAGCATTAATTTGATTTACATCCTTGTGAAAGCCGATATAAAGATCGAAAAAAAAAGTTCAAAAATATTTTGATATGCAAGAAGCAGTGTTGTTACCCCCACGTATAGGTGTGGAGGGCAATAGGCTCTCTTGAAAAATATTTTCCAGTAGTTTATATATGTTAAATTTCCGACCGAACCCTCTTAGTATTTTACAATCGCGCCCCTTAAATTTGCATAATAAGATTGATGATGAGAATTTAAGTAATAGTTGTATTTGTTTTGTAAATAAAAAGTTACATAGAAAAATCTCCCTATATGACGTTTTAGATATGTTTTTAAAAAATAAAAACCCGTAAAGAACTATTTTAGATTATTGTATTTTCATTATGTTTTCGTATATCAAATTAAGTCTAATTGTTTTTTTTAACATGACTTGACCCGATTGGACTCAAATTAACATAAACAGAATAAAAAAATTATTATATAACAATACTTAACGTATAAAAATATTTCACCCCAATGAAAAAAATTTTGGGCCCGCTACTAACAAAAAGACCGTGATGACACTAAAAAAGTGTGAAATCCCTCTAATACCTCAAACTTTTACCAAAATTTTGATAAACAATAAACATTAATACTTTAGCAAATGAATGAATACCTTCTAATTAATTAATGTGAATACTGCAAATAATAAAAGATTTTGCCTAATAAAAATAAGAACTAATAGAATTTTAACATGTGGTATGATCATTTAGATATATAATCTTATTTTTGTACTAATTTTTATTTTTGTACTATATTCTTTTTTGTGCTGTATTTTTGTGTTTTTTAACTATATTTATGTGTTTTTTGTATTTTATTTTTGTTTTTGTACTACATTTTTATTTTTAGTACTGGTTTTAATTCTCTAGTACTATATTTTTTGATTTTTGTACTAAATTTTATTTTTTGTATAGAATTTTTGTTATTATTATTTCTAACATATATGCCACATATCAAACTTTTATTGGTTCTTACTCTTTTAGGCAAAAATCTTTTCTTAATAGATACAACCCTTCTAATTAATACCACTTAGGTTTCCAGTGAAAATTTAAAAAGAAAACCTGATTAACGTATGCTTAATTACACTTTAGTTTGAAGTTGAATGCACCGATTGCACATTAACTTATATATTTTCTTTAAAAGTTAAAATTAATAACCTCATTAAATAGCCAATCTGTTGAACTAATTAAATATATAATTATTATTATTGTTTTTTTATTATTATTTTTCGAGTTATTTGCTATAGTTAAAAATATTTGCACATATATATAGCTAGGAGTCCGACAAACATTGTGTATCTTTCAATTGGTTGATGACAGAGAGAAAAATGAGCGTATTTGCACATTAATTAATTAACATTTGCTATATATCTCTTGGTTAACCGCTAATTACTGAACAACCTTTGTTATATAAAGGATCGGAATAATTAGATATCAAATATCTAATCAAGCAAGTCATTGGCTTGTTAAGTGAATCGATTTTCCTTTAAAAAATAAAAAAAATAAATAAATAAAGTACCTTCATTAGCAGGTACATAAATTATTAATCACGTGCATTACGTACGTCTTCGTGAAATTAAGGAGTAATCATACCATACTAAACAATGGGGAATCATTGTTATGTTGTATTTTTCACCATTGCATGTGTCGTCTTCTTTGCAGAAGCTGTTCGTCTAAATGAAGACGTTGAAATGTGAGTTTTCTTCCATGCCTACGTACCTGCAACTAATTAAATTCAATTGTTATATATAACTTTCATTTTAGAGTAAACTTAAAAAACTAATCACAATTGTTATCAATCAATTTTGTTTTTTGTTTTTTATTTTACATTTTGTTTTATTATAAGGTTAAATCGGTTAACAAAAAGAAAAAAAATAAAAAATTATATGTAACTCATGTTATTATATATGTGTAACTCATTGATTACATATATGTAACTTGTAAACTACATATACGAGTTACATATATGTAAATTTTTTGGTTACATATACGTAACTTCGTAATCTACGTATTTTTATTAAAAAATTTCTTTGTTTATACCATTTCTAAGCTAAATATAAAAAATCATGAATTTTTTTTTTTAAATTTGATTGTTTAGTACGAGTTTTCTTAATTTTCTTTAAAGTAATGAGTTTTTATTTGAATCATCTCCTGTATGTATGTATGTATGTATGTATGTATGTATGTATGTATGTATGTATGTATGTATGTATGTATGTATGTGTATAGGCTTGATGAATTTGGAGCAAACTCAACAAGGAGGAGCCTAAGCGCATGTTCGGCAAACAACGTAATAGACAAGTGCTGGCGGTGCAAACCCGACTGGGCGGACAACCGACAAGCATTAGCGCAATGTGCGGCGGGTTTTGCAAAGGGAACAACCGGTGGAAGCGGCGGCGATACCTACACCGTCACCTCAAATGCAGACGATGATGCTGCAAATCCAAAGGAAGGCACGCTGCGGTTTGGTGTCACGCAAAGCCGACCGTTGTGGATCGTGTTTGAAAAAGATATGGTGATTGCTTTGACACAAGAGCTGGTGGTAACCAGCGATAAGACAATTGATGGCAGAGGTGCGAAAGTTGAGATCACGGGTGGAGGTCTGACCCTGATGAATGTGAAGAATGTGATCATTCATGGGATTAACATCCATGATGTTCAAGAAATGCCAGGAGGCATGATTAAGAACTCAGAAGGTCCAGCAGAAATGCGATCAAAGAGTGATGGTGATGGTATTTGTGTCACTGGTTCCACCAAGATATGGATCGACCATTGCTCCCTTAGCAAGGCGGTTGATGGGCTTATCGATGTCACTTTGGGCAGCTCAATGGTCACCATTTCAAACTGCAAATTCTCCCAACACCATAAGGTACGTAATTAATAACCTACATACATCCAAATTGGGATTTAACTGGGTACGTGTTGTTGTTGTATACATCCAATTCAGTTAATTTTTAGTTGCTTTGAAATGTATATATACAGGTGATGTTGCTGGGGGCTGATGACGCGCATCATCAAGATAAAAGCATGCAAGCCACTGTTGCATACAACTTGTTTACCGACGGATGTGATCAACGAATGCCGCGATGCCGATTTGGGTTCTTCCAAGTTGTTAACAACAACTATGACAGATGGGGAACGTACGCCATCGGAGGAAGCTCCGCACCCACCATCCTCAGCCAAGGCAACAAATTCTTAGCCCCCGATGACGCTACCAAGAAAAATGTACGTACGTTTAATTAGATGGCTATATATTGATTAATTAAGCTACAATTAACTAATTATATGTATATGTTTTTGAAGGTCTTGGTGAGAGCTGATGCACCAGAGTCAGAGTATATGACGTGGAACTGGAGATCAGAAAAAGACAGTCTTGAAAACGGAGCAATCTTTTTGGCATCCGGGTCTGACCCATCGCTAACCGGTGAACAACAAGGCCTCATGATTCAAGCCGAACCAGGAGAATCCGTTCCGCAGCTCACCAGTAGCGCTGGTGTACTCTCATGCGTCGCCGGGCAACCTTGTTAAGTTAATTAATGAACCACTGCACCCGGACGCCCAATTTCTGAACGAGCTTTTATAAATTCATGCATATATGTTTTCTCCATTTCTTTGTTTTTAATATTTTATATGTATTAATTAATTAATTAAGATACGTAATGGAAATATATATGAACCATTACATTCTATTAACATGTTTGACTGAAACATGTTGTTTTGTATTCATAAATACGTATGAAATTGATTACACTCACAAAATTGTATACATACATACGTAAATATATGTATATACGTTTATCTTTTAATGTAAATAACTTCTCATTCATATTTAAAAATGTGTTTATATTGATTTGGGAACAATTTCATTGTTGTTTTTCTGTTTATTATTCTGTTTTTTTTTACTGAATTGTGAAAAATGATATCTATCACAAATTTTACTACCAAAAATGAAAAGGTTGTAAAATTAAATTTGCAACCCATCTAAGTTTCAAATTACTAAACAAATTAAGACTAATTGTTTAATTTTAATGTTTAGCTAATAAACTTACAATTGAGACATAAAACATATTTTTTGAATAAATATATAGAAACATTCACAAACGCAAATTAATGAACACGATCTTTGTTCATACTTGTTCATTAACCAAATAAATGAAGGTTATTGTTTATGTCTTTTCATTTATAAACAAATATAATATATAGTTCATGAAATATTCTTTGATATATTTACAACCGTAGTAGTGATACGTGATTGTAAATAGGTAAGGCCATCCTAAAGACCTAAAGTCTAAACCCAACCCTCCCCATACGGGCCACCCATGAGGGAAAGTATTTATTATTTATTATTTAATTATGTGTTTTTGTAATTATTTTGATGGAATGTTTTTATTTTATTTAAAAAGATAAATATAACATGATAAAGATATCTAACTGAACAAAGAAAATTAAATCCCTCCAAATAAGCCATATGTCAAACAATAACAACAATTCTAATGCATTATTGTGATGTTGAAACCCAATGACTAGTGAAACTCACATGTAGTTGACTGATGATAGTTGAAGAATATTATTCACTAATAATAATAAAATAGACCGTAATAACAACAACAAACAATAACAATAACAATAACAATTTTTATGTAAAATGATATATCGTTAGATCATACCATCCGAAGTGATTTCAACTAAATAGTATATTTTTTAAGTTGTATATATAAACAGTGAACTCAACTGGCATTTGATAAATTCTCAGCCGTCAAAACTTATCATATCAATATCAAATCATGGCCATTCAAATTGAGAGGTTACATCAGTTTTGATATGATAAGGGAGGTTTCTTAGTATAGTTAAGGTGATTTTAGTACAGATGACATATATAAGACATATGCATGATAGTTTCACTTGCCACAAAGACACATCTCATTTTATACCAGGTGGTTATCAAGCACATACTTGCTACTTGTATATCTACTTCAATCATATGTGCTAGAGAGAAATTCGGCATGGAGGTGTTTGTTGGTGGCCCTCCAACGAGCTGCAACTTTAAGAGGGAAATACAGACTGAAAATACAGTGACGGATCTAGAGTGGTCTTGTAAGTTGTAACCTCTTCGATGATAAGGGTAGGCCAAGGTTCTAACGCATCAATTGTTGCCAAAAAAAACCCAAAAGAAAAGAAGAATGACCCTAATATGAGTGGTCTTGTAAGTTGTAACCTCTTGGATGATGACAACAATATAGAATTGGTTATGGGTGATCATTTGTGAGATTCATATTCAGATGGCTCTGCCTAGTCTCCATTTCTTTTGATTTATGTGACTTGTTTAGTTATAACCTTGTTATGTTTCATTAGAAAAGGTTCATTTTTCATTTTTTACTTTCGGTTTTTTCTTTTGTTTTATGGTCTTTTTTAGAGGTGACAAGATGTCATCAAGACGAGAGATGTCGAAAAGGAAGGACAATAGGATTATATATTTTTTTGAACGGCCAACTAATCAACTGCCGGGTACTCCGTACGCGACCTTCAATAGCTAAAGGATACCCGAGCTGGCCACTAGTCCAGACGGACGGAGCCCTAGCCAACCAACCATCAATTCCCGGGGAAACCCGACCCAAGCACCCGCCCATAGGCACGACGGTGGAAGGACTGTAAAACCGGATGGGATCAAGGATCGAACCCATGACCTGGGTCTTCGATCACTTCTCTCAATACCTCCATCTTACCACTAGGACATGACATCAGTGCATCATAACCCAAGCGGTTGTGGGTTTTTCTACCAATTGGGGTCCTTCATTCACTACTCACGGTTCCTAAGGGGCTGTTTGATAAAATCTGAATGGATCTGAATAGGTCTGAATCTGAATGGTCCAGATTCAGACCGTTTGTTTCACTTAAAAAAACATGTCTAAATGGGTGCCCCCATCTGAATAGGGGTCTGAATCAATCAAACCTTAAACCATGGGGTATGTCCCTTGGTCCAATCACTTCACATGTGCGCCACGTAGGCGTCACGTAGGCACCCACCACAACCACCCACTCCACCAAAAGTGGTGGAAATGCCCTTTGGTCCAACCACTCCACGTCATCTTTTCTTTTTTTAAAATTAAATAATTAGATATAATTAACTATAAATTAAAAAATTACATAAAATTATAAATAAACATTACAATTTAATAAAAAAAGCTAATTATTTTTTTGTTTAATAAAAAAAATTACGTAAAATTATAAATAAACATTACAATTTAGTAAGTTGTGCGGCTTCGATTAAAAAATCTTCGCCTTCGCTAAAATCGTCATCTTCACGTAAAAATTGTATTTTTTAACATGTGTGCCACGTAGGCGTCACGTAGGCACCCACCACAACCACCCACTCCACCAAAAGTGGTGGAAATGCCCTTTGGTCCAACCACTCCACGTCATCTTTTCTTTTTTTAAAATTAGATATAATTAACTATAAATTAAAAAATTACATAAAATTATAAATAAACATTACAATTTAATAAAAAAAGCTAATTATTTTTTTGTTTAATAAAAAAAATTACGTAAAATTATAAATAAACATTACAATTTAGTAAGTTGTGCGGCTTCGATTAAAAAATCTTCGCCTTCGCTAAAATCGTCATCTTCACGTAAAAATTGTATTTTTTAACAAAACTAATTTTTTTTGTTTGATATTTTTTGTGTGATCTAAAGAATAAAAATTGTGTGTAATGTTAAATTATGGTTGTATATATAGTCTTTTTTTTTAAAAAACCTTCAACAGTCAAAGATAGCTCCACCAACGGTCTGCCGTTGCCCCACTCACACCCAACCCTCCACGCCCGCCCACACCCCGGAGGGGGCGGTGTTCCCGCCCTATTCACGCCCACTCACATGGCATACCGGGCGGTCTTACAACCTTTCTTTTTTTAACCTTAGCTTGCTCTTTTCCCTATTGTCTTCTTCGTCGCCTCCAAGCTCCAACTGACCAGAATCTAGTTTCACCACCAAACCGGTCACCACCGCTACTTCCGGTCGTCACCACCAAACCGGCGGTCGTCGCCACCCTCCAATCGGCCGTCGCCACCCTCCAAGCGTCGCCGCCCTCCATTCCAGGCACCCTCCATCGTCGCCGTCGCCAGCCACCAGCCACCCTCAATTTTCGTCGTCTCCGGCCACCAGGCACCCTCCATCGTCGCCAGCCGTTGCTCACTTCCCCTGGTAATCTCCCTTCGAATTTGTTTCTATTTTTTTCAACATTCCAGCCATTTTTTAATGCTAAAGTTGGATAATAATTAATTGTTGAAGTGTTTTTACAGCCATTTGTGCGATTTTGCAAGTTATCATGTGGGTTTGTTGGGTTAGGATTAGTTGTACAAATGGATTTACAATTTCTTAGCCACTTTGAATGCTATGTTTTCTTTGTTAATTGTAAAAATGTTTTTACTTTAAATGTTATTTTTCAAGTGTTCTTACAATTTCTCAGCCATTTTGCAAATGAGGATGTTTGGATTTTACCTTATTTTTATTTATATTATTACTATTTCTCAGCCATTTTGTTAATTGTACAAGTGTTATTATTTATATTGTTACTAAAAAAATGTTTCAAAAGACTAAATTTTCGTTCAAATGTTCAACCGAACAGTCTTAACTGGTTCAACACTTAATGATTCAGATGATTTAGATGCTACCAAACGGCCCTTAGCCCAACACTTAGTTACTCGACCACCGGACAGACTCGCACCGAACCTGGTTTATATAAGAATTATATGGGACCCAAGACGTACAAATGAAGGCAAATCAAGTTTAGTGTAGCATCGGTCTCTGCATATTGGGTCCATTTGAAGACATAAACCGGTTATGACCTTCCTAATCAAATGCCGGTTCCAATCATGAATGGACTACAATCCCAGTGAAAAGATGAAGTCCATCATGCTACTGCAAAATTAACGATTTCTGAATGGCTTACAATCCCACGTTCCAGGTTTCGTTTTTATTTTTTGACTTGAATTATGAAATTCAATTTTATTGATTATAGCATGTTTGATGCACAATTAAATGACATACCATTTATATTGTTTTCAACACCTGTTTAAGGGTTATAATATGCTTAAAATTGAGCCTTTTATGCTTAAATTTATTGCGTGGCTCAATATGCACTTCATGTGTTCGATGAAATGTCTCTGTGTAAGTTCAAATCCATGGTATCTTCAAACTGAACTTTGTGAGAGTGTCAGACAATAATGTTTATTTTTTGAGATCTCTATATGATAAGCTTCAAACTTGGGATGATTCTTGAAACCCCTAGTTGCTAGAAAAGTGTCACCAAAGGTTAGATTCACTACCTCCATTAGATCTTTATGAGGTGTTAGGGGATATCAATTAGGTGTTTATCAAAGCTCTTGTCAGGTAAACAAATTTGGCTGACTCAGATTCCATAGAAAAGCTATAATTATGCAGAACAACGAGTTGCAAATACATTACATATTTACATGAGATGGAACACCGATAGGATTATCACGTTCAAATCTGTATATAGCTCATGTATATAACGGATTGTTATGATCAACTATATAGTGGTTCATGCATGATTCTTGCCTTTTAATGTAATTAGATTGTTATGATCAATTATATAATAAAATTATAATTGAATTCTTGTTTTACAAGTAGGATAAGTATGATAAACTATTGATGAAGTTGGTTTATTATTTAAGTTTACTTGAACTTTTTACACATGATTTAAGTATGATAAACTAATCTAGTTGCCGATGTGTACACAGGAGTAGATATAAAAGAACTTGGGTTTCGTCGTTCTCTACAAAAACGTAGATAGGGCTTTTTTTTTAATTATTTTTAATGGGCCAGTTGTATGGGTTTTATAATGCAGTAGTAGGTTCACCTAATTTATAATGCATAATATTCGGATCGTTTTTTTTTGGGTATCATTGGATCTGGAGTCTGGACCGAAGACCAGCCGAGACTGAATGCTTTCCATTGTTAGGTTTGAAAACCTAACATAAAGGATTACTACATTAGTACATTCCGGGTTTCGGGTAATCTCAATTCTCAAACTGGGTATCAGGTTTTGATCTGAAGTATGCTTACCCTTAGTTGTTGTTAATACATATCATCATTAAAATGATCCATTAAATCATGAACCTATACTTAGTAAGCGTAACTAACCAATTCCTTAACGAAGGAACACAAACTAAGTTTTTGTTCGGTATATATTCATAAATTGTTCATGAACACGTATAATGTTTGACGAATGAACAAAAATATTAGATTGTTTAATGTAAATAAAAATGATATATCATAATTAAATCATCAACTATATTTATTAATAAATTTTTATTAAACAATCAAAGAGATATGATATATCACCAATTAATTGTTTAAGCACTTTACTAGTATACTCTTAGTGGTTTGTTCTCTCGTCATATCACACATACACCCTTTGGTTAGACCTAACAATTTTGACAGAAAGTAAAATAAATGGGTTGGTTTTTGTGAAAAGTTATTGTATTTTGGGTTTAATTGTTTAAATAAGTAGCATTATAACATAGAATATGTTGAGATGAGTAACACTTAACACCGAGTTTGATATTTAGTTGATTTCATATTTTCATGTCAAATACAAATTGAAATTATGAATCGGGTTTTGTAAAGAGAAACAAAAAACTAAATTAGATTCTAACATATGCAAAAAATAATTCTCAGATAATATTAATGAACAATCAATTTGATACATGTTTCTTTCTCTATATCACACAACTAGTTTTGGATTATACTTGTATAGAGAAGAGTGATTAAACCTGCTTGTAAACAAATTTTACATGTGCTTAGTGATGCCAAGATTCATTGCTCCAATAAACTGATAGTAAAAGGTTGGATAGAACTTTTTTCAGATTTCGCATTGAATCGCACTGCAGAAGCACAAATTAACTTAGGTAAAATCTAATTGTCAAACAATCTGAATTTGCAACAAAATCAGTCTAGTTCATTGACTCTAGCACTTGATTATAGGTAGATAGAATGGAAGCAAATGAAAGAGTGAAAGATACACAAGAAAAACAAGAATTATGGAGTTGGGGAGCAGGTACAGAGGGACAGTTAGGAACCGGAAAGCTTCAAGACGAATATCTTCCTCAACTTATCCCTATTCTCCCTTCATTTTCTCTTCTTTCTTGTGGTGGGGCTCATGTCATTGCTCTCACTCATGGTATGCATACTCTCGTGTGTGTGTGTAGTCTCACATGTTTTGTATTTATATGGGCCTGCTATACATTTGCAGGAAAAAGGTATTGACTTGGGGAAGAGGCACATCTGGTCAACTTGGTCATGGAGATAAGGTCAATAGCCTAGAACCAAAATCAGTAGAAGTTCTAAATAACTTCAATATAGCCCATGTGTCAGCTGGATGGAACCACTCAGGTTTTGTATCAGGTTTGTTCTCACTTGTCAAGAATTCGGTCCCATTTGTCATTAAATTACATTCTTTTTGCTCAGCAGAATGTCTTTATGTGTTTGTAGAATGTGGGCAGCTTTTTATTTGTGGAGACGGGTCATTTGGTAAGCTTGGGCTGGGTGATTACATGTCACAATATTCTCCCATAAAAGTCTCTCATTTTGCATCAAGGCATGTTTACCAAATTGCATGTGGGATGCGTCATTCCTTAGCCTTGTTAAAAGGTGAAGTTACATTTATTAATTGAATTCTAATAGTTTTGAATGTGTTGTTACCATGAAGAGATCATGCGTTCCGTTTCTATGTTTGTATCACTCTGTATTTTTAGATTGAATTTAGAATATTTGACTCAAATTATTAAGGCCGCTTTGGTTCAGGTGAACATGGAGATCAAGTGTATGGTTTTGGATCTGGGAAGCGTGGTCAACTAGGGATATCCAATGAAAAAGTTAAATCTGTAAGTCTTCCACAGAATGTTTCTGGATTGCAGGAGGTCAATGTTAGCAGTATCGGTGCAAATGGAGATCATAGCGCAGCATTATCTTGTATGTGAGCTGTTTTTTGTTCATATTATCTATTCTTGATTCATAAAAGGTTAGATCTAATGATTCCCCTTCCCCATCTCCAATGTGGATGTTTCATCTTCTTTTTTATTAGCCGATGGACGTGTATACACTTGGGGGAGAGGGTTTGATGGGGACCCAGATGTGTGTTGTCCGAATTGTGTGATTTCACATTACTCATTTAAGCAGGTTGCCTTGGGGTGGAATCATGCTTTAGGTTTAACAGGTGCAATTTTGATTTTAAAAGTGTTGTTTGACCTGTTAAAGTCTTCAGATTGGAGTTAATTGCATGAGGATTCAACCAAAAGCTAAAATTCTTGGTTTTTGTGCACAGATGAAGGAGATGTTCATATGCTTGGGGGCAGCCATCATGGGATTCTTAACAATCATCAAAAGGAAATTTTGGTCAATCGTATGTATAATCTCACTCTACTAATGATATACTGAATTCTTGAATCAAGTCGATTATCTTGAGTTCTTGAGTTTTATTCTGAATAAATTGTTTAAATTTTATGATCCAAGTTGTTATTCAAGCCTTTATCGAAGTATAATTCTTTATAGTTAACTCAAAATACAGTGAATAAAAATCAACCTTGATCAAGCAATTATATTTATAAAATTTTTATATACCTTTTCATGAAGATTTTCAAAGAATCTCGTGGATCTAATTGATTATAATCTGTTAACTTATAAGGCAAACAACCGGTAAATCGATGTATTATTTAGGCAACGGGTCTTGAATCTTTTATCACACAATATGCAATAAATATTCTGTATTATTAATAGGGCCCTTAATCTAGTAAAATGTTGAACTTCTTAAATTTAATATTTAAATTCCTCACTTCTTCCTGGCTATTATAATTTTCTTTTTGTTGTGTGTGTGTGTGTGTGTTTGATCATCAATCCCACCAATATTGCTTTGGTTTGCAGAGGATCTAAACGAAGACAAATTAAAGAAAATTCCTGGTCTGAATAGGATAAAAGTTGTGGGAATTGCATCAGGATCAGAGCACTCTGTCCTCACCACAGGCAAGTATTTTGTTTAGTAAAATGGATGGGTCTTGTGGGTTGGATAACACTCAAAGTCGGGCACATATTGTTGGTATTTTGAGCTTAATATATAGAAAATCAACAAGAAAATATGATCAGAAGCTTGTATTTTATGGAATGTAAATTGATAGCGTGCATCGATTACATAACATTGCAAGACTATAAATATTTGAAAAAATAACTAAAATGTTATCGTTTAAAGTTAATTAATTCCAACACTTTTAACGTTAAAATTAGTGTAAATTTACTTTGCCCCCTTGAGGGCTGACACATACATATACATTATATACCTTAAAATTAGTGCAATTAGGTTGAACAACTTTCAACCTAATTGACATGTTTATAATCCAATGCAAATATTGAGTTGATACTCAAAATGATGATCTTGTAGAGCATTATTAAATGGACTAAAATTTTGTGCAGAAAATGGAATGATAATGACGTGGGGATGGGGTGAACATGGTCAGCTTGGGTTAGGAGGCACTGGTGATCAAACTTGTCCTCAGGTTGCAAGTATGTCACAAAATGATGCAAGAGAATATATAGCCTCAAAAGTTTACTGTGGAAGTGGCTTTACATTTGTTGTTCGGGCTTGGAGGCCCAAATAACCTTGGAGATAGGCCCACAGATGCCTATGGGACTTGGGCTGCAAAAGGCGAACGTTTTTCTGTGTCAACTTGTCAAGTAATAAATATATACTTTACAAAGGTATCGCTAAATTTCTATTTAAAGAAATGTCACATATGGTATCTTACAAACAATTTGTAAGAAGTTCAGATGGTAATCATTGGAAAATATGTTGTATTTATTATACCACGTATGATCCATTCAAATAAAACACCACGTGGTCTGTAGACTGCAGATATTTTATCTTTTAAAAAACAAATATCACCTTAACGGTGTAAGAGAGATGCAGATTAGATTGTAGTCCCTCACTGACATGCTTGGTTTTTTCCTCGAATATATAACATTAAACTAGGGGTTTAAAAAAAAATCCAAATATGAATCTAAAAACCCAATACTTCTAATATAAAACATCTGAAAAATTCGAACATTTAAAATTTTGAATATTTATATTTTCAGAATAAGTTATTTACAAAAACTTGAGAAAATTACACATTTCGTCCTTTATGTTTGTAACATTTTTCAGTACATGTCATTTTCCTTTAAAAACAATCTAAATTATCCTTAATGTTTAAAAAATTAGCCTTGCCTTTTTTAACCTAGACAACCTCTGATGGCGATGATAAGGATAGGCCAGGGTTCTGACGCACCAATTGTTGCCAACAATAGCCCCCAAAAGAAAAGAAGAATGACACTAATTTGAGTGGTCTTGTAACCTCTTCGACGATGACAACAATATAAAATTGTTGCAGACGACCTCTGTGGAAGATGGAGGAAGACAAATAATGCAATTTGTGGCCTTGTGGGGTTCAAAGGAGGTGTTTTTAATTCAAGTGATGATATTAGGGTTTTAAGATTGCCATTGGATTAGGTGATCAAATGGTTGTGGGTGATCATTTGTGAGATTCATATAGATGCCTTTGTCTAGTCTCTATTTCTTTTGATTTATGTAACTTGTTTAGTTATAATATTATTCTTGCTATGTTTTATTAGAAAAGATCATTTTTTTTTATTTTTGGTTTTTTTTTCTTTTGTTTTCTGGCCTTTTTTAATGGTGACAAGATGTCATCAAGACGGGAAATGTGGAAAAGGAAGGACAATCGTATTATGAATTATGTAACAAGTGCATGATAAACGGGTTGTGGGTTTTTTCTACCAATTGGGGTCCTTTCTTCACTACTCCTATGCGAATGGTATACACGATTCATAACTACTCCTCTTACCATATGAATCTTGCTTAACTAACACTAAGATCCGGCTCTACCCTAACTTTAATAGTTACTCGTCCACCAAACATGTGCCATTGCCTTGTTCTCTACCCTTAGTTGCTGTTAATACATATCATCATTAAAATGATCGATTAAATCATGAACCAATCGCCACGCCGATAGCCCTGAGCTATACCTAATAAGAGTAAATAACCAATTCCTTAACAAAGGGAACACGAACTAAGTTTTTGTTCAATATATGTTCATAAATTGTTCACGAACATGTATAATATTTGACGAAGGAACACAAATAATAGCCTGTTTGATGTAAATAAAAATGATATCACTAATTAAATCATTAACTATATTAATATAAATTTTTATTAAACAATAAAATATATATGATATATCACCAATTAATTGTTTAAGCACTTTATTAGTATACTCTTAGTGGTTTGTCCTCTCGTCTTATCACACGGACACCCTTTCGTTTGATTTGACAATTTTGGCACCAAGCAAAATAAATGGGTTAGTTTTGATGAAAAGATATTGTATTTTAGGTTTTAATAAGTAACATCATAATGAGTAATATCTTAACACAATGTGGGTCAAGATGTGTAAAATTAAAAACTACGAGAATAGAATAAATTCAAATACGTAACAATTATCAATAATATATTTGAAAAGAACTTTTTTTTTAAATTATTCAAATATATTATTTTTTTTAGAACTTTTTTTTTAAATTATTCAAATATATTATTTTTTTTAGTTATAACTCATTTTAAATTGAACTAAATTTGATGTTTTTTAAGAATAAGAACACATTTAGCTCCAAATTAATTTTGCTTAAAAATGATTATTAAAAGAGGCTATGATTATTGTAAATAAATATGATTTGAAAGATATTAGTGCACTTTAATGATAGTATGATGGTATCTTATTTGTACGATATGATGGATCTTGTGATGATATCGTATATTCATGTTTGCCCATGTGCCCTTTGTAAGTTCACATGAATTCGTTGATTTATGCATTCTTGTCGTAAACATGTTAAATGGAGATCCATTCTAAGTTCACATGTTATGCGAGTTTTATTGTAAGATTTGCGTTTTTCGTGTACAAAATAAAGTTGTAGATAGGCTAATTTTAGACTATCCACAGCGGTCACCCCACTGAAAACCCTTCCCCACTGAAATTTCATGCCACGTCATCACCCCACTGAAAACCTTAATCACCCACAATGGTCACCCCACTGAAAACCCTTCCCCACTATTGCACGTCATCAACATTTTTTAAATTTAATTGATTTATTTAATTTTTTTTTTGCAAACAAAAAATAATAAACTTAGAATTTATTTAAACCATTCAAATAAAGATACAAATAAAATAAAAATTACATTGCAAATTTAAATAAAAAAAACCATACAAAAAAAAACTAACAATTCAAATAAAATTTAACGATATTTATCCAAGAGTTTCTTTTTCATTTTTTTCATTATTTCACGATCTTCGTCGTCGAGCATGTCGGGAGGCAAAGACTCAAGTGCTCTGAGGTCGGATCGGAGAGTTTTCTCTTCGTGCATTTTTTTCCTTTCTTCGTGTTTTTGTTTTTGAAAAGTTGTGAAAGCTTGGAGTTGATCAGCGAGTTCGGTTGTTGACGTGTTAGAGGAGACGGTTTGACGACTCGAAGAGGACGCCCGTTTTGTTGTATCTCGACCCGTCGGTCTAACCGGTTCCGGTGGGGTGTCGAACTCGGCTTCTTCTTCGTCATCCTCTAGGTTAACCGCGTAATTTGTATGTGCGGTCGAACCCCCCGGCGAATACTCGTTCGATTCGGAATTTTTGGTTCTTTTTGAAGAACCTTGGACCTCGTTACCTTCTTGCCAAAGAACACGGAATTTTGGCGAGTCTTTTATCGCCACCCAAACGTGGTAGTGGTTAAACGTTTGGCCGTTACTCTTTAGTTGGTATTCCTTTTCGGCCCATTTCAACACGTTCTCGTCGCTCATCCCGCTTTTTCGGTTGTTTGCGCAGTTGCTATAGATCCCACTAAACTTTGTTAACTTGGTGCACATATCCTTCCACTTTGAATTTAGTTGATGATATGTGCGGTATTCGGCATCGAATCCCATCACATTGTGCCAACTAACGGTTACTTTTTTCCAAAAATTTTCTCGTTTTTGCGAGTTACCTACAAAAAATTTTTTCAAAAGTAAGTTAAAAAATTAAACCCTTTAAAATATTATATAACAAAACTAAGTAATCAACTTTTTACCTTTGGTTTTGTTTTCGGATTCGTCCATGTAACATCTTCCGAGAGCGATTTCTTCATCGTGAGTCCATTGCTTCGGTGCCATTGGACCACTACTCGGCCCTGTTCCAGCCGGCTGTTTGTTTTTCTTAACTTTTTTACGTTTTTGAGTGTCTTGTGTCTCCGGCACGACCTCGTTATCATGTTGACTCGGTGACACAAAATCAGATTCGAACCTAGGTTGAGAGAAGGGAGCAAAACCGGGTTGAAAGTTTGAAGGAGATTGGAAGTTTGGTGGATGTTGTTGAAAGTGTTGGATGTTTGGGTTTTGTTGTAGTTGAACCAATAAATTTCTAAGCGATTCGGGATCGTATGAGAACGGGTTGAATTCGGGATTGGGATTGTTAGGCCTTGGATTCATGTTTGTGATTTTTTTTTTAAAAAATATAGAGAGAAAGATGAAAGATGAAGAGATTTGGGTGGTTTTTTGGGTAAAAAAGGTTGGGTATTTATTTAGTTTTAAAAATTTGTTTTTTTTTTTTTCTTTTTTCCCGTTGAATAACGGTCAAAAATACCGACCAATCACAAAGCTTCAAAACCAACGGGAAGCGGGAGCCGTTCTTGGCATTTTAGCGGGGGCCGCGGGCATAGGGGGCGGTGTTCCCGCTGGACACCGCGGCGGGGAAGGCCACCGCTGGCCCAACGGAATGCCCATTGTGGCGAGTCTTATGAGACGACTCTTAGAGAAAATGACTTCATATATATGTTTTTATTTTTAGGTCAACAAAGTCAAAAAGTTTTTTAGGTTCAGGTTTTGACTAACAAATTAACATTTATACCTTCAGATTTTTTATAATTTCTACAAACCAGGTTTCGAGATATGTCACACATCTATTAACATTGCATCTACATTTATGCATAAGTTTTTCTAATTTTATTTACTAATGTTATTTTTAACGTTGTTTTGCGTTTTTTTAATTTCAACTTTTCTTATTATTAATGTTACTTAAAAATTGTGATTATGTTTTCATTTGAATTTTATTAGTTTCCAATTTATTCATATTACTTTTTTGTTGCCTATGAGTTTTCGCATTAATTTTATTAGAAATTTCGTTCTATCCTGTACTGTGACGTAGCTCGAGATAATTAATCCACTAATTTTTATTCAAATTAACAATGCGAGTCACTAATTATCAAGATCGTTCATTCGTTGTTTTTTTTCCGACTAGAAGTTATCCTGTCTATCCTATTCCAACTAATCTACATTAACATATACAAATAAACATTACTTGAACTCTTGATCTTAATATAAAAACATAACTCTAACTTCAAATGATTTTATCATTATACCCAAATTTATTCCATACTAGGTTAGTAATCCGTGTATTACACGAGATGAATAAAAATATATTATTAATTAATAGTTATCAATAAAAATTTAAACTATGCAAGATGATTTTTTAATATAAAATACGATTAAATATAATTTCATAGATTAAATAATAAAATAATTATATTTTTTTGAACACTTATTTTTTCAAAGTTTGTTTCTTTAAATAATTCGTTTTGGAAAATTATTTTTAAAAATTATATATTTTATAACAATTTGTCTTTTTTAAAAGTATGTTTATTTAATATTAATATATTTTTAATGTATTAAAAAATGTTATTTTTAATTTAAAAATGTGTGAAAAGTATATTTAATATTATTATTTAATAAATGGTATATTTAATAGGAGAGAAATATGAGAAAAAACATATCAAGGTGCTCTAGTAATGCGATAAGTGTTCTTACAAAAATCTTTATTTATTAGTTAAGTAAGATTCATTTATAATTAGACTGCTATTTAATTTTTTTGAAGTCGATCTTGCATTAAAACTTCCTAATTAACTAAAATATACGATAGCTAATCCTTTTTAACTTGTATTCATATGGAATTATCGTCCATATATTTTATTAGCCATAAATTATGATGTTTACATAAGAAAATGCTGAATATATCCGTTTGTCTTTAACCGCACATATAAAACATAATTATTTAATTGACTAGTTACCAATTATGTTACATAATTATTTAACTAGTAACCAATTATCTTAAATAGTTAAATTGCTAGTGAATTAATAAACAAAGGAAATATGCATGTGTATGTTAATTGGTCACCAGGAGTAGGTTTTTGTTGTGGAGAGCTAAAAAGTGCTTTAAATTTAGATTAATATATCACTTTCTTGAAAATTAAAATATGCAATTGCTATAAGATATGCCCCCAAGATTTGGTGAAGTTGTAAAAGGCTCATACTTTCTATTGGAGGTTGTCAAATTTTGTGAGACATGGTGACGCGCGACCCGGGCTATAACGCGGTTTTGTGTCCAAGCCAAAAGGGTTTTATGCGGCAAGGTTAAAGCTTCCTGTCCGGTTTTTTCCTGGAATAGTTGGTTGACGAGTCTTCGACTCCAACCCACTTGGCCCGTTAGGAGGGTTGGGTGGAGCCTCCGCTGCAATCGCAGCATGAGGGAGCCTCTCTAATACCACTGAAAATGCACCGCTGCAATTGTAGCAAGAGTGTAAGATTGAGGTTTCGATGCTCAGTCACTGCACTCTGAGGCAACGGTCTTGTCGTTTCATCAATCGCCATTCTAAAAAATTACTATAACATATGACAACTTTTATGACACTTGAATTAATTAAAAAAACTTGCCATTCTTGTATTTAGTTTTTAGATAATATAGAGAGATTAAATAATGGGTTATATCTTTTGTCAACTACAAAAATCTACCCACTATTAATATCATCATACTTTTCGTAAATTAATAAACTAGATTTAATTAACCCCTAAACAGGTCCTTCAAAGGACACAAGCACCAAAGAGTTCTGATACGGCCTATCAATAACAAGGGTCACATAGTTCCTTAATGTAACATCACCTACATCTTTTGCTGCAACGGTCAGCTTGTAATTTGTTCCACCATCCGATTTGGTCTCACCATCTACCACACTGCCAAAGCTTAGCGAACTTTGGGTCTGTAAGTTGTGTGTCGTCACTGCAAACTTTCCAACACTCACCACTTTCGGGTCGGACAGATTCGTGACGGGGGACCAATCATCTTCACCAAGTAGTGTTTTGCCATATGAAGCCAAGGAGACATTAAAGAAAATGGATCCCAAAAGAAAAACAAGTATTGTAAAGACTAGAGTTTGATAAGTCGAACCCATTATACGTACGTGTAGGAAAACTTTAGAAATTGAGGTGTGAAAAAGGCATTTGCTTAATATATATATAGATGTACGTGTGTGTATCTGTTTTTGTGTGTGTGTGTGTGGTGGTGGGGGGGGGGGGGGGTAGGTTCACATGAAATACAAGGGGTGTCATATATAGGTTGTAAGAAATTAGGAATGCAAACACGTGAGATACGACGCCCATATAAAATCACATGAAACATAATGTTATGGATCTTTAAAATAATAATAAAAATTGTAAAATCTACTTCATATCTTTTATAATTAAGTTTCCCGCTTCAAATATAATTAAAGTTATTAGAAGCTTGCAGGTTCACCTCATATCTTTTATTAACGCACTGGAATTATTTAATCCGTTTCATATTGTGGTAAATCGAACATTGTGTCTAATTCTCATATACGTATATGATACAAATGTGTGACTAACCTATTTAGTAGAGTAATTTTTGCTTTAAAAAAGATGAGATCTATGTTCGATTCTAAACAAAAGATGCATATTGTTGTTTATTTAGTTTAACAAAAAAAAATATAAAAATTTTGTTTGTGCAATAGATTGGAAGGGTTATAGAAATCAAACCCCATGGCTTTATTTGTTAATATATTTTTTTGTATTAAAATAGTTAAAGTGAGGGAAAAAAAGCATTTCAAAAAAAATAATTTTAAAATTCAAATATTTAACCCATATAACACAGGTGTTTTAACTTATTTTATACACACACATAGGTGAGAATATAGTAAAAAAGATTTCTGAAGTAAAAGATGTAAAAAAGATTTAAGATCATTAATTAGATTTATAATGTAATGATTGAGATCATGTTGTATAAAAAAAGTTAGTATAAGGATATTTTAGTCATGATCACTTTTTTGTTTCTTTATTATGTCTTTTTGCTCGTAATTGTGTTTTATAATTTTTTTAAAATAATAATTTATAAAAAGCATAATGGTGAAAACACAATTGTGTATTTTTTTTATATATAAATCTCAATGATAAAATAACAACAAATTTATCTAATACATAAAAAAATGACAAAATAATACCAAATGATTAAAAAAACATAAAACCAAATAATAAATACATATAACATAATAATAACTTGAAATATATGTTTTCTAACATAATTAGTTTTGAATAACAAAATGAAAAAAATAATACAATTGTGTACTTCTTATATGAAAAACATAAAAATTAAATAAAACAAATTTTTAATGTATAAAATAACAATAATAAAAAAACACGAAATAAGCTAAAACGTAAATCACAATGAATACATATTACACAATAATCCAAATGTAAAACACAATATTAAATATATATTACACAATGATGTAAATGTAAAACACAATGGTTTGAACATAAAACATAGTGACCAAAATTCTAATCTTCAAAAAATTAAGATAACATGTGTAATTCCAATATGTAAAACATAAAAAATAATTGACAACAATTATAAAATAACACAAAATAAGTTAAAACATAAAACACAATAACAAAGATATATTATACAATAACGAATACATATTACACTATGACCCTAAACATCAACCACACTAACCAATTATCCTTTTTAAATAATTAAAGAATTCATCACATGTCAATCAACAATCTTTTTCACACTTATCATAAATCTAATCATATTAATTAGTTACTATCAAGGAGGCGGTGCCTCAGCGGTATCCCGGGATTCTTCCAAATGTGAGGTCTTGGGTTCGAAACACTGCCGCAGGAAAAGAGTCTGAGGGGTTAGGGGGTTTTCCCAGTGGGGTTTCCTCCACGGGTGGTTATGGTGGCTCATGGGAGGTCCAGGTAACTAGAACTTGGTGACATGGCCTGGAAATAGTGGGCTCACACGATTGAGACTTTCGCCGTTCAAAAAAAATTACTAAAGATGCATGCATACATACATAGGGTAGGGTTTTTAATAAAACTTTCATTTAAAAAAAAAACTAAAAAACTAACCACAATCATTAATATTTAAGTTTTTTTTTCTTTTTTCTTTTTATATCATTATATTATAAGGTATAAAATTAGGGGTGTAAACAAACCAAGACAACTCGTGAAATACTCAGGATCGGATCGGTAAAAATCTCGAACGAGCCGAGCCTTAACGAGCCCGAGCCCAAAAGTGTGGCTCATTTAGTTATCGAGCTCGAGCCGGCTCGCGAGCCTTAACAAGCTTTTTGAATATATAATTTTTATTTATTATATTAAGTGTTTATTTGTAAAATTTATTATTTTCATATATAAAATTATGATAAATATATTTAAATCAAATATTTTATGTTAAATTTAGAAAATATAATTATAAATAAAATTAAATTAGTAATTAAAGTAAATAAATAAAATAAACAAAATCTAAACGAGCCGAGCTCGAGCCTAAAATTTCTAACGAGCCGAGATTGAGCCTAGTAAATAAAGCTCTTAATGAGCCGAGCTCGAGCTGAAGCCCGAATTTATCTAACCGAGCTCAAGCCTTAATGAGCTCGGGATTGGCTTGGCTCGTTTACAACCCTATATAAAATATAAGAAAAAAGAAAAAAAATTAAAATATTATGTAATACATATTATTACAATGTAACTTGTACGTCATATATGCGATTACAAATATGTAAGTGCATAAGATTGCAAAATTTTTTGAATTACATATATGAAACTTCGTAATATACATATCTTTATTAAAAAATCTTTCATATAACATATTTAATCTTATAATAAAAAATTCTACATTTTTTTACAAATTTGTTGATTAGTATGAGTTTTAATGATTTTTTTAAAATCAGGAGTTTTTTCTTATAAACATTTCTCTATGTAGATAGACGCTTGTGTGTGTATGCTTAAGGGCATGTTTGGTATTCTATCTAAAAATAACTTATTTACTTATTGGCTTTTTGAAATATCCAATAAATCAATAAGTTGTTTGTCAAACCTAAAAAGACTTTTAAAAATGACTTTTTGTAAAGGGTAATAAGTTATTTTTTAAAAGTTAAAAATTTTAGCTTTTTGAAATGACTTATGACTTATTTACATAAAATTACAAATTTATTCCACTTTTTACACTTTATCCGATAACATTAAAATAGTGTCATTAAAAAAAATGTCTCTTTTGGTCATTTTATAAAAGATAACCCAAACAAGTTTTTAAAAACTTTATTTCAAAGGTCATAAGTTAATAAACACTTTTAACAAAAAGTCTTTTTAACTTTAAATAAGCAATCTCAAACATGACCTAAATATAATTTAATATAAGATGACTGTTAGATTTGATCGCTAATTTTAAGGATTATATATTTATATTACCAAACTAGCCTAAACCACGTGTATTACACATGTTGAATAATTAAAAAAGTATAATTTATTAATAGAAGATAACGATAAATTTTTAATAATTATAAAATTATATTTTAAGATAATGTATAATTGAAATATTTTTGTAATTTATAATTAATAATAAATTAATAAAATTTACTAATTTAGAATAAGATCTATATTTTTTAATATTTAATTATTAAAAAAAATTATAAATATATATTAGGAGAGAGGCGAGAATTTTTTTTTTCAGATTGCATCAGAACACGACATGTGTCCCATAAAAATAATCATTTATTATAATAGGTAGATGGAACACTTAAATGGACGTACGTAATTTTCAGGTCGTGCCGACTTGGTAAATATATCAAGCCATCTTACGCAAAATGTTTTCGATGATGTCATTTTAATTTTACTTATTATATTTACTTTATTAATTAGTTATCGTTTTTTCAACTCACCGATTTCAATTAAATACATATAAATTAATTTATAGGGAGAGATTTATAATTAATGGTTTAATTTTTTTTAAGGAGTCAACGAATACATTTTAAGCTTGGTCACTCAAGTGCGTCCAATATTAAAAGGTTACCCATGCCCGTAAAACGCTGATAGTGCTGCTGACCCAGCTCGTCCACCAATTTAAAGGAAATTTAATGTCCAAAGACCCATCGTGAACCTCTGGCCCACCTGAATATTCTAGTTTGCGAGTCTCTAACATATGACCTTCATATTGGAAAGTCAGTTGGTTGCCTCTTCTCAAACCAATTTAAATAGGCGTGTTCATTTTCCGATGCCCGGTGATTTGGATATCCGAAAATTTCGGATAATAAATTTCACTATCCGACTCCGTATCCGAAATTTCAAATAAAGATTCGAATATCCAAACAGATATTCGAACTCAGAATTAAAAAAAAATGTTTCAGATATCCAAATAATGAAAATTATCCGAAGTATCTGAAAATTATCCAAAATATCCGAAAATTATCAAAAATTATCCGAAATATCCGAAAAAACCTATTCACTTCAACATTTGGGACCCGTGCCGACGAAACATTTTGGATTTCGGATATCCGAGCCATCCGGATTCCCGATATATATATGTGTGTGTGTGTGTGTGTGTATACGTTATAATGTGTGTATATATATGTGTGTGAGCCATCAATAGGCAAAAGTAAAGCTATACTCATTTTAACGTTATTTTACTTATTTTGTGATAATTACGTTAAAAACGTTGGGATGATTAAGTTCAAACGATAACTTTGAGCCGAGATTATTTTGAAGCAGTTTTTCTATCCCAACTAAAATAAGGGTAAGATTTATCTTCATCCCTCCCTCCCAGACCTTACTAAATAATATGAATATATTGGGTAAGTTTGTTTTTTGTTTGTATTATAAAACAAACGTTTTTTATGTTTAAAACCATAAGATGATGTTGTATAAATAATTTTAAAAAATATTTTACTTTCCAGTCACTTGTAAATTTTAAAGCGTTATTGTGTTTTTTCCTCGTAATTGTCTCTTTTTGTTCGTAATTGTATTTTACTATCTTTTTACATAAATTTAAAAATCATAATAGTGAAAAAAAACACAATTTTATAATTTTAATCTGTAAAAGACAATAAGAAATAATAAAAAAATTTACTTAATGTATAAAAAATAATAAAAAAGCAACAATCATGTACGTATGGATATACATATGTATTAGTTTGTTTTCGAAGAATGTATTATTTATTCAAGACATATGTAAGGAGTTTTAGTTTATTATGATGATAAATGCATTATGACCTAGAAGACGTAAATGATCGACTAAATTCGAAAGACGTGACTAGGGCTGTAAATGAACCGAACGAACACGAACGAGCCCTTGTTCGTGTTCGTTCGTTTAAGTTTTAACTTGTTCACGAACAGTTCACGAACGCTAACCGAACGAAAATTCTTGTTCGTGTTCGTTCATTAAAGAATTTATCTTGTTCACGAACGGTTCATGAACGCTAACGAACACATATTATTTAAACATTAAAAATCAACATTCCTAATATCAAGGATTTGAGATAATCATTTATATATAAATAAATTAAAATATTATAGAATTAAACTAAAAATAACTTAATTATTATGGTACTAAACTAAAAATTAAAAATTATACAACACATTTAATGAATGAATATAATAAATGAACTTAACCGAAAATAAACGAACGTAACATGTTACCGAACGTTCACGAACACAAATGAACGAACACGACCTCTGTTCATGTTCGTTCATTTAACTAAATGAACGGAATTTCTTGTTCGTGTTCGTTCATTTAATCATTTATTAAACGAACGAACATAAACGAACTTCCCGCCAAACGGTTCACGAACTGTTCGTTGAATGTTCAGCTCGTTTTCATCCCTAGACGTGACGGAAAATTTGTAAGGATTCGTTTTAAAAAGCGAGAAAGAAAAAACGCTACATGAAGGGAATAGCTTTGATGACTTACCGCGGGAACTTTAATGAAATTTACAATTAATTATAGGCAAAAATCATCAAGTAAAATGATATTGAATAAAATCTATGTCAAACATGTCCCAATAACATATTGGAATATTTTATGTAATCATATTTTAAAGGTAGAAAATTAAGTTCCTAAATTAGTTTTGGCTCGACCGTTTGCTCTTCAATGATCAACAAAAAGTTAGGGATAAAAATATTGGGTATAAATGGTTCGTCAATTTTAAGCTCAAAGGTTATATTGTAAGTTTTGAAAAGTTATATTACAAGTTTAATAATTCAAGCTAAAAGGAGGATATGCATTAAAGTGGTTTAACTATTTGTAATGTTTCATTTGACTTTGTAAACATTAATTATTATGAGCACAAAAGTCTAAAATTGAGTACTGTGGCTGATAATATTGTTGTTTTGTGATCTTGAGATCATAGCCTTATAGGTTCAAGTCGTTAGAAATAACCTTCTACACTAACAAACATGTATGTTAAGGCTGTTGTAGTTTACAATTCAAAGACACTAGAGATTGAATCAAAATGAGAGTATTATTCTTCCTTGAGTTCTGATTACAAGAAAAGAAATCAAGAATGGAATTGAACGAATAACCCTAACCACTTCTAAAACAAACTCTATATACTGATTGTTATTAACAGATCATTAACAACCGTAATCAAGAAAGAAAGAAACAATTAACATCCCTCAACTATAATGACTTGACACATTATACCCTTTGACTTTATTAATACTAGTATGACTTCAATATCCAACAATCTCCACCTTTGAAGTCAATACTAACAAATATCACAGTACTTATCCAATCCCCAAAGATTCAACACAAAATTGAAACTTATCAATAGGCAAACTTTTAGTAAACATATCAGCTGGGTTATCCTCTGACTTAATTGGAAGGCATAACCTGTAATTGATCTCCCTTTATCAAGATCCTTTGCAAAATCAGCATCAACAAAACCATTAACACCACTGCTATCAGTCACATCTCTACCATAAATCAAACCAACATTCCTTGTACCATTCAGATATCTTAAAATCCATTTAACAGCAGCCCAATGACTCCTTCCAGGATTTGAAAGATATCTGCTTACTAAGCTTACACTATAACCAATATCAGGCCTTGAACTCACCATCAAGTACATAAGACTTCCCACGGCATTAGCATAAGGAACATTAGACATATAAGCCAAATCCTCAACAGTTACAGGAGCATCATCAATTGAAAGCTTAAAATGCTGAGCCAATGGAGTCTTCACCACTTTACTATTTTCCATTGAATAAGTTCTTAAGATTTTATTCAAATAATTCCTTTGAGTTATCTTCAACAACTTATTACTTCTATCTCTGAAGATCTCCATACCAATTATTTTCTTAGCATCTCCCAAACATTTCATATCAAACTCCTTCATCAGAATTGACTTTGTATTTTCAACTTCAACCTTGTCTCTACATGCAATGAGCATGTCATCTACATAAAGCAGTAGATATACAAAACAATTCAATGCATATTCTTTAACATATACACATTGATCATAATCACTTCTTCTAAACCCTTGAGCTACAATATAGTCATCAAACCTTTTATACCATTGTCTTGGACTTTGCTTCAACCCATACAATGATCTTCTAAGCAAACACACTTTATCTTCATTCCCAGAAACTTTAAAACCCATAGGCTGTTCCATATAAATCTGCTCCTCAAGATACCCATGAAGAAAAGCTGTCTTAACATCCAGTTGTTCCAACTCCAAATCTTGATTAGCAACCACAGAGAGAATCAACCGAATAGAAGTATGTTTGACCACTGGAGAGAATATTTCATTATAATCCACACCGGCTTTCTGAGTAAACCCTTTCGCAACCAGTCTAGCTTTGTATCTTGGCTGATCACTACCAACTCCTTCCTTTATTTTATACAGCCACTTACACTTCACCAGTTTCTTTTCAGCAGGTTTCTCTACTAATTCCCATGTTTCATTCTGTAACAACGAATCCATCTCATCTTTCATTGCAACAAGCCATTTATCCTTATCCTTACACCTTATTGCATCATCATAACTCAATGGCTCATACATGTCTTCCATCTCAGCAGCCATAAAAGCAACCGCTGACAAATCATCACCATCTCTATATCTAAGTGGAGGCACCACAGTTCTTCTAGACCGATCTCTAGTCACACTATACTCAGAATTAACAGATTTAGATTGTGAAGTTTCTTTCACCACATCATCAACAGCCCTTGAATCCTCCACCTCAATTCGAACATCATTTTCAGAATTATTCGGCAAATCTTCAATTTCAACATTACCAAATAAGTCTTTATATACTACATCTTCCTTAAAAATGACATCCCTACTAACAATAGCCTTAGGATTCTCTAACCTCCATAGTCGATAACCTTTGACACCATCCGGATATCCCAAAAACACACATTTTTGGGCTCTAGATTCCAATTTCCCTTGACTAACCTGAGCATATGCCAAAGATCCAAATACTCTCAGGTGAGAATAATCACTTTTCACTCCTGACCACACTTCCATAGGAGTTCTTTTCTCAAGAGCAGTACTAGGCGATCGATTTATCAAGTAAGCTGCTGTAGTAACAGCTTCACCCCAAAATGACTTTGGCAACCCAGAATTCTCAAGCATACACCTTACCCGATCTAATAAGGTTCTATTCATCCTCTCTACAAGCCCATTCTGCTGAGGAGTCCCAGGTATAGTCAAATGCCTTGCAATTCCTTCCCTTTTGCAGTACTTATTAAACTCCATACTACAAAATTCTAAACCATTATCCGTCCTCAGTTTCTTTACCTTTCTTTCAGTTTGATTCTCCAGCAGTGTCTTCCACTCCACAAACTTCACAAAAGCCTCTCCCTTAGACTTTAACAGATACACCCAGACCTTCCTTGAATGATCATCCATAATCAACAAAAAATAGGATGCACCACCCAAGGAAACTTGCCTTGCAGGCCCCCACAAGTCTGCATGAATATAGTCTAATCTTGCCTTTGTCTTATGAGTATTTCTCCCAAACCGAACCTTATGAGCCTTGCCTAAAATACAAGTCTCACAAAAACCAATCTCACAGTTTGACATTTTTCCCAAAACTCCTTGCTTATTCAATTCTTGCAATCCTTGTTGACTTATGTGACCCATTCTTTTATGCCATAATGTAGCCTTACTATCACTACCTTTGACAACATTCAGAGCCTTTCCAGTCACAGCTCCACCATCAAGAATGTAAATGTTATTACTCCTTCTTGATCCAGTCAACACAACCATCGATCCCTTAATTACTTTTGCCTTCCCATCTTTGAAACATACATACATTCCTTCACGTTCAAAAGTGCCCATTGAAATAAGACTTCTTTTCAAGTCAGGAACATACCTTACAGAATGCAAATTCAACTCAGTCCCATTATTCAGCTTTAGCAGCACATCTCCAATTCCAATGACTTCACATGATCTGTCATCACCCAATTTAACAGTCCCTTGGTTTCTCATCTCAAGATCACAGAAAGAATCTTTCAAGTAGGTCATATGAAAAGAACAACCTGAATCTAGCACCCAACCGTCACTTGTAGCCCCTTCCGTGGCCATTAAGACTTCACAGCTATCATATCCATCTGAATTCTCATCAGATTGAGTATAGTTACTTGAATGTTTAGTGCCACTAGACTCCCCTTTCCTCTTCTTTAACTCAGGACAATCCCGTTTCAAATGCTTCTCAGATTGACACACATAACACTTCTTTCGAAACCTGGACTTAGATCTTGAGAACCCTCTATTCTTGTATCCCTTCTGTTCCCTTTGATCAGATCTTCCCCGTGCCATCAACCCTTCTCCACCTTCTTCTTTCAAATCAGACCTTTTCTTTAATTCTCGAGAGTTTAAAGCAGAAAGTACTTCCTCCATGGTTAAAGACTCCCTCCCATACAATAAAGTATCAACAAAATGATCATAGTGTTGAGGAAGGGAAGTAAGAAAGATTATCGCCTGATCTTCTTCATCCAGTACAATCTCGATATTTTCTAAATCCAGAATGAGTTTGTTAAACTCATCTGTATGGTCTTCGAGTGACTTACCTGAACTCATTTGGAACGTGTACAACCTCTTCTTGAGATACAAACGATTTGCTAAACTCTTCGTCATGTACAGAGATTCCAATTTTGACCAAATTCATGCAGCCGTGGTCTCCTTTGAAACCTCGCGTAAGACCCGATCCCCAAGACTGAGAATGATGGCACTATGTGCCTTCACCCCCGTCTCCTTCCATTTATCAGTTACCTCCTTTCTTTGTGCTTCCGTGACTCCCTCCGCCACTTTAGCTTCTCCTCCGGTTAAAGCTTCTGCAAGCCCCTGATGCACCAGGAGAGCTCGCATTTTCACTCTCCATAGACTGAAGTCGTTTTTCCCGTCAAATTTCTCAATTTCAAACTTCGTTGACACCATCTTCAGTCTCTGATTTCTCCTTCAATTTTGTCGTTCTTTGAATTCGAGCCTCGAGCACCAGGCTATGATACCAATTGTAGTTTACAATTCAAAGACACAAGAGATTGAATCAAAATGAGAGTATTATTCTTCCTTGAGTTCTGATTACAAGAAAAGAAATCAAGAATGGAATTGAACGAATAGCCCTAACCACTTCTAAAACAAACTCTATATACTGATTGTTATTAACAGATCATTAATAACCGTAATCAAGAAAGAAAGAAACAATTAACATCCCTCAACTATAATGACTTGACACATTATACCCTTTGACTTTATTAATACTAGTATGACTTCAATATCCAACAGCTGTATACATTAGATTGTAAAGTGATCTGGCTTTTCCCCAAACCTTACACAAAACGAGAGCTAATATAAGTATTGCATTCGCTTAATCATTCAAACATTGGCCATCACCATGGCCAGAGACCACCCACCCCTCCCCCAATCTAGCAATAGACCGCCCACCACCATCAAAATACAACTCATTCATAACTGAGATATTAAGATAGTTACATCACATATCTCTCCTTCCTTCAATATAAAATTTCAATCACCGGCCATTTTCAATTTTGATTAATCTTTATGTTGTTTAGTTTAATTGTGTTTACTTTAAATCTCTCAACTGCGAATTTTTGTCTATTTTTTAACAGTAGATTACGACTTTATTTGTAATTGGTTTAGATCTTGATAGATCTCGGCATAGCCCAAAGCTTGGTTGATATGCAGTTCATGTTGTTACGATGAGCGTATGCGAAATGTCGGTTAAGGCGACCAAGCTCTACCCCATGCTCTCTTGAATCTTTCTTTCTTTTGTTCTTTATGTTAGGATTTCTAAAAAAAGAAAGAAACTCTAAATATATCGTGTAATTGTCATGATTATGTGTTGTTAGAGATCTGATATATGGGTGTGGTGGTGGTGTACGTATGAGGGTTTTGAAGATGATTGTGTGGTTCATTAATAGAGAGAGATGATGACGACGACAATTTCAAGTTTATATGAAGGAAAGAGGTATAAACACGGTTATGATGGTCGATGAAGATAAACAAAGGATGTGGATGATAAAGAGATCCAAAGAGAGAGATGGGTAGGTGGCATGGATGACATAAATACATTAGACTTTTTTTTTTTGAACAGCGAATGTCTCAATCGTGTGAACCAACTGTTTCCAGGCCATGTCACTAATGTCTAGTTACCTGGACGTCCTATGAGCCACCACAACCATCCCGTATTAAACTTTTATTAATGAAGGTATTTTGTTCAATTTATAAATTTGAACAAAAAATGAATATTGTCTTATGATCGACTAATGACAAAAAAATAAAATAAAATAAAAATAAAAAACGAAAGAAAGAAAGAAAAAAACGCATTATGTAACTTAATTATGCCGAACCTGGCCTAAAGACAAAAACGATAATTTACTTGTTCCATTATGACATGATTTGGATAAACATGCAAATATTTATTATCCAACGTATAAACCTTTTATAAATTATACCAATTTAGATGCCCTGAAAGCCGTTGCAAAACATATATGTCTCTGTGTTAAAATTATAAAATTGAACAAGAAAACACTAAGTTGATATATCAAAACCCATATTTAAAACCTTTTGTGTTTCATCAATTTAATTCTATATGCACTGTGTAAGATGCAAAAAAAAAAAAAAAAAAAGTAATCTGGGGTATATCATGTGACAGGTCTTGATTGGTTATTAAAAACACTATTTATGTACTATAAAATTTAGTGTGTGTATTAGATTAAAAATATAATCAATATTTAACCTTTTTGTAAGTATTTACCTTAACAATTAAATATATGAATTATCTTATCATTTTAAACCAGTAATATCTCATATTAACGCTAGCTATTATTCTATCATTGTATTCATATGCTTCGGCAGGAGTATTGTTACCTTTCTGTGTCCCTACACAAAGTCAACTAAAAACTATAGTTGACCTTAAGTAATAATTTGTGTAAGTATTAAATGGCAAATTGGCTTTATAAATAACAAGCATACGCATATTTTAGTTATAGCTAGCAAGTTACGAACACTTAAATAATTTAACAAAATAATCATTGATGCTTTAAATCATTCTAATTTTAGTTATGTGTCAATAACTCATTGAAACTTTGTTTTTGTCCTCTTAAATTGCACTGCTTCTAAGTTCTTTCCAACCAATCAGATCAACCATATATATTGAATTGTTGAAATCAGCCATGCATGATCGATATGTAAAATTATAATATTACAAATAAAAAATAAAACGACATTAATTGGTAGACAAGTAAACCTAAAAGTCAGTAGCTAGTAATAATAAAAGAAACATTAAGGTCAAATTAAACCTGCCCTTACATAGATTAAGACTTAATAAGAAAAATTCTACGAAGTTGTATAATTAATACTTAATGAATGGATTGCTTATTTAAATAAATGAATAGTTATAATTAGTTGTATTCATCACATAAGTGTCATGTTTTTAAAATAATGACTTAATTGATCAATGGATTAAATCCCACTTAAACAACTAACCAATTTAATATACACATTGATCTAACAATAAGGGTTTTTTTAATTATTATATATGAAAATATATATTTTTTTTAATGAATAAATGTCATCATGGATTGTACATGCATGTCGTTTGACAATAAAAGTTCTAGTGATTTGTATACCAATGACGTTTTACATCATCCCACCCACCTAAACTCCATAGCTTGTTTGGTCAAATGCAAACAATAATCATTTTCTTTTATTTCAATGGTTTATCATTTAAGTTAAAGCTTAGTCATTTAAATTATTAAGAATAAAAAATAAATATTGTAATTCATAAAATTTAGAAGGTATAATAGTAATTATAATAATTAATTTATTTATGCTTATTTTAAAAGAATTTTTTTTATTATAAATAACTATTTTGGTTATCTAAAAATATTAATTTTTAAAGAAATTTCATGTAAAAACTTTTTTACCATGCAAAGTATAAAATTCGCATATAATGTCGCACTGTTATTAGAAGCATATATAACTAATTTTATATATATATATATATATATATATATAATTACGTAAACTTAATTAGAAGCATATATAACTAGTTTTATAACCGTTCGGTGGCTGGATACAATGGTATAATAGCATCAATTTAGTAAAATTTATTCTACCAGTTTAGAGCGTTTTGGTTTATGAATTATTTTTGATTTGTTGGTTTATAAGGTGAAAATGTAGTTGATCTATTTGTTGTTTTATTGGTCCTTGATTAATTCGTTTTATTGGTCCTTGGTTGATTCGTTTTACTGGTCCTTGGTTGCAGGAATTGAGACCGGATTAGTGTGTTCTTGAAGAATTTGAAGGGGAAGAAAGAGTGGTGATGTGATCACGAGAAAGGAGGGGGTAAGTGGGATAGTGAGGACAAATTGTATCCATAACTACCACCTAAATTTAATTTACACGGTTTGAGATTTATTCTCAGCCTATTTTAAAAGGCCCTGATCTTTTCTCAAGTCAGTTGAATTGACCGGGAACCATATATACATAATTACGTATAATTAATAACATTAAAAAAAGCCTTCAAGAAAATACATATTCCACTTTGAAATTATACATAACTATATGCTTGTTTATTTAACACACACACACACACACACATATATATATATATATAATATACTAAGAGTATTTTCCTTTAATTAAAAAAGTAATAGCTAGAACTAGCCCGATACAAATTCAAGAATTATAATTTGAAAAGTTGCTTATCAAATTTTGAAAAATAAATTTATCATGGATAATTATTATATAAATTAATGTTTTACATTTTAATCAACTTTTTTATTTTAAACAAGATTAATAATTTGTTTTATTTTTAATTTACAAAATTTTAAATTCTACTGTTTTAAAAACCGGATCAGTTGGTCGGACCAAGAATCGGAGGAGGGCCAACCCAAATAAGTCACGTAAATACACCGCCTTAGAACGAACCGGCTGGTTCAGCCATTTCACTAGTTGGACTAAGAACTAGTTCATTAGTGAACCGTTAACGAGTTTGAACAAAAACATTAAAATCAAACATTATATTTAATTTTTTAACATGATTTTGTTTATTTAAATGTGTTCGCAATTCTACATTTTTTTAGAATTTTTTATATATTTATTATAACATTCGATTATGGAATTTGGTTCAACCGGTGATAACAATTAAAATCAAACATGTATTTTATAAGATGATTATGTTTATTTAAATGTGTTTATATTTCTACATTTTTTTTATAATTTTTTATATATTTATTATCACATCCGGTTATTGAATCTGGTTCAACTGGTGATAATTAGCTAGGTATATATATTTTTTGACATATGATAAAAATAACTTAAGAATTTAACAATAAATATAACTTAATAATTTAACAAGTGTCAAATTATTTCTTTATTAGAACAAAAAGATAAATAAAAAAACGTGATGGTGATGATGATATATGTTTAATAGTGAATTTAATTATTAGTTGAAGGATGATTACAAATTAAGTTTGGGCTTACGACTTTTATGTTATATGACGACGAATCTTCAACTACACTTGGATAAATTACTTGAAAACTAGGACCTAATTAAGTAAAAAAATAATGAATGTTGTATTTGTTATATTTGTATGCTTTTAAGTTTTAACAAACCTCCTTAATTTTTTATTGAACGGCGAAGGTCTCAATCGTGTGAGCACACTGTTTCCAGGCCATGACATCAATGTCTAGTTACCTGGACCTCTCATGAGCCCCCATAACCACCCTATGAGGAAACCTTACAGGAAAACCCATGATCCCCACATACCCCTTTTTCGTTATGAAAGGGTTTCGAACCCGAGACCTCTCATTTGGGAGAATCTCCTTGATAAAACAACTTATTCACATGTTTGAAGCAACATGCATATATATACCAGTCTACGGAAATATATATAATTTTATAAAATTTTTTGGTCAAACTGAGTTGGCAATCTAAAGCACTATTATAAATTGATACAAATATTTCAAAAGCTTGAGTTCCATGGAAGTTGGCTTGAACATGGAGAAACCTATGTTTAGTTTTTTTGAGGTTGAAGAACCAAAATTTACAGAACAGGTACATCACTTTCGTAAATTAGCTTGTTGTCACATGTTCAGTTCTTAAATATCATTTACAGAACACCAAAATACCTAAACACATCTCAATTCTTACCGAAAAACCGTTTTTCATGTGCAAAATTTACCGTTTCAAATGAAAATTCTATGATTAATTAGCTCCAAGAGGTAACTTTTATGGGTAAGTTTGCATGTACTTGAAAATTAATTATTGTGTGTTTATAATTCAGGATGTTCTAGTTTCATCAGCTAAAGCTGAGATGCCCCAAGTTAGAGAAGAGAACCACAAGCTGAAACATAAACCACCTAGGGTTTTGAAGGATGACAAATCATTGCGAATGCACTTTAACGACTTTTTTCAACAAGAATTTGATAAAAGTTCAGAAAATTTGGTTTCTGATCATCAGGAAGGTGATGGAAATGAACTCATTTCTCTAAGCCTTGGAACTGTTTCAAGTTATGAACGTAAGAGTGATAGTACAAAGAAGGTGAATTGCTTCGGCAAATGCAAACAAGACAATGAAGATGATGATGATGATCAAGAACTGAAACTAGGGTTGGGCTTTGAATTAGACCCGATTCCAACAAAAGTTGACTTCAATCACGTTAATAAAGATAAAAGCACACAGACCTTGGAACTACCGGTTCATGGTTTGAAATCTGAGAGAAGTGAAGATGCTGAGCTTTTGGATCAGATTCCTTTGAAGAAAGCTAGGGTTTCTGTAAAAGTTGTATGTGACACCCAAACGGTAAATAATAAACATTCAAGAAATGTATATATTGTTATTTGTTAATTATTTGTTAGGACGTTGTAGGATACTATAATTAATCAAGGATTAAAACTTCAATTAATTGGCATATTAATGCATGTAAATAAATTAAATGATGCTACAGTTTATAATTAGAAAGATGCTGACTTTTATGAAATAATTATTAATTATAACAATAATATATACAGATGAATGATGGATGTCAATGGAGGAAATATGGGCAGAAAATAGCGAAAGGAAATCCATGTCCTCGAGCATACTACCGATGCACGATGTCATCATCTTGCCCAGTCAGAAAACATGTAAATTTTTCTTCCTGTTGGCTGCTTTTAATTAGTTTCTTGAAAATTAATTAAAAATATTCAATCAACTTTTAATGATATTACCGACTTGCTGTATGGTCTTAGACCGAAAATGCAAATATATCAACTCACACGGCCATTGGGTTGTGTAATATATTTAATTATCTCTAACACATCAAAAGGTAAACAATTAAAATCTAGCTAGCTATAAATTAAAGAAACATCTTGAATGCATGGTTTGTAATCAAATAGACTTAAGTTTACTTTAAACATAACGCCTAATAAAGGGAAAATTACCAAAATAGCCACTTTAACCTGATTTTTACACAATATGTTCATTTGACTTTTCAAAAGCAGAAATGTCCATCACCTTTATGGGCGTCGGCGCCTGTATACTTACGGGCGGCCGCCTGTTTGAGCCCCAATCAGAGATCGCCATTTGTCCTACACAGGCGCCCACGCCTCTTAAATCTGACGTACGCCCTTTAAAAAAGTAAGTTGTCACGGGCGTCGGGCCCACCCTGACACCTTTGTCACGGGCGTCCGCCCCTAAAAAAATAAAAAAAATAAAAAAATAAAAAAGTCGTTTAAAAAAAAATTAAAAAAATAGAAAAAAAAATAATAAAAAAGTACAGTCGGACGCCTGTAAAGTACAGGCGGACGCCTGTAAAGTACGGGCGCCTGTAAAGTACAGGCGGACGCCTGTGACACGTTTTCCGAAAAAAAGTCTTGGACGCCCGTAACTAGGTTCGGGCGCCTGTGTGTTCGGTCCGGGCGCCCGTTAAGGACACATGGCGAAATCCCATTGGATCTCATATAGGCGGCCGCCCGTAAGTATACAGGCGCCGACGCCCGTAAAGGGGATGGACATTTCTGCTTTTGAAAAGTCAAATGGACATATTGTGTAAAAATCTGGTTAAAGTGGCTATTTTGGTAATTTTCCCCCTAATAAATCATTCTAGTCAAAACCAGATTTATCAATTTTACAAGAAATGAAATATTTCTCTACTCAATCAAACCCAACCTATAAAATAAAAAGTTATCCCATTTGACCAGTTAATTATGTGAACGAGTATACCCGGCCATTTAATTAGCCACCTATAGTCTTACATATGATCTCAAAACATTTCAATTCAACACAAAAAACTAAAGCCAACTTCTGTAATGACCAGGGTTATATAACTCCGTCTAAGTGGTCAAATATTTGGTACTCGGTTGAGGTGACTTTTTTTTAACTTGGTCAACATTACTTGAAGTTGGTTAGACTCAAACCATCAAGGTCCAACTCGGACCAACTCAATCAAGTCAGATTTGTTTCTTACTTATTTTCATTGCTTTTTAACCGATTTTTGTTGTTTTAGTTTATTATTGCTTTATATTTTTTGTTTTCATTTACATACATTAGAAGAAAAGAACTAAATGATTACAATGTCACTGACATTAAAAAATAAAAACAATTTGAAATTCTTCACAATTCGAACATGTATTTTTTTTATTTGTATTTATATATATTTAATTTGTTACAAATACTAGTAAAATTATAATGTTTGATAAAATATAATTTCCTAAGATTTAATTTATTTACAAATTACCATATTCAAATACTGCTTAAATACTCTCCACTTAGATCGAGTGCTTTTAATTTCCTATTCAACTGTCAACGTGTATCGATTTCTTCAACAATGGTATATATATAATGGCCAAAAGTAAAATATTAAAGTTTAGATAAGAAAATTTTATATAAATTCCCAAAATAGATATTTTGACCAACTTTTGCCCCATTTTGTCCATTTGATTCCCCATTCCAATTTTGTCCATGCTCTGAACGGGCGCCAGCGTCCGTAATTAACAGGCGTCTGCCCGTAATTTACAGGACTTAAAAAAAAAATTTAACAGGCATCCGTCCGTTAAAAATTTTTCTAATTTTTGATTTTTTTTTGAGCGGGATGTTTGCCGACGCTTGTTAATTTTTTTTTAAGTACGGTCGGCCGCCCGTGACAAGTGTGTCAGTGTGGGCCCGGCGCCTGTGACAAAAATGTTTAAATTATAGGCGTGTGTCAGAGTACACGGGCGACCACGCCCGTATAATCCAGATGTCAAGTTTTAAGTGGATGCCATATAGGTGCCCGCCCGCTTAATTATTAGTTAACAGGCGCCAACGCCCTTTAAAAAGATAGACAATTCTGGAATCAGAAAGTCAAATAGACAAAATGGGATACTTTTGGATCAAAATCGACATTTTGGGAATTTTCCTTTATTATATCCTAACTAATTCAAATACTTATTCAGGTGCAAAGATGCGCTGAGGATAGGTCTGTCCTGATCACCACCTATGAAGGAACACATGACCACCCACTTTCAGTATCAGCAACAGCAATGGCTTCCACCACTTCAGCCGCTGCCTCAATGTTAAACTCCACCTCATCAACCTCAAAACTAGGTCTCAGCACCACTGCTGCAGCCATCACAACCAGCTTCTCAGGCCACCATGACATGGGTTTCCTTTCAAGACCACCTCAATTGTACCCATTTTACCTACCCAAAACCACAATATCTACATATCAATCACACCCAACTATCACCCTTGATCTCACATCAAACCCTTTTTTTAACAGATCAAACTCATCAATGTCACCAAGACATTCTTCTTCAACATGCCTTAACTTTTCTTCTCCTTCATCATCTTTTTCTTCCTCCATTAATGAATTCAACTACAAGAATGCTACAATCCCCTTTTCTTATCATGTGAAAGAAACACCATCAAATTATGATAGTTTCAAGATTAATTCTGGTTCTTCTTCACAACAGCATTCAACTAACACAATTGCAGCTGCAACAAAAGCTTTAACCTCAAATCCATCATTCCAATCAGCATTGGCAGCTTCAATTACATCATTTGTCAGAAACGTTGGAGGTGGGGCCAAGATATGATATGAACTAAACGTTATCATTGTAATTTAGAAGTGAACACAATTTTGTTTCCAATGTTTCCATAAAATAAGCCTGTGATAATATAAAAACTCATTCTATATATTGATGTGAATAGGCCAAATTAATGTGAAATATCACACATAATTCAACATAATGTAAGTTTGTGTTTTCTTTAAATTAAAGAAATCCTCCCTTAATTTCTAGTTCATCCAACTTACGTATAATATAAATGACAGTGTTGCTTCACAACATTCTACACGTTGACCTTATATCAAGAACCAGATTTGATGTTTGGAGACACACACACACACACACACACACATATATATATATATATATATATGGTCAAAAAGAACCTTTAATTGCTTTCAAATGATGTTTGGCATGCCATATTTTCATATAACTGAACATGAAAATAACTAAATAAATAAATGAGTTACCGCTAAGGATGATGCATAAAAACTACAAACTTTATGCAATTCTTTCTTCCTTCAATATAATTGAATCAAGAATCAAAACAATGACTTTCAAGACAAAAATCACTGCTAATTACAATCATTGTCACTAATTGACTTTCAAGACATGATTATAAGAATGATATTTACAATTATCTAACAACATAGAATGCAAACATTATGGAGATTATAAGAAGGTAAGGAGTTTGTAAGATTTAGATGTAAAATGTAGAGTGTTCGGATTTCGGAGATCAATTAAGTTTCAGAGGCGAAGGTGTGAAGGACATAAACCTAAATCACACATTCACACTCTAACTAAACTACTCGTTCAATGAAGATCTTAATCCGTTAAAGCTGACGACTATTCAAGACCTGATTCGTAATGTCACCTTTTATGTTACTAACTAGGTTATTACCCCGTGTAATACACGGATTAAATATAATATATTAAATACATATTATAAAAATTTAGAAATTATAAAATAATATTTTAATATAAATTGATTAAATTACGTATGAATAAGTATTTTAAGTAATAAAACGATAAATAATATTTTCAATAACTAAAGAAATGATACTTAACCTTATTGATTTGTAACAATACAAATCTTTATATTAACTGATGTTAAAAGTTCAGTTGTTTTTCTATCAAAACCTAATTGTTAAACAAATTAAGAAAAATAATGTATAATTTCTATGATTATTAAAGTTATATAACTCAAGAGTTAAATGTCATTTTAGTCCTTGTGGTTTGACAACTTTTGTCATTTTAGTCCCTGTGGTTTGAATTTTGCCATTTTGGTCACTATGGTTTCATTTTATTGCCATTTTCATCCTTATGGTTTGATAAATTTTGCCATTTTAGTCCAAAATTTTAAATTCAATTTGACTAAAATGACAATAAAATGGAAACCATAGGGATGAAAATGTCAATAAAATGAAACCATAGTGACCAAAATGGCAAAATTCAAACCACATGGACTAAAATGACAAAAGTTGTCAAACCACAAGGACTAAAATGACATTTAACTCATAACACAATTTACAAAAATATCATTAAACATAAAAACAAAAACTCTAATTTTTTTTCTATCATTTTTATAACTCTTGGTTTTTAAAAGAATTATTTTTCAAACATTTTGTTTTAAGAAACATCATTTGTTATAAAACTCTCATTGTTTAAAAACTTTGATTTATAGTAAATTTTATAAATATTTTTTTAGGAAACTTGTTTTTATAAAACTTTTATTTATTAAATACCATTTTAAGTATTTCTTATTTATAAAAAAATTGATTTTTAGAAAATTTCATGTTTTATAAATTGTCTTAAAGTTTGTTTTATTAGTGAAAATATTTGATTTTTAAATTATCAAAAACAATTTTCTATTATAAAAAGGCAAATAATATTAGTAGGCATTAATATTAAAATTACTTAATAGAAAAGATAATATAATTATTCAATAGGAGAGATATAATATAATAAATTAATTAAAAAGATAATTAAATAGGATTATAAGACATTGACAAGTGGCATTAAAAGTATGAGAAAGTGACAAGTGGCAAAAATTATTTTTCTTTATTATAATAGAAAGATTATCATACTATTATACCATTTATATAATTTCTTTGGAGTTAAAGACCTGATTCATAATGTCACCTTACTACATAATAAATTAACTCTAGTTTTTATTATGCTGAAACGTTTCAGTCTCACCAAATTTGGGTGAAGACCATCAAGTTTTAGGAGAATAGGAGGTGTACGGTGTACCCTTTCGAAAAGTAGAGGGGCTAAATTTTAAAAATAAATTACAAGAACTGAGGGTTAAAATGAAGACAACCACAGGGAAGAAGAAAAGTTGAATATATCTTTATTTTTAGTTTTTTACAAATTCGTCACCACACTTTCATCAGCGATCCCCGCCACTTCATGCATAATTTACACGTGGCAGATGAACAAAACCACCGGCGGACCTACACGATTTCTTCATTCCTTCAAAAAAGCGAAAATTTTTTCATCCCCTTCGTTTCAGATCCTCTTCTTCGTTGTATGTTTCAGATCCTACGAATCAGCACGCAGAGAAAACGAGGTAAGAAATCGTATTTTGTGTATCTTAAATCACGAAATCGGTGAATTTGAACGAAATTTGATAAAATATAATATCGTAGTAATAAAAAATGAAATTATAATGATAACATCTGGTTTTGATGAGATCCGTTTCTTCAAAAAAGTCGAATTATTAACGATTAATGATGATCGGGCAAAGAATCGTGTTTTTCATGTATATTTTTGCGGTGATTAGATGAATAGAATACCTAATTATTCGTGTGTATGGTTGTGGCAGATTATTCATCGCAGAAATAATAAAACGTAAACATGTCAGATGCAAAAACAGAAGCGAAAGAGAAAGGGGATGAGAAATTAGATGACACAGAGTTTGATGCCTACTTTGAGATGGTTCAAAGCAGGAAGAAATTGTCTCCTTCATTGCAGGAGAAATTGACTGCTGCTTTCTCAAGAATTCCAGTTTCATCTTTTCCTCAAGTACCCAGGGGCAAAGGTAAATTAATACTAGCATCGTATTTACAAATCAATGGGTGTTCAATTTCATGTTCTAGATACCTGTTAACTAGTTGTGTTATGAAGCTCTGCTTATAGATATTCAAAATTATATCAGGATCTAACAACTTCAAACACTCAATTGTTTGACATTGTTACTGATTGTATTTAAGCTACCTATTTAGTAGTTTATGTAAGTAATTAGTTTCTGGAAGTAATATGAAATGATTATTACTAATAATATCCATGAATGCTATTTTTGTTGGATGTCAACTAATTGCACCAGTTAATGTTGAGGCTGCCTCTATCTTTTATTGCAGTGACTAATCATGTTTGTGTCTTCCTAGGCTGGGATCAACAAGCAAACGGACCACATTTAGGATGGGCTAATGTCTGATTACATATGAAGTAAATTTAAAAATATCGATTAATTATATATATTCCACAATCAAATTTTAGTAACCATAGTGCTTGTCATTCTATATTGTATAGGTATTATGTTTGTCTGTATTCAGTTAAAATTTTTAATATTTGATATTGAAATAACCCTCTGATAGAAATATACAATATTGATATTGATATGAACATGTTAAGTTTGATCTACATTATTATAGTTAAATATTTGACTTAATAATCCTTTTCTATTAATTTTAAAGTCAAATATACAACTCCTATGACAATAGCAGTCATATCCGGACACGTTTGGAAAGGGAGGAAGTATTTCAAACAAGAGTGCACGGTCTCCTTTCCTTTAAAATGCAAATATCTTTCATATGTATTATACCAAAGACTGTATTGAAAATTTGAAATCAAGTCTAGATATATGATGGAAGGCCATTGTTACATATGTTGAAGTAAGTAAACTAGACATTATACTTTTTGTAGTGATTGAAATTCAAGCAGACACCCCTATTGCCGATGCTGTCAAGATTCTTTCAGAGTCCAACATATTATCTGCACCAGTGAAAAGCCCGGATGCTGAAGACAGTACAGACTGGAAAGAAAGATATTTAGGAATCCTAGATTACTCCACCATAGTTTTGTGGGTTTTGGAAACTGCAGATTTAGCAGCTGCCGCCTTAACTGCCACATCAGCCACAGCTGCAGGACTAGGTGCTGGAGCTGCAGGTACTCTTGGAGCTATTGCATTAGGTGCCACAGGTCCAGTTGCTGCAGCCGCACTAAGCTTCGCTGCAGCTGGTGCAGCCGTTGCTGGCGGTATGGCTGCTGATAAAGGAATGGGAAAAGACGCGCCTACTGCAGCTGATGTGTTGGGGGAGGATTTTTACAAAGTTATCCTTCAAGAAGAACCTTTTAAGTCTACCCAGGTGAGTGACCATAAAAGACTGTTTCGTTCACTGCAATATAAAAATGGATGCCCATTTTTGTTTCAGGTGAAATCCATTGTGAAAAGTTACCGTTGGGCCCCTTACATTCCAGTCTCAACAGAAAGTTCTATGTTGAGTGTCTTATTGCTGCTTTCAAAATATCGGTTGAGAAATGTGCCCGTTATAGAACCCGGTAATCCGATGATTAAAAACTTCATAACTCAGTCCGCAGTTGTTCAGGGTCTTGAGCAATGCAAAGGAAGAGACTGGTTTGAATCCATCTCTGTGCATCCTATTACTGAATTGGGCCTTCCATTCGTCTCCAAAGATAAGGTTTAGAGTTTACATTTAAACTTTTAAACCTTTGTAAACATAGTGTTAAATGTCTCTATGCTTGAATTTGTCATGGTCAGGTTGTTAGCAGTCAAAGCGACGAGCTAATTCTTGAAGCTTTCAAGAAAATGAAAGATAACCAGATTGGAGGTCTCCCGGTTGTTGAAGGCCCAACAAAGAAGATTGTGGGTAACTTGAGCATTAGAGATATCAGATTTTTGTTGCTCAAGCAAAGGCTTTTCACCAACTTCAGGTATGGTTCATGCATACCCAAATTTTGGTTGCCGCCCACTCGTCATAGCTTTTCTATTGACTAGTGACAATTGAGCTGTTTATTGGTAAACGATCAGTTTGGGTTTTACTTTGTCTCAATTGAGTAAAACTTAAAAAGATCAGCCAAGATGAAACGGGTTGAAAGTCGCGTAAGTATATCCAGCATGCATAAAACATCTTAAATTGTAGTTTTTAAAATACTATACTATCTTTGTAGTATAGTATTTTAACCGTGGTTTGTTTTGTTTATACTATCTTTGTAGTAGTTAACCATGGTAAAATTGTGAACTTGGACCGCTAGGATAAGCTTCAGTACAACTGTTTTGTGTAAGCCCAGTTGATTCTATTTTGTCTTTCTTTATGATTATTAATCTTGTGGTTTCAGGAAGCTGACGGTAAAAGATTTCATGAACACCATTGCTGCAACATCAGAGGACAACAAGAAGGTTATTTCACCAATAACATGCAAACTCGGGTCAACTCTTGGGAAGGTCATAAGCACTCTGTCTTCACGATGTGTTCATAGGATATATGTTGTGGGCGAAGGTAATGATGTGATCGGCATCATTACGCTCAGAGATGTGATCTCTTGCTTCATAACTGAACCTCCAAATTACATAATGGAGGTCCATGGATGTACAGTCAAAGAACTTCTAAGCAAGGAGAAGAGTATGAACAACTCACGTTAATTAGGTGGAATGTAATTATCACTCCGGACGTTGTTCATCATGATTGTTTTTTCTTGATAAAACCATATTTTTCCCTCTCGTCTATGTAGATTCATCAATCTTGAAAATTGAAATCACCAAGTTTCTTTTCATTTAGATCATTAGTTTCATTGGGCATATATGATAAATGACGAAGCAATAGACTGTAGCTAGTTAGTCTTTTGGGACATCAAATAGCCTTTTTGACAGATAAACATTTGTGTCACTAATCGTGTTAGAATACACGATTCTTTAGTTAATTGAAATCGTTGCGCACACAGTAGTGCAATCGGGCTTATCACTATGATGGGTAGTGTTGATAGAAGATTATACGTACATTGTTTCATTGTATATTTACGTTATACCCACAGTTGAATTAAACGGTATGTGATTTTAATTTTTTCAATGGACAGAAAGCAATCGACTTGAAGCAATAAATAGTGACTATAGATTGTTGTTTTGTATTCAACCTTGGCCATTATTAATTATTGAACTCTGAAACCAATAACTATAACTGTTATTGTTATTACATTTATTTAATGTTTTGAAATTCTGATGTGTTAAACTTATGTAATGCAAAAGGCAAAGAGAGATTTTCCAGGAGTCCAAGGATGAAATACCCCCAACCCAACGGTATACCCATGGCCAACATATATGCACCCATAACTTGCAGATACTCCACCGTAAATGGTGGCACCGGTGTTATACGACCACAAAACACTCCCTGTGTTGGCATCCATTGCATACAGTGGCCCATTAGCAGCTACTGATCCTGCAAACACCAGACCACCCCTGGTTACCGACACTGGTCCTTCAGCCGAGTCGTTGCTTGGGTCAGCTGTGGTCCACAAGATCTGACCCGAGTTTGCATCTAAAGCCACCCAACCGCCTGCTCTCGTGGTTTGATTAGATGGTGCAAGCGTGAATGGCAAACGATCACCATTTGCTATGTTTGTGTATACCCTCTTTCCATCCGTGGCTGCACCCCATATCCCTCCTCCCTCGTTGCTTCCAGGTCCCGCAAGCTACAAGAAAATATAAAGAAGCAACCTTTAGTGACATAAATATAAAGGTGAAGTTGAAAGTTAGTGTATTTACCTTGAACCAAACAATTTCACCATTGTCACGATCTAGTGCCCATGCAAAGCCACTCTTTTGTACAGCCACAACAACATCACGCAACCTTCTGTTTGATTTAATTGTGAGCAACATTGGCGCCTCTCCGAAATCAGCATCGACATTAGGCCCTGGTGGACAATCGGGATTATTCGGAACCAAACACGCAAAATAGAATACATCATAACCGCCAAGCTGTTGAGACCAAACAACGTTTCCTGATCTCATATCAAAAGCAATTATGGAATTAAACCGAACATCAGGCCCTGTACATTGGTCGGGTTGGGTCGGTTTTGTAGTTTGATTGTTTTGCCTCTCCTGACATTCTGTCACCTCTGGCGGCGCTGTGTAGAGGTTTCCAGACGCAGCATAAACGAGTCCCCTAAAAACATCGATCGCTGGGCTGCTTCCCCATATTGCCGCACCTGAGTAACCACCAAGCCGACCACCGTTATCAGGAACAGTGTATGTCTGCCACTGAACCGCACCAGATCTAATGTCTAGTTTCACTAGGCTTCCCCGAAACGTACAACATTTTTCAGCAGGCAGTGTTTCTTCTAAGGATGACACTCCCACGTAAAATCCCCTACAAAGTATTGAAAACAGTTTAGTAACACTTTTAGCCTCCTTTTGAGCATTGACAGAGCCTGACTAAAAAAACAGAGGGGGCAGAATGATTTTTAGGAAGAAAAGGGAGGGGCCAAAGGAATTTTAGACAAAAGTACAAAACTCTGCTAAATCGACCCTTCTCATCCGAAAAAAGGAGGGCCGGGCCCTTCTTAAGCTCCGTCCTTGCTTTTGAGTTAACGATCGAACTGACCTAGAATAAACGGATCCGGAAGCAGTGATGAGAGCGAGAGGACGAGGATCAATCGTAGTTAACCAAACGAGCTGCCCAGAGATTCGCTTGACCGCAATTATAACAGCAGGCCCATAGATTCCGACTATCAAAAGGTCGCCAGCAACAACCGGAGTGGCTCGTGAGACAGAGACATTCACGTACACTCCAGTTCCGGGCAAGCCGGTCAATTGGCCTAGGTTCTGTTGCCAAATGAGAGCACCAGTGAAGGCATTCACTGCATACAAGAAGCCGTTCCATGATGGGAAGTAAACGACTCCACCAGCGACAGCCGGTGTCGCTGATATGTCTCTTCCGGTGAAGAACTTCCACCTGAGCTTGAGTTTGTGCACCGTTGATGGGTTGATCAGAAATTCATGGTCTGCGAATCTCCGGTTAGTTATATCACCACCATGATTAACCCACTGAAAAAAAAAACACAAGGTACGTACGTTAATCTTGATTCTTACGAGCGTTGAATAATACGCACACACACATATGGTTTTAAAATTTACATCTGTAGCTGCGTAATGTACAAGTAGGAGCAGCCAGATTGGGATGATAATTGCAATACGATATCCATACATCGGCATGGGTCGTACGATGGTAGGTAGCCTATCGGTTAGGTTCTCATGAAGGGTAATTCAAGTATATATATTTATAATCATTGATGATAATGAAGAATTTATGCATGGTTACGTGATTGAGTAAAAATTTTAGTCACGAAATCGATGTTGACAATTAATATTGCTTGCAATTCTTCCTAAAATTGAAAGAAGCATTATATCTGCAAGAAAAAAGAGACTTCTTTTAACCCAACGTTTATTACCTTTTAATATTAGTTCTCTTTAAAAATATATATTATTGGTTTAAATTCGGATAAAGAATACTTTAAATTGAATCAATTTAAGAGCAACTATTTGTCATTGAAAAAGTGTTAATGTTTATTGCATTAAAATTTTGATGTTTGCCATTTGTATTGTTATTGTAACTATTACTATTATTATTATTACAACTATTATTATTACTACAACTATTATTATTATTATTATTATTATTATTATTATTATTATTATTATTATTATTATTATTATTATTATTATTATTATTGATTCATGTGTTTAATTTGATTGTTTAAAATATTGTTTCGTATATCACTAACTTATTGATCCGTGTATTACAAGCTGATTCGTAAAATTATAATAAATAACACCAACCAGCAGTTAAGATTTAAAAATTGTAAAATGATTTTTTGAGATTATTTTTTTTTTATTTTGCAGAATTAAGTCAGTTGAAACTATATTGTAATTGCAAAATGAACATATCTTTAATAATCATTCAGATTAGAAATCATTCACAAAAATATAATTATCATTATTATTCTTTCTTTTTTAGTTAGAATTTAAAATTTGTGTATGACTCTTGATAACTTAATTTGAAAATTTTGATTTTCGAAATTATTAATTGAAAATGGAAATTTTGGTATGATTATGTTTTCATTACTATTTATAGTAAATAAATATCAATTTTCTAAATTATAAAGTTTGACTTGATTACATATATTAAATGAAATTTATTTATAAAGAATGAGGTTTATTATAATAGTGACATGTGTCATAAATTATAATTTGTTCAATCTTTTGATAACAAGTGACATTTAGTTTAACTAGAAAATAACAAATGGCAAAATGTTACTCTTTTATTATATAGCACAAAATATAAATTCACCAGGCAAGTAACACTAAATTTCAAAGATATTAGTCATGTTAGCAATGGACATAAGACGACGTCTGATTAAGTTATATTTGTCATTGCGTGGGATGTTAGTCAATCGGACCAAGAACCGGAGGGTCAGTCGAACCAAAATAAGCATGCGAATTGGTAAACTGGTCAGACCGGATTTCAGTTTTTTTTTTAACTAAAATCTAAATAAATGAAACATTAAAACCAAATCCTATATTTTTTAACATGACTATGTTTTCTAAATACGTTTATAATTTTATAATTTTTTGGAATATTTTAATATATTTATTATGTTATTTGGTTCTTAAATCGATCCAAACAGTAACCAGTAAGAATTGGTTCAATGTCTAGTACGAATCTGAAAATGTTGGCTAAGCGTAGTTGCGGAGCATATGAGAGGTTTTATTAATATAAGGATATCTTGGAATACATTTCATGGGCCTCTTCGTGAGGCAACATTAGAGAAAATAAAATTTTTGGTGATATTGTATCATTCGTAAGGTATCATTTTAAATTTTGATTTCATATTGTGTCATGTGTTGTTCACTAAATATTTTATATTTTATCTAAATGTTACAGCACAATCTCGAATTGTTTACTGGGTGAAGAATTTATACGGATGTTGATCTCAAAGTTACTTGGAATTGTGTCTTAAATTGTTTAGAAAAACAAAATATTTAGTATATATCCAAAAGACACAATGACCTTTACAAAATATAAAATACATATTTAAAAGACACAATTTTAGAACAAAAGACATAATGTATATACAAAAGAGACAATAAACTGTACAAAATTGTTCATACTTGTCATTGTGCTTTTTTACTAGTAATTGTGCCTTTTTAAATATCATTGTAATTCATACTCGTCGTTGTGTCATATTTGCTTGACATTATGTATTCTGCAATATCATTGTATCTTAAATTGTTCACGAAAACACAACATTAAACAAAAACACGAAAGACACAATGACATGTATAAAAGACACAATGACTTGTACAAAAGACACAATGAACTAAAAAAACAAAATTTTTCCTATAGCAACATTTTACTAATTTTGAAGATTAAAAATGCTCGTTTTTATGTATATTTTTTTAAAAAAAAAATTTCGTACGTAAAAGTTATAAACATTTAAAGAAGGTGGAGGAACTTGATAACAAGTCAACAAAAGTAGACATTATTAAAATACATTTCAACAACTTGATTTAATCATAACTATTGATTAATGATCTAATGACTTAAGATCCCTCTTAATCTTTTTTAGGTTAAGAGCCTTCTTTTGTTTAACCAAACCCTTCATATAATATGGTTCTGGTTGGTTTCGAAATTTGAAGTTTGAGTGTTGGCAACAGTTTGGCTAAGCTCATTTCAGTTCTTATCGTGAAATTCAACTATGGGTAGCAGACCAGCTGTGTTTGACCTTTGAAAGTCAAACTGGTATAAATAAAGGGTTATTATGTTGCTGGTTGACTAATCTGAGGCAAAGTTTTGACAAAATTGGTGTATTGGGAGCTACTACTGGATAATGGTGTCAAAGACTTATGGTATGCTTCATCAGAATACAGAGCTATGCAGATAAAAAAAAGTAATTGTAACACTCTAGACAAATCTTATATCTATCGTGGACGAGGATAGGATAAATTAAAAAAAAAAAAACTAGCACATCCCACCAAAAAAATTAGCACAAATTTTATATTTAAGTTGGACAGGATAAATTAAAAAGTTTTAATTTTAATTAGCAGGTATGTGAAACAAATTTTAAGTTATATTCACTCGTGCAACCAAAAGCATATGATAAGACACCGTGATAAATTAATAGCTATTTTAGTCGCTATTAGCTTTCCCATGATCGAGCTCTAATACCAAGGTTAAACGTAATTCTCAGGGTTTTATTTATTTATTTTTTTAATTTAAGGAAAGAGTGTATGACATGCAGATTTCCCTCAAGTTGAGTCCCATCTCCCGCAAATGAAGATTTCGGTGACCAGATCGGGATTTTGGCTGAAAGAATTGGTCGGGGGTGGTAACCGGAGAAGAGACGCCGGCAATGATGTATTCGGTCAATTACATATATTCCCTTCCTAAAGTTATTTATTACATATTTATCCAATCATAAAACTAAATTACATATTTCTCCTTTCTAAACCAAATATATTACATATTTATTCATTTCATTAAAAAACAAATTATGTATTTCTTATTTTACCCTTAATGAACTAACTAAAAACAACTTACATATTCCTCCTTACCAATGGACAATTTTGGAACATGGGGATATTTGTAATTTTAATTTAACATTGGGGATATATGTAATTTTGATGTTTAATAAGGGGATATATGATATTATCACTTTTTATTAAATTCGCTTGTGAGTTGGCCTATGGGCTGTGAATACTTTTTTTTAACGGCGTTTGATCTCAACGTGTGAACCACTGATTTTCAAGTCACGTTACCAAAGTCTAGTTACCATGACCTCCGTTGAGACCCCACCACCATCTCAGGAGGAAACCGCACTGGAAAACCTCCTGACCTCTCAAGGACCCTTATTTTGTCTTAGGAGGGATCTGAACCCATGATCTTTTATTTAGAAAGCCATGGATAACAATAGGATAAAACCCCTTTGATTGTGGGCTGTGAATACTGAATTAGTGAATTGTGATCCAGAAGCCCAAATAAAACAAAGGAACCATTCGAAAATAAAACATAAAGGAAAAGCACACGATTAGTCATGTATGTGAAAAAGATGGGTTAGAGTTAAACGTAATTCTTAGGGTTTTATTTATTTATGTATGTTGAAAGGATGGGTTGGAGTTAAAAAGATGAAAATAATACACGTGGGAAAGATAGGTAAAAAACTGATGTGACAGTGATAACTAGGACGCATGTAGGAAATGCAGCCTTTAACATTACGGGTATTCTAATAATTTATTTTTTCGTTTCTTGTAGAAATTTAATAAATGAAAACTAAATTGTTACTTTGTTAGTTATTATCTGGAATTAAATTATTTCACAACTAACAATTTATTCATTTCGTTTTGCATATTGAAACTCAATAAATAAAAATCAAATTGTTAGTTATTATCTGAAATTAAATTATCTCAAATTTTAAAGATGTAGTTTAGGTGAATAATTAATTCTTTAATAATTAAAACTAGGTCACTTGTTAAAAGTTGTATCTTTTAAATATTTAAACTAATGCATTGGATAGATTCGTTTGATATATTTTAACAGTATTAGTTTGACATATTATAAAAACTATTAACACATTTATATTCCAATTCACGCTTATATGGGAGCAATGTCTCATGGCAGTCGATGAATCAACCTTGTCTATATGTCATTCGGTTCTCAATGACTAACACACAACGAGCCTTTAACGTTCAAAAAATATAATTTGTGGCTTTGTTAGAAAACCAAAACGCCAAAAATAAATAATACTTTGAAATCCAAAGCTAACGCAAATTACGATTTTGTTATACTTTGTCGTCAATTAATAGAAACAATCAAAGTTAAACGTTTGTTGTGAATTAACAGTACGAAATAACATCTATATGTTTGCAGCGTGACATTAAGATTAATATTCATGTGTTGTGGTTTGATGGTTAGATTAAAAAGACTAATGAAGTTGTAGTGAATTGGTGTTTGGTACGTCACTTGTTAGTTCAAAATCATGTACCAACCAACTCCGCTAGACATACGTTTAAATTCAATAAACAAAAAAAAACATAATTTACACATAAAAAAGAGAAAAATAACAAAACCTTGAAAAGCCACATCACTACAAACCAGCTCAAACTTTTTATTTTTGTAAAAAAATTAAAATTAAATCAGTAAAAAATCAATATTTTAAACATTAAAAACTAAGGAGCCGTTTGGTTGGGTCTGAATCATTAAATGTTGAATAATTAACATGTCTGAATGGTTAAGAGGGTCTGAACCATTAAATACCAAACCGGTAAAAACTGTTTTGTTGCACATCTGAATGAAAATAAAAAAAAAATCTTTTTTTTTAAATGTCACACCCCCAAATTTCAACTAACGGAATCTTACCGTTTAGGGCGTGACAAACCAGGATCTCAGTCATTAGACACAGCGAAGGACCTCTATATGCTTTTAAACATAATTCAGTCTTAATTTATAAAATCAAAGTTTAACATTGTGGAAGCGTTTGAAAACCAATAACCAAATGTAACAGTTGCAAAACCGTAAATACAATGTTCAATGTTTTAATTCAACAATCAAAATAAATTGTATGCATGAGACTCAACGTCCTAGTCCCTGTTTGTCCTTGCTTGTGCCTTAGTGTCCTGAGAAAACATGTAAATCAAGTCAACGCAAAGGTTGGTGCATACCACAAGTTTGTATATGTAAACACAATTGTTTGAACAACAGTTTGAAATGTAATGTTTGCAGATAACATTATCACACATTGCATAGTCATGATAGCTAGTCATTGTACTATTTACATAAGTGGTTGACACCGAAGCTGACTGTTGCATGTTTTGCCTTTCCACTATTGTCTAACACAAACAATAGTAATGTTGAATTGGCTAGTTAAACACTTGCGTAGATCCCGTCTACCAAGTGAGGTTTGTTAAACCCAATAGATCTATCTTCAACTACCACACTTTGCACGACGGCAAACTAAACGGTTCAATATGTAAGGACTTTAAGTGTTATATGTACACTTATAGTAAACAACTAACTCATGCAAGGGATACGTATCCAAAAACTTTTTTTGGCACATGTTTTCTCCCCCAAAACAGTAAAAGTAAAAAAAAAAAAAAATAGTCGTGTACGCACCTTAGAATGCGAATACAATGATCAACTGTTCGTGAGTTCGCGTAGACAACCTCCTACGGAGAATCTGTGTCATAACATCGCATTATTCGTAATGTTAATTCGTGTTTGTAGTCTCATACGTGTTAACACACGTATATTAAGTTATTTGAAACGTTCATACGAAAGTACGTATAGTTTCAAATTTGTTTGTTTAAATTGTATAAGTATATACGATGTCGTTTAAACACGCGTAATTATACGCGACTATGATTTCGAGTCAAAATGTAAATTTTATCATTCTAATTTGTTCGGGATTCCATTTTGGTTCCAACGCAACTTGAACTGATAAAATCGGAGTTAGAACGAAAAAGTTATGATTAAAATACTAAAAATGGTGTTTTTGTGCAAAACCGGAGACACCCAGGTTCGAACTCGTGACCTCCCAGTCCCCGCACACGCACACCACCAACTTAGCTTGCTATTATTTAGCAATAGAAATCCATTTCAATTTGTTTTAAGTTATGAACGCCCATATTCCCTTTGTTCTTCCTTGATCGAACCCATTGATCCAAATTGAGCCCCAATTCGAATCCAATCGATCCCACAACCATAGGGCTTTGGTTCCAGAGATCCAAACGAATCTAAGGATGGTTTTAATTTGATTTTCGAGTTCGTTTGTATCAAAAACCCCAAATCGATTTTGATTAAGAACCCTAAAATTCGATCTCGTACAATTCGATGTTAAAACTTGAAATTAACATAGGGCTTTTATTAAAAACATCATTTCAAAGCTGTGTAAGTGATTTGATTTGATTATGGATCTCAATTTCACTGAAAACCCCTAATAAGTTCATCCGAAAACCCTAAAAATCAAATTCGTGCAATTCGATATTGTTTTATGAAATTGGCAGAGGGTTTTCATTAAAATGATGATTACGAACCTCTCTGTATAGTTTAATTTGATTTTTGAATTCATTTTGATCGAAACCCCCAAATCGGATTACCATAAGAACCCTAGGATTATAAATCACCCAATTCATTGTAATTAGATGAAATCATCATAGGGTTTTCATTAAACACATTATTCCGAAGCTGTATATATAGTTTAATTTGATTTTTAATCCCGTTTACATTGAAACCTCCAAAACGTTCCATATGATGAACCCTAGCAATCGAACTCCTATAATTCGATGTTAATAGCTGAAATTGACATATGTTTACTCTTAGTCGGCACTTTTAGGTGTTGTAGGTATAAATTTTTACCTGTTTTGATATTATATTGATGAAGATCAACTTGAGACTTGAGTTTCGGCCGGCTCCCACTCGAAATCTTCTGCCCGATGCTTCTTGATTTGAATTGATGTATGTAAAAAGTCCAGAGGGTGCCGATTTAGAGTTATGTAAGTTCAATTGGTTGAATTTCGATCGGATTGTATGGATTTATAGTTTCAAGTGACGGTTTCGTCTTTAAAGGTTGTTAAGTGGGTTTAATTCGTCAATTGATGGTTAATTAACTGATAATAACAGTTAGGAAACATCAATATGGGTTTTTATGATTGATTAATTCGATTAATAATGATGAATTATTGTTAATTTCGAATTTCCCATCTAATTTACAACGAATTTTGACCTCAAAAGTCAAAATTGAACATTTCTTGCAATTACAAGTTAAATTCTCGTAGTTTAATTGTTTTTAAACTTGTTTTGTTCTATTCTAACCCTTGTAGTTTGTTTTTGTTCGATTTCGTATCATTTCGGTTAATCTTGGGTTAACGGAGTTAATCCGGGATGTCGGATTGTCACATTAAAAACCCTAGCCCCGTTCGAGGTTCACCTGTCCATCCACAATCATCACCACCGTAGCCCCGTCCATCCACTGCCACAGCCCCGTCAATCCATCGTCATCACCATCACTGTCACCATCGCCATCCATCAGTGTTGCCTTCGTCGCCATCGCCCTTCACCTTCGACCTCAGATCCGTCACCATCGACCTTCACCTTCGACCCCATATTCAGCAACGGTGGTTGTGGCTGATCGATGTGAACCAGGGCCGATTGATTCAATCGACCTTCACCTTCACCCTCAAAAGCCTTCGTCGGCATTCGTTGGTGGAGCGGAGGCGGTGGAACATCGGCGGTGGAGCGGATGTTGATTCAGACGGTGGAGCTTCGGCGATGTCAGCCCTCTACCCACATCATTTTCTCATTAAGACTCTGCATCAAGTCTGAATCATTCAGATGTTGATTCAGACTTTTTTCCCCATTTAGATGTGTTCCCCCCACCAAACAAATGAGCGGCTCGGCTAGATTTAATTTGGTTGCAAAATAAAATTTAATACAAATTTAAAGTGTTTATATCAATCTCAAACTCAACACGTTAAAAGTAATAATAATAAGCTCAACAAAATACATATACAAAACATAAGTTTTTAATAACATTATTTATCATAAAAAACCTATAAAACTTGATGTTAAACCTTAAACGGTAGTTAATTTAAACATACATATAAAGGAAATCATAAAAGTGAGATGTTTGGAAAAAGAAAAACCAATGATTCAGATCGATTTTGACTGATTATCTCACATTATAAAGATTTAAATGCGTTATATCAAGTCGACAATACAGCCAAGCATTTGCCCAAGCCCACACGCGGCACGCCCATACGTGGTACGCCCATCCCAAACCCACCTTCCTAGCATAAAGAGATTTACAAATCCGAATCAAAATGAGCTGCTCGGTTTGTAAACGAGCCGAGCAAGAACATACGCTCGTTCGGTTCGGCTTGTGTATAGCTCTAGTAAGTTATACCAAAAAATTTTTGTTAGGCGGTAGCCACATGGACATGGAACACAAGTCACACATGGGATACTCAGAAAAACATGATAATACGCCACGTCGATAAATTGACAAAGAAACCCTGAGAAGTTTTCTGCTAATTTGACTTCACCTCATCGGCCTGCATCCCAATCTCGTTATCCCTTCATTTCTAATATGTTAGATAATCAATGATTTAATTCACATCTATCTTTCGATACTTGTTATAAAGAACAAGGGTCAATTACAGTTTCTTTTTCTTCTCATTTTTTTTTTCGTTCAAAAAAAAAATTACAGCTTCTTTTCGTGTGATTTGCTCAAATCAAGGTTTAATCCATTTTTTTTTATTCACATCCCAAAAGTTTGAAAATTTTAATAGCTTCGCTTAAATACTTTTATTAACTTTTTTTAATAAATAGCCAAAGTACTTAAATTCATTATATAATTTAATTTTTAATTTATGTATATCATTAAATTTAATTTTTTTATATATAATTTATATATAATTTTATAGTTTTTGAATATAACACATAAATATAAATAAATAAATGTAAATTTATTTTTTCTTACATGTGTGTTCTTATATAATTAATATTATTTTTTGTCTGACTATATTTTAAAATAGAGTTAAATGCCAAAATGGTCCTTGTGTTTATATCAAAAATGTCATTTTAGTCCCTAAATAAAATTTGTTGTTAGGGCTGTAAACGAACCGAACGTTCAGCGAACAGTTCATGAACCGTTCGGCGGGAAGTTCGTTTATTTGTGTTCGTGAACGTTCGGTAACATGTTCGTTTATGTTCGGTTAAGTTCATTTATTATATTTATTCATTAAACGTGTTGTTTATTTTTAATTTTTAGTTTAATACCATAATAGTTAAGTTATTTTTAGTTTAATACTATAATATCTTTATATATATATATATATAAATGATTATCTCCATTGCTTGAGATTAAAAATGTTGATTTTTATTGTTTAAATAATATGTGTTCGTTAACGTTTGTGAACCGTTCGTGAACAAACTAAATTCCTTAATGAACGAACACGAACAAGAATTTCCGTTCGGTAAGCGTTCGTGAACCGTTCGTGAACAAATTGAAAGTTAAACGAACGAACACGAACAAGGGCTCGTTCGTGTTCGTTCGGTTCGTTTACAACTCTATTTGTTGTCATTTTAATCATTGTCTTTGAATTTAGTTGCCAATATAGTCCTTCGTCTAAATTTTTGTTGTCATTTTAATCCTTGTGTTTGAAATTTAGTTGCCAATATAGTCCCTAAAATGGCAACTAAAATTTAGACGAATGACTATATTGGCAATTAAATTAAAACACAAGGATTAAAATAACAACAAATTTTATTTATGGACTAAAATGACATTTTTGATACAAACACAGGGACCATTTTGGCATTTAACTATTTAAAATAATTTATAAGTTTTCTTAAATTTATTATTTTCTTAGAGTATTTTATATAATTATATATAATTTTCTTAAATGATTGTTTACTACAAAAATACTTTCTAATTTCTAAAGAACATTTACAAACAATAAAATATACAAACCTTCATTTAATTTATGTTCGTTTTGGCTTGCAATCTTATCCTATATACTTTAACTAGTTTCTGGAGCACTATATTTTATATATTTTTATTTTTTTAAAATGTTCATGTTAATTCGTTTACTCATGTTTGTTCATTTTTTTTCTTTTTGGAAACATAATCGATGCAAGTAGTTTAAAGTTAGTTACACTTTTCGTCTAATTTTTGAACCTGAAATTCTTTGACGGTTGAATTGAAATAGTCTCAATTAAGTGAACGCGCCAGAAGACCCATTCAAGGACGAGTTCCATGACCCATTTGGAAAGAATCATAATTTAAATTGACTAAATGATAGTAATTATTGAAAATAATTAGCCACATTTACTTTACTGTAAATTGACTAAATGATAGTAATTATTGAAAATATATATATAACTTATGCATATAGTTAAATAGACAAATTTTATTTTAGCGTTCATAAATGAATTATAAACAAATCAAATAAAGCCATGTTTATCTTTATTTGATGATGTGTTTGTGTCAATTTGTTTAAGATTAACCAAGTAAACGAACACACATGAAACTGTAAGAAAAAACTATAAACTATGTAATATACAGTATGTCAAAAAAGTATTAAATTTGTGTTTAATTAATTTGTTATACAAAAAATTGTTGTTAAAGTATATAAAGTTAATGGTGTAAAATATTTTAAAAAATATAAAAAATGTTAGAGTTAGTGGTATATAATACACTAGGTTATACACCCGTGTATTACACGGATTTATAAATAAAAAATATGTGATTTTATAACTATGTCTTCATATATTTACATGATAAAATAATTTTATTACATTCTTTTAAATTTGCATAATCATTAAAACTAATAATGATTATTATACCTTTTTATATTAATTAAAAAGCTTAAAAAATAAAAATTTATAAAAAAAATGTTCTTAATACACACACACATTATACATAGATAAAATTTATTATCATGTTGTTAATTATTAGTATTAATTTAGTGTATTTATGTAAACATTAATGTTAGTTTTTATATTTAAAAATAAAAAATTATTTTTGAACTAATAATAGAATGTCATGCGACATTTTCTTTGAATCAATTATTAGATAGGAAGATTGGATCAAAGTGAAACTATAAAAACTTCACATCTTTGCACTCTAAATGTAAAACAACGTAAAGAGTAGTTTGGTTATTTTTTATAAAGTTAACAGAAAATCATTGGATTAATTAATTATGAATTAAAAAATAATCATTTGTATTGAACTAATTATTTTGACAAATCAAGAAAGAAAACTGTGATGATCTAAGAACAAATTGTTTTGTAGCTACGTTAGGCTCTTATATATACAAGAAAATTTCCTGAGGCTAGCTTGTTGCAAGGTGAACTTCCAGAATTGCAGAATCAAAACACATCGTACGGGCTGCTAATTCCATGCAAACAAAAAAACGCAAATAAATTTATAAACAAAATGAATCCGGAAATTAAAACTTAATACAAACTATCAAAGACTAACGTGATTTCAACGTTAAACCTAACACGAACATGTTCGTCTTAAAAGTAATTGTATAAAAAGGTCAATTCTACACACGCAACAATTATGACCATGAAATCAGTAAACAAAATATTGAAAAAATTTAGGGAAAAAAAATAAAATAATAGAAAGTCAAAGTTTTCATTAGAAAAAAAAAAACTCCTGCATTAATTAAGAGCTTAATAATAAATAGATATAATGTGACTTTTACTTTTAAGCTTAACAACCGAACAATTTTAATTGTATGTATGTGTGAGTATGTATATGTATATATTTGTTTAGATTCTACAAAAAAATGAATAAGTTAATGGGAAGTGTGAGAAAAATTCTATAGTTTTTTAAATGGAGTATTGGGACCACTGTGTTTTATGCTTCAGGTAATTGTGTAATGTGTTGTTTTCACTGTGTTTTATGTTTTAACTTATTTTATGTTATTTTATCATTGTTTTTTATGTATTAAATAAATTGTTCCTTTTTAAATTTTGTGTTTTACATAATAGAAGTACAACTGAGTAATTTTATAATTATGTTTTTTTATAACTTACAATTTTTAAAAGGGAAAATGTTATATAAACATAATCAATTTTTAATTTTATTCAAACTAAATCATTGGAACTTTGTTTTGTTTTAATTTAGTAACTTAAGTTTGATTTATGTTATATGTTATAATATTAGATAAAAAAACCTGAATAACAGGTAATGTTGGTTTGTTTAGGCTTTATAAGTGAATTTTTTGATGAAATTTAGGATATGTTTGAAAGTTTTAGACGTATTAAATATTTTTTAAAAACTTTCGCAATTTTTTTAATTTTAAACTAATTAATTTTTTTTGCAATTTTAAAATAAATGAGTTTTTTAAAAAAATCCATGTTATATATTTTCATGTCATCATACAATAAAAATAAAAAATAAAATAATATTATGGTTACAAGTTATATAAGTCATATATATATATATATATATATCTAAGATTGAAACATAAAAATAAAATATATTAATAAATTGAAACAAAACAAAGTTTGAATTACTTGATTGAAACAAATTAAAACTTGGTTATGTTTTTTACAAAATTACCCTAAAAAAGGAAAATATTATCTAATTTTTTTGAAGATTACATTTTTTGGTCATTATATTTTACGTTCAGGTAATTGTATAATATATATTCAATATTATGTTTCTTATTTAAGTTATTGTGTAATGTGCATTCCTTGTGTTTTACATTTTTGCTCATTTCATGTTTTTTTGGTGTTGTTTTTTATGTATTAAAAAGTTTGTTATTATTTAATTTTTATGATTTACATATTAGAAATAGACAATTGTTTTATTTCATCATGTTGGTTTTCAAAAACTTACTATTTCAGAAAACACATATTTTAAGTTATTGTGTTTTATGTTCTTCAACATTTGGTATTATTTTGGCATTGTTTTTTAATGTATTAGATAAATTTATTGTTGTTTTATCGTTGTGATTTAGCAGCATATAAAAAGTGTATGATTTTGTTTTTTTACCATTATTTTTTAAATATATTAGATGTATATAACTAACTACATACATAAAACTTGTTAGTTACAAGCTTGTTGATTACATATGTAACTTTACTTGTTACAAATTAATATATAATATTGTTGCCTTGTTGATTATAGAATCAACTTTAGATATACATTTATATACTTGGTTACCTCACTATTATTCGTAACATATTGCTAACTCCATATCACCAGGTCGAGTAGCATATACCTTATTATGAAACAAAATAATAGTAACAAATAAGAAGAAAAATAGAAGAGAGAGATTTTATCAATTAATCATCATTTGGAAAAGTCATAAGAAAAAGAAGAAAATTGACTTTATAAAGTATGTTGATTCTCTCTCGCCCCATTGTGGAATTTATTTCATTTAGCTTTCATTATGTAAAATTCTAGCACTCATTTTTTATTATGCAAAATATATAACATTTGTTATATAAAATCATATAGTCGTAAAAACATGTCAACCCCTTATTATATCAAAGTTAAATATCAATTGAGGTTAAAGAAATGTTGCCTATTGTTTCAAAACTAGGTAGTAGTGGCTGCGCGTTGCGGCGATAGCCTTGACGCGATTAAGTATGTAAGAGTAAATAATTGTTAAATACACGTAAACGAATTTACATAAGCCGTATCACCAAAATATTAAAGCAATATCAAATTGTAAAAAAAAAAAAAAAGACATGTCGTAAAGACTTATTCAAAAATCACACAAAAGTCATGTTGTTGGAAAATAAGCGCTATAAGCCGTGTTAGTAAAATATTATATTATGGAAAACAGTATTAATAAAACTTAACGTGAAACATATATTGTCTTTGTTTTTAGTTAAATTTGTAACGAAATATAATTAAATATTTATATAATTAATAACACATAAAAAAGTTGTGTGAGACGCCATCGAAAAATAAGGGTTGAAGAGAGGATTAGATCATGATTTTTATGTTAGTAATTTGAGTCATATACCATATGGGTTTTTATCCAAATGATCAACAACGAAAATGACAAAAAAATGTTAGACATGAGTTTTAATCCCATGTGCTCAAACTTGTTTTTCCAAAATAAATGATACTTAACCATCCTTATAATCCGAACTCTATTACACGTGGCGCGGTCATATTATGACATCACATGCTAAAAGATATGTTTGCAAACCTCGCAATAAAGTTATAAAAGTTTTCATGAACTTGGGTAAGGAGAAATATAAGCTTTGTAGTTGAAAAAATGATTGTTGCGAAACACGAATATGATTTTTTTTACCCGCAAGTATGCAATGTGATTAAGTATAGATTATTATAGAACAAACACGTTTTCAAACAAACTGATGAATTTTTACCGTCAACCAAAATATTATATTCGACACGAATCGTTTGCAAACAAAGCATAATCGACTCATTTTCGATCAAAATTTACATCGATACATTGTCCAACTCGAATTTATATGAATAATACATAAAAATAAGCATGTAGAAAACTATTATTTTAAATTAGCAAACAAATATTATTAAAAAATTATATTATACATACGACATAGAGTAAACTTGAAATTGATTACGCGTGACGTAGATTAAACATTATTATGCCTGGTGGATGAAGTTGAAGTATAATAGACTAAATGTGTTGAAGTTTAAAAAGAAAACAAAGGGAAAAAAAAAGCAAAAAAAGAAAAATTAAATTGGTCAAAGTTGAAAAAGAAAAAAAGCAAAAAAAATAAAGAATGAGAACAGATATCGAACCTACAACCTCTGATTTTGCATACCATGCGTTTACCAAAGTTATATACCCGATCAATGTGTGGAAAAGACTTAATTTATATTAATATAAAATGAGTAGAAAATGAGTAAAATGGCCGCTGACACTTCTAGTTAAGGTTTATAACAATTCTATGATTTATCGAAAACTTTTTAAGGGTAACACATCTTACAATAAAGGTCCAAATAGAAAAACTATTTTAAGTTATTCCTTCTTTTTTATAGATAATCACTTACACAATAAAGATAAAGTTAATGAATATAAGCAAACAACACTTCCTACCTTATCAAACAACCTCATCATCTTCCCTGTTAAATTCGAAAAAAGAACAAAGTGCATCTAAATAAACTCAATAAAACTATTACAAAGTAACATGGCTTCAAATTCAAAAATATTCTCAATCTTGATTATATCTCTGGCATGTATATGCACCAAAGCCTTGCCACAATGTGAAGATGAAACCAACAACCCTTGCAATAACAAATCCAAAGCTTTACCCTTAAAAATGATTGGTATAGCAGCCATATTCATGACGAGCCTCATCGGGGTATGCCTACCTCTAATCACTCGCTCCATTCCTGTCCTTAGCCCCGAACGTAGCCTATTCGTTATCGTCAAAGCTTTTGCATCCGGCATCATTTTGGCAACCGCGTTTATGCATGTTTTGCCTGATTCTTTTGGCATGTTGAGATCGAGTTGCTTGGCTAAAAAACCGTGGCAGAAGTTTCCGTTCACAGGATTTGTTGCTATGCTATCGGCTATTTTCACACTCATGGTGGACTCGATGGCCACAAGCCTGTATACTAAGAAAAACCAAACTATTGTGGCTGAAGGCGGTGAGCCCAGAGACCAAGAGATGGCTGTGGCAGCAACAAGTGGCGGCGGCATGCATTTCCATGGACCCCATCACGGGCAAAAGGGTGCAATTGGGAAACAACTTCTTCGTTATCGTGTTATAGCCATGGTTAGCTTCAAATAAACGCTAATATGTGAATTTTACAAGTAAATAAAAATTAAAAAAACAAACAAACAAACAAGAGCCAATGGTACGTATATTATCTTTTAAATTAATTTGTAACAAGTTGAAAATTGGATGATCGATCTGATCAGGTGCTTGAACTTGGAATAGTGGTTCACTCGATTGTGATTGGACTTGGAGTTGGGGCGTCAAATGATGTATGCACGATCAAGCCGCTGGTGGCGGCTCTATGTTTCCATCAAATGTTTGAAGGCATGGGCCTTGGTGGTTGCATTCTTCAGGTACTTAATCATAACTTATAAAATTAATTAACTCAACTTAATTAATTAGTGCTTTCTTACATACATTTTTAACGATTTTTTGTATCACTGATGGATCAATGGATATACATACCCACAAAATATCACTAAATATATGAGAAAAGTAAATACAAGACTGTCAAACACCTAACAAAACGACGTAGTTTTGATTAAATATTATCAAAAAAAATTATTTATTTTTCTAATTTTTACTTAATATATTTTGTACGTTTAGATCAAGATAAATATCATTAAAATTTAATTTAATTTATTTTCTTTTTGCTATTTTTACTCTATTAATTTTAAAGGCTACATATTTAATCAAAACTATGTCGTTTTAATAGGTTTTGCACCTACGTTAGGTGCTTAAAAACCCCAAACAAAATACGACGAGTAGCGGGGTCCTGAGCTATTCACTTTTCCCCTAAATATATAAATCGTATATAAATATAGTCGATCTTACCTCTTTAATTATTTCATGAAATTTTATATGTATATATGATAATGATAAAATAACAATTAATGACCGACGTACAGGCCGAGTATAAGACAGTGAAGAAAGCAGTAATGGTTTTTTTCTTCTCGATAACGACTCCATTTGGGATCGCTCTGGGAATTGCGTTGTCGAAGACATACAAAGAGAATAGTCCGATTGCATTAATCACAGTCGGTTTACTAAACGCTTCATCATCTGGACTGCTTATCTACATGGCGTTAGTCGATCTTCTAGCTACAGATTTCATGGGCCCCAAGCTTCAAAGTAGCATTAAGCTTCAGATCAAGTCTTACGCCGCTGTCTTGCTCGGTGCCGGCGGGATGTCTTTCATGGCTAAAGTGGCTTGATTAATTAATGTTAAGTTTCTCCCTCCATCCGTTGTGCCTAGTTAGCTAGCTTTTTAATTAATCAACTGCATGAAAATCAAATCATATATAAATAAGATTTGATTATGTAATTTCCGGTGTTACAACGTACAAATTCGGATTTTGATTTTACGGTTTGATCTTGGAGTCGTCTTGTTACAATAAACTAACTCTTTCATTAATTTGGGAAATTTTATCTTTGCTAGTTGGCTGATCGATGATGGAAAATATATAATCCAACCACTCATCGATTATAGAGTTAATTATTTTAGCCAATTTTGGTCATGTCCAAAATTTCAAGTTCTGAAATATGAAATGCTTAACCAATTAAATTTCACCACGTCCAAATCTGTTAGCCAAGCAATGTTGTTGGATCGCCGTTACATTGAAAATAGAAACTAGTGTCAATAAACACTTGAAAAACTAACCTCTAATTTTGATAAATTCATTTGTTTTTAAATTTGTAAAATGTCATTTTAATTCTTTTAAGATTATAAAATTTAGGCTTTAGCCTTTACAGTATGTGATCATTCGTTAATTCGAACAATAACAACAACAACAATAATAGTAGTAGTTTATATCGTTTGACAGTACTATAACCCTTAACTTTAAAAACTTTTAGATATACTCTTTAACTTTGTAAAATATTACGTTGTTTTGTTTAATTTTTGAAATTTAAAGTAATATGAAATTTTTTTATCAATGTTTTAATATCTGTAATTTAGTATAACCCTTAACTTTAAAAACTTTTAGATATACTCTTTAACTTTGTAAAATATTGCGTTGTTTTGTTTAATTTTTGAAATTTAAAGTTAAATGAAATTTTTTTATCAATGTTTTAATATCTGTAATTGAGTTTGTAAGTCTATAACTCCAAATGGTTTATTTTTCTGTTATATTTAAGTATGTTAATGTCACTGACACAACGCACGTAACAAAGTTCGTAGTTACACTGCAACATGTGGATCACTTTGCTAGTTAGCTAACAAAAGTTAATGCTAATATAGTCTGTTATTTTAAGTAATTCAATGTGCAAAATCTAATTTGCTTATTAATTTAAATATTTTAATTATTAAAACAACCGAACTTGCAAAAAAAATGACTTAATGAATTTGGCAAAGCTTACAATCAATAATAGCCTATATGCAACAAGAGAAATATTCATTGCATCATAATATACACATACAACAACACCAACATTTGTTTGTTATTTTGTTTATCATACTACTTGAGTATTACTTTGTCGTTGTGTGTTCAATGGAGATCCCAGGGGAGTTGACCGCCGTTGACGATGTCCCACCGGTGACCTAGGAACAGGACTAGAACCCATACGATGATCTTTCGAATCATTTTTGGCGGATTGAAGCTCTTCTAGTTCTGCTAAGATTTCAGACATTCGCGGTCTGGATTTAGGTTCTATATTAAGACATTGTGAAGCTAGTGTAGCTGCAGCAAGAGCACCTTTTTGAGGATACTGGCCTTCTAATCTAGTATCCATAATCCGAAACAACTTTCGTTTGTCTCCTAAATATGGTTTTGTCCATTCAACAAGATCCTGCTCGATACCAATCTTTTCTTTATCAACAGCACGACGACCAGAAAGTAGTTCTAGCAAAACAACCCCAAAGCTGTATACATCGCTCTTTGTTGTTAACCGACCTGTTTGTCATACAACAAGTGTTTATGACTTTATGTGCTATAAAAAACAGATTTGAAGAGTTAAGATTAAGGACCAGTAGCAATGTATTCTGGGGCAGCATAGCCTTGTGTACCCATAACTTGAGTGGACACATGGGTCCTGTCTCCGGTCGGCCCTGCTTTCGCCAAACCAAAATCGGATAGTTTTGCATTGAAATCCTGTGCCATGGAAACAAAATGAAATCAAAATCATTCAGATTAACATACCTCCAAAAACAAATGAAATTGTCTTAGCGTACCACATCAAGAAGGATGTTTGAGGACTTGAAATCGCGATATATAATTTGGTCTTTTGCATCATGAAGGAAAACTAGACCTCTTGCAGCACCTATTGCGACTTTGAGTCTTGTTGCCCATGGAAGCGGCTGAGGACCCCCTGCAAATACAAACAGAATGTTCAAGCAGAAGGAACCTATAACCAGAAGAAAATGAATCAATCTTACTTCTAAAAAGATGATTTTCCAAGCTTCCTTTAGGCATGTACTCGTAAACCAGAAGCCTATTGTCACCCTCCGAGCAGTAGCCAATAAGTTTCACCAAATTAGGATGGTGTAGCTGACCAAGATACGTTACCTCTGTCTGTAAATCAGCGCACACATACATAAACATTCTATGTTAGTATCTCGTGTATTACACGGGTTGAGTATGAAAAGTAATAAATAGTCACCAATTAAATTTAAAAAGTACAAAACGATTTTTTGATATAAAATATTATTTAAATTTCAAGTAATTTAATATTTTAAGTAATAAAATCATTTTTTATAAGTTTTTTTATAACATTTCGCTTTGAAAAATTGTTTTTGAAAATATGATATTTAATAATATTTTTTTAATTGTGTTTTTTTAACGTTAATATCTTTTTTAATGTGTAAAGAAATCTTCTATTGATTTAAAAATGTATAAAAGTTATATTTAAAAATTTCAAATGAGGATTTAAGGCATGGGACGTCAGCAGTTTTATTACAGTTGTTATGCCATCCCTGTGTTAAATAACATGTGCCAAAAATTCAGTGTGTAAATGTATATTAAGTTTTTTTTTTTTTGAACGGCAAATTTCAATGTAAATGTATATTAAGTAGCACACTTGTTTTTTCATTTATATGACATTTGATAATAAATGTATTATTTTAAGGACAGTAAATAAGTTGTCTAATAACATGTGTAAACTCACAGTTGTACCATTAAGTTTATCGATTGTTCAGCTACTATTCATTACATTATCTAATTATGTTTTTTTTGTTAAAGTTTTTCATTTTTGTAAAATTATAGGAAGATACTAACAATATTAAAATTATTGAGTATAGTTTTTATTTCAATTCATATAAATTTCAATTAAAACAAACATTCTTATAATATTCTCTTTCTACAAAATATGATTGTCTAATGTCATATTTATTTTTAAAATATCATATGATATTTTGGTTTAATAATTGATAAAATATTTATTTTCTTTATTTTTTTACGAAAACACTTTTGTTATTTATTATATTATAAAATATTGATTTCTTCTTTAAAGCGACATTTACATATTTTCTATATATATATATATATATATATATATATATACAAGTAAAAAAATCAGTTATATATTTCCTTATTTTAAAAGATATTTTTCATTTCAAATAAGATAGTAAATTACATTTTTTCATTGCTAATGGGATATATATAACTCTTAATTTTAATAGTTGAGTAAATGTATAATAAATATCTAATAAATGTTATTAAAAAACACAATTGTTTAATTACCGCATCAACTGGTGGCGGCGAGTATAAAACTACTTTGATTAGGTTTATATGATAATTAATTATCCTATCCTTTTGCCGTTCAAAAAAAAAAAAAATCCAATCCTTTAGACCTTTTTAACTGGTTGACCAACAATCGTTATCGGCAAACATTTGGAAACGGAATCGTACCAGCCATTCTTTGTGGCCTTGAAAACCTTCGGTTTTAAGTTTCTTGACAGCAATGACCGTTCCGGATCCTGGTTTTGAAGCCAAATGGGTAGACTCATCAATCCAACCTTTGAAAACGTACCCGAATCCGCCTTCGCCAAGAAGACTATCGGGTCGGAAGTTTCTGGTGGCATTCTTTAACTCCATAAAGGAGAAGGGTTTCACATTTGGAGATGATAATATTTCCCCTTCGGATCTTGATGTACAAATGCTATCAATACTACTGCTTCCCCCACTGTAATTTGAAATCGTCATGCTGGAAGGACCAGATGACGAACTGGTCTTGCTGTCGCCCTTCGAAATCCCTGTTAATAAGATACCCCACCAGTTAAAATTAATAGCAATTTCATAATCGGAGACTTAATGTTATCGTTTTCCCCAATTCTGTTTTTATAAATCAAATTGGTTGATTTTTAAAATAAACCTAGCTCTTAAATCCATGTTGCCACAGTATACACATGAACTGCAATTCCACAGATTGAATTTCAATCTGGTCCGTTTAAGAGCTAGCATAACATGGGTTCTAATTTAAAGCTAATTCGGAGCACAAAATCACATGAATTTGAATGGAATGAAATGAAATTACCCGATGTTCGAGAGTTAAGCGTAGCGTCCACTTTGGCAGAAGAAGAATTCAAACAGTTGCCCATGTTGATCGAGAAGATGAACTGCAAGTTGTAAATAAACTATATGAAAACAAGGAGCTGCGTTCATATGTGGTGGTGTGGTCGTACCAAAGTGACGGAAGGGGCAAGACAGAAACAGGGAGGAAATTTCAACATGGACCAGCGCACCCTCTCTGAAAAATGTACTTTGATCTCAATTGACTTTGCACATGCCAGCCACGAAGGGATATTATATAATATATGTGTTTATTGTAGGGTTCAGTTAATGTCAATGATACATCTGATATGCATCAAATATGGTGGCCCGTAGCGTTTTAAGATTATACGACTCATGCTATCATATACAAGTTGTATGATTATATTGGATGTGATGTAATATTTTTTTATATATGTACGTATTAATTGACATGACATAATATTTTTTAATATATATGTTATTTATTAGGGTGGTGTTAAACTTACACCCCAAAATAATGTCTGCACACCCCTCAAACGCCACGTAAACGCCCCGTAGTGGCCACTACGGGGCGTTTTGGTACGGATTGTACTATCTTGGTCAAACGACAGGTTCACTGATTAGACCTAAACGCCCCGTAGTGGCCACTACGGGACGTTTTGGTACGATGTTCTGAAAAAGGTTCCGACATGTCAGTTGATTAGACTCAAACGTCACTAGTGGTCACTACAGGGCGTTTAGGGTTAGCCCTAAACGCCCGTAGTGACTACTACGTGGCATTTATTGTTTAAAACGTGCCAATTAGTTTCTAACTTACATCGTCCATATATACACACATATTGCGTTAAAATATGAAACGTTCACTCGAATCACTTTACGTATAGTTGATCGAGTTTCTCTTGTTTCGTTTATTAAATATCTACACTTTACACCATATTTTTTATTTGAAATATCTCTTGGTGGGACGGAGACTTTTTCTTTGGTCAATATTCCGATATTTCGCGTGTGGCTGAAACATATCAGGTACGAAACTGTATTTACTTGCTTTTATTGTTAATCAAATGACAAACTAATCATAATGTTTTTAAGGATAAGATTGGTACGCAATCGTCTGAGGCCACAAATAGACCAGCATTGCCAGATCTTAACGAAGATGTTGCGGGTCAAACTTCGTACTGTCAGTTTTATTTGAACCAGGAACCTTGCGATGATGAAGACGTTATCAGGGAATGTTACGGTGGTGAACAATCACACCCACCCCAAGTGGCCGTTAAAAAGGAAGAAGCTGACATTGTATACCAAAATATAGACTGGAATACCAATGAGGTAATATATTTTCACTTATTTTAAGTTAGATGGACATTAGTTTAATGGCAACATTGTTTTTAAATATTCATTTATGTGGAGGAGCTGATGGCATGGGTGAAAAGTAGAGCCCTTGATAATGGATACGTCGTAGTTACCGGACGATCTAAGAAAAAGGAAACCGATGAGGTTAACAAAATCTGGCTTGTGTATGATCGTGGTGGTGAACACAATAGTAAAGCCATCTTAAGGCGTACCGGTAGCAAAAAAATCGGCTGTCCTTTTAAATTAATAGGGATATACGACACTAATTCTTATGGTTGGAAGCTTCAGGTTAGAAACGACAAACACAACCATGAAACTGTTCAAAATCTTGAGGGGCACCCGTTTGTTAGAAGAATGTCCGAGCAGGAACAAAACATGGTGCATCATCTGACTGAGCAACACATGGAGCCACGCAACATACTCTCCAGCCTAAAGAAGCAGAATCCCCACAACGTCTCCATCCGTAGAGACGTATACAATGTGCAGCAAAAATTTAAAAATAAACAAAAAGTCGGATCAACTCCAATGCAGGTCTTAGAGAACCTGCTACATACTAAAAATTACGTACACTATACTCACGAAAACTCCGAAACGAATGTCGTGGAGGAGATTTTCTTTTGTCATAAAAAATCATACACCTGGTGGCGTGCGTTCCCACATGTTCTTATGATCGACGCGGCTTACAAGACTAACATGTACAAACTTCCTTTTGTACAGATAGTTGGTGTTACCTCAACACACCATACGTTTTGTATTGCACACGAGTTCGTGAGTAAGAAAAATAGGAAAATTATCATTGGGTTCTAGAACGAGTAAAAGATATGCTAGATAAGTGTATAGAGCCTCGCGTGATAATAACCGACAGAGACCTTGCTCTGATGAATGCATGTCGTAAGGTCTTTCCGCACGCTTCTAGGTATTTATACAGGTGGCACATAAGCGAAAATATCGCAAAACACTGCAAGGCGAGTTTTTCAGACGGTGATTGGAAAAAGTTTAAGGGTCGTTGGGGGAATTTGTGTGACTCTTCGTCGCCAGAAATTTACGACTACAACTATAACCGCCTGTATCAACAACTAGTCGCAGATAACCGTTAAAGTAACCGTCATTAAATTTCATTATCATTATTTTTCGTAAAATTACGTTTTCGTATGTCATAGTTTTTTTTTTTATTTCAGGGGTTTTGAATTATGTGACTCAGACTTGGTTAAACCCATACAAAGACATGTTTGTCACAGCCTGGACTAACAGAACGCCTAACTTTGGTTAACGTACAACTAACAGAGTCGAGAGTTAACATTCAAACTTAAAAAGATATCTGAGAACCATTAATAACTCGCTCTCGACACTGGTAGGTTTTGTTGATCAAATGGTAGAATCGCAGGAGGTAAATATGAAACATGGGTTTGAAACAAGTTTAATAAAGACAATGGGTCATCATAAAATACCCATGTTTAATAACTTACGTGGCAAGGTTTCACATAAAGCTTTTGATTTACTACTTGATGAAATAAATAAGATTAATGTTATGCGTCAAGGTAGTATGTCATGCGACCACCAGTTGTGGACAAGTTGTGGCTTGCCATGTGCCTGTCGGATCTCAACATACGGAAATACAGGTATCAAATTACTGTAATCAATTCCTCTTTGTTTGTTTTTTTACATTTTTTTGTTGTAAACTGATTATTTTCCTTTCATTTGTATACAGACATGATTATCCCGCATTCTGATATAGACATATTCTGGACAAAACTTGATACTCGGTACCTGACACTTCTAGAAGACGAAGAAATCGACGTCGCGGGACAAATGGGTCTGGTGACGCAGGAAATAAATTCAAAACCTGAGTCAGTAAAAAAGAGTCTGGTTAAAAAATACTTTCGCAAGTGTTTCCGTTTAAAAGTGAAAATAAAACGCCATTGGTTCAGAAGGATACACGCGGACGTATTATTCTGTAACATCAATATGCTTAAAAAATATGTTTTGTTGGTGATGCGTGTTTATTATTTAAATATGTTTTGGTTGGTGATGCATTATTTATCGTATTATTCTGTAACATTAATATACTTAAACAAATAACGTCATTCATATAACAATTAATTAATATATTTAAATTTTAATTAAATCTAATAATTAAGAACATTTTTAGCTTTCAAAACTAAAAGTTTTAAAAAACAATTAAAAATAAACGAACCGAGAGACCGTAAAAAATAAAAAACAAGTTTTAAACAAAAAAAATATTAGATTTTTACAAAAAAAAACATGCGTTTAAAAAAATAACTAAACTTTTTAACGTACGAGAGATACGTCATCGTAAAGTATAAATGCTACGAGAGATACGTCGCAAAATATAAAAATAATTTTTAAACAAAAACTTTATATTTTTATTTTTTTTAACAAAACAACTATATTTTTACACCCTAAAAAACATACCCAAACCCCCCAAATCACACTCAAACGCCCCAAGTTGATGCGTTTGCTTTATTAAACACTATCACTACGGGGCAAGCAGGTCTACAAAAGCTGACAAAAGAATGTCTGTTGTTTAAGGTTGTCAGTCTGTGGCTAAAACGCCCCGTAGTGGCTACTACGGGGCGTATGGGTGGCGGCCAGGGTGTTAAATTAAAATTCTGGGGTGTGTAGATAACCCTCCCTATTTATTAACAATGTTTTCAGAACCGGACCGGACGTCGAACCGGTCTCCTTACCGGTCAAAGGTCGGACCGGTCGGACCGGATTTAAGAACCAGATGATTTTATAAACATTTTATAAACATATATATATAAAAATCAAAAAAAAATTAGAAAAAAAATAAAAAAATAAAAAAAAACCGGTCCGACCACCGGTTTTACGGTCCGACCGGTCGACCGGCCGGTCCGGTTCCTGGCGGTTCTTCTACTGTTTTTGGGCCGGTTGAGTGGGCGGTTGGCGGTCCGACCGGTCCGGCCGGCCGGTCCGGTCCGGCCACGAAAACACTGTTTATTAACATGATACTAGATTTCTAGATACACAAGCTAATTATTTGACAACCAGTTATTTGACAGTCGATTAGGTTTATTAGTATACAAAGCAATTATTTGATATAATACAATATTCTTTGATATGCGTGCTTAGTCACTTTATTTATACATGTATCATTAGTTTTAATAAAAAAATAGTTATCAATGTGGAGTTGTGATGGATTTGTGTTAGGCCACAAGGAGTGGTCCCAATCTTTCCCACTTTTTCCCATTGTCACATCAGTTTTTCCCATTTTTCCCCATTTTTACACGGTGTCGTCTCACTTTTTCTCACTTTTCCTCACATTTTTTAATGATTTATTTTAATAAAAATTAAATAGATTCATTAAAAATAAAATATAAAATTACATTAAAATTTAAAAAGATATTACATTAAATTAAAAAGATATTACATTAAATTTAAAAAAACCACAACGATTATAAAAAAAATAAGTAACAACGATTAAAGACATTTAAAATACTAGTTATTCGGGTGAATGTTGGGTTGGTTTCCGTGCTAAAATAATGATCAACAAGCCTTTTGTGTGATTCGGCACGATCGTCCCGACGTATATACCTTTTAAAAAATATTGACATATATATTGTAAAAAACATAATAAAAAAACAAATATACTAAAACAAATTTTATAGAGTTTGATTTTTTTTTTAAACCCTCAACGGCTATTTCCCCCCTCCCCACGCTTGGCAACAATCGGTTAGGACACCCCGATTTCCCCCACCCCATTTCCGGGGGCCCGGTATTCCCGCCCGGCCCCGAATCGGTGGTTTCTTCCCCAAATCCTTCCCGTGTCCCACTCCGTCCGCTCTTAGGAGTGAATCTTCTAACAACGTATGTTTCTTTGATACCGAATACGTGTAACATTTGTAATTATGGTTGTATGATCTAACTTTAAGCTGTTAACAAAATATGTTTTTATTTTAGGTTTTCATGACTTTTAAGGACTTGCAAACCTAGGTGTAGGATCTATACTATATAATAAAAGAATAACAAACTTGCCACATGTCACTCCCATATTCATTTGTTATTAATTTTTGACACTTGTCATTCTCACATTCATTTCTCATTAAATTTTATTTTATTAACTCTTTCTTCTATTTAATGTTAATAATTTTAAATAATTAAATTATATAATTAAATGTAAAAAATATATATTTTTTATTTTAATAATTTATTATAACTTAATAATCATAATTAAGTTTCAATTATGTCTTATTTTTTAAAAAAAATTATAATTTTAAAATATCTATTATTTTTAATTCTTGATAATTTCAATAACGATTAATATGATATCCAACATATAAAATTTTCATAAAACTATTAGTTCGCAGCATGTTAAATTTATTCATTTCATATAAAATCATGTTTATGTAGTTATTAAGCTTTTTAATTGTTGTTTTACTACTTAATATAATTATTAATACGTAGCATAATCATTTTATATCAAAATATTATTTTATAATCTCTAATGTATCTGTTTTGACTATTTAATATTATATATATATATATATATATATATATATATATATATATTCCGTGTAATACAGGGGTAATAACCTAGTACAAGATATAACAGTAGTTTTGCCATTGTTAAACAACGACTGAAAGAAACAAGAAAATAATGTTGTGAAAAAAGTTTTCTCTGAAAATGTGATCATGACAGCGAGACAAAGACACAATAACACCGAGAAGTTATAAATAACTAGAACCAGTTGTCTGTTTTAGTAGGTGACAACATAGTTTAAAGAGTATGATGGTTGGACATTACGGGTGACATGTGGTAAACATAACCATGAGCTTGCTAAACAATTGGCAAGAAAATCGTATGGTGGACATGTCAAGGCATATCATGAACCCTCATAACATAATACAATCGCTATGGGAACGGAAATATGTCTATGCTTAGACTATATACAACTAGTTTTTACCCGTCTGGTAGCCAGGTGCTTTGGTATAATCGCATCAATTTACTAAAATTAATCCTAACAAAAAAATCAATAATTTTTTAATAAATTAAATGACTTATCATAAGGTAAACAATTCACTTAAAAAAGATTAAATGAAACTCAAATAACAAATGTAAGTTGAACGCAAAACCATAGAGCATGTTGTAAGCACATAAAAAAATAGAAACAACTAAAAGAAATCAAAGTATTAAATAGTATATTCCAACATATTTATCCCTTAATTTTTAGTGTATATGGATATTTCTATTTGGCCTCAATTTGTATTGTGATCCATGTTCTTCAACTTTGGTCTTGCTAACAGATGATGATGAACGAGTAGCCGTGTCAACATTATTATTCTCAGATGCACCATGGACTAAAACATCATGATGCCCGTTCACTACTGTCAACTAAATTTGTAAGGAAAATGACAAGAGTAACGGATAAATGGGGTGACCAATGCACTAGAAGGATTATTTTTATTTACTCAAAATCGTGTCATATATGAAGTGCATTCTCATACATATTGGTGTGAAGTCATCAATGCACTTGAAGCTTTACTTTTCATTCATCGAAAATCATTCCAAATAAGAAACGCATTCTCACACACACAACATACGTATAATTCAGTTAGTGTGACTTGTAACACTTTCTATATGCTTTATAATTGTACGTTTACCTTTTGTGATGCAGTTTCAGTTAAATACCACTTATCGCTACTTTTGAAGACATGTTAGTAGGGCTTTGGATTGAGAAATTTGCCTTTATATAGGAATACAAATATACAATCGTGCGATGGATTTTGAAGGTTAAGAAAACATCTGCTAGGCCCATATAAGGCCCAAATAATGATTGCGCTTATTTTGCGCTAGCCATTGATATCGGTTTAATTGTCTCAATTCGGTTTTTGACTGACTTAATTGGTTTTTAATCAGTTTGTTTGTTTATAACCAAAACCGAACCATACCAAACCGAACCGAACCGAACCGAAACATTTTTCGAATTGTTCGGTTTTTAGATAAAAAAAAATTAAAAACCGAATAAATGTTAACCGAACCGATTAACACGCTGGTATAAAAGTCATGTAAATAACTTCCTATACTTTGAAAATTACGTTCATACATCTTAAATATGTGTCTATAAATGGTTCTTTTTAGTAATTTGCAATTTGTTGGTTTTGATTTAAATGAATCTCTGTATACACATACATATGTATCGAAAATTTGTGCCCCCTAAAAAATAGATGCGGTATGAAAGTCGAGTTTACTGCTCTCCAAGCCGCCCCTCCATTAACTTGTGTCATTGACTCCTAGGAAGTAAAGTAAGATGATGATATGTAACTTAAGTCTAATGAAGTAACATAATTTTGTGAATCAATAACTGGACTAATGAGGGGAGCAATTTGATCGGATCAATTTTACTTTCTTTTTTTAATAAAACATTAATCTATACTTTATATTTTTTTAGAAAACATGATTATTTGTTTACATATCATGTTTATTTAAATATGTTTATAATTATATAATTTTTTACTTGTTTTATATTTTTTAGATGCTTGTTATGTGATATTACATCCCCTTCAATTTAGGTAATAACATGCCGAAAAAAAAAGCGATAATATGTATCTTCCGATAAAAAAAAGAAAAAAAAAAAAAAGAGGGACTTAGATCACGTCACATGCGTTTCTTTCAGCCAATAATATGACATGTATAAGTCAGTCAACCAATCAGAGTCTTCCACGTCGAAAACACGACGTAGCTTCATACACGATCTTGCAAGAGAAAAATAAACAAATAAATAAATCTTCCATCGTTTCAATTTTCATTTTCTAGTTATTTCATATCTTCATCGTTTGCCCTTTTGTTCTTCTGTTACTTCGATCTTTGATCCAGGCAAAATTGTTACGGATAATCAATATCTTCGCCGGATCTAAGTATTCCATCGCCTATGGAAGCACACGGCGTCGGTTTCCGCCGTGTTCTGGAGCTGGCATTTTGCGTCGCTGGTATTTGGTCGGCTTATATATACCAGGGCGTTCTTCAAGAGGCTGTGTAAGGAATTGTGCTATTATGTGTTGATTCATATATCATAAGTAGCATATCTGACTGTTTCACGTCGTTGTTTTTACAATGTCTCGTTATTTCAACTCATGTAGAAAATTTATCCTTGATGATAGTTCTAAGTTCGCATTAATGGTGGAAGAAATTTGATTGTGTTATAATTACAGCAAATATTGAGAGTGTTTGTGCTTATTTGAAGTTTTATCAAATTGTTAATCTACTATTTTCCACTTAAGCTGATACAGGTTTACTGTCTCAGCTATTGTTCCTCTTAATTATGAGTACAATTGATTGGTACGACTTATAAGAATAACAAAATTGATCTTAGTTATTACAGGAGCTTTTATTACAAAATTAGGGTTCTTTAGAATAGAATAATAGTGGTTATGGATTTGGTTCACACCCAACTGATATTGTGATCTCGAATAGGCCATCCATTCGAAAACTTTTTCTAAAAGGTCAATGTAGTTGTTGGTTCAAAGATGTAAGATCACAAGCCAATCTTAAAGTAAACATTTTGTTATCATTAGTCTTGCTTTACAGAGGTTAAAATTCATATTGAACAATCATTCTTTTATAAAAGAGTTAATTACACGGATGGTCCCTGTGGTTTACCCATATTGCACCGATGGTCCCTAACTATCAGAAATTACAACGGTGGCCGAAATGTTTGCAAAAATGTAACACGGATGGTCCCTGGGGCTAATGGACGTTAATTTTTTCTGTTAAGTGGATGCAAAATTACCCAAATACCCTTTATTATTAAAAATTAAAAAAAAAACAGACCACTCATATTTCCTTCCCTACAGCCACCACCTCCGGTGGCCACACCGCCACCACCTCCGGTGGCCACACCACCACCACATCCGATGAGTCCAACAACACAGCCACCACCATCATCCCTACCACCACCATCTGACACTCACAGTTTGGGATCTGCACTACAAAATTAGAAGGCCATGATGACCACCACAGACCACCATCATCTTTCACAAGCTCATCATGTATCGACAGGGACTTAGCCTTCCGCCGGAGGCTGTGATGGCGACGGTGGAGAGCGCAGGTGAAGGTCGTTGCCAGAGGTGCTCGATGGGGTGATTGCCGGAGGTGCTCTGTTGTGTTGGTTGACGGAGGTGCTCGGTGGGGTGGTTTCCGAAGGTGCTCGGTGGTGGTGGTTGACGGAGGTGCTTTGTGGGGTGGTTGCCGGAGGTGCTCGGTGGGGTGGTTTCCGAAGGTGCTCGGTGGTGGTGGTTGACAGAGGTGCTCTGTGGGGTGGTTGCCGGAGGTGCTCGGTGGGGTGGTTTCCGAAGGTGCTCGGTGGTGGTGGTTGACGGAGGTGCTCTGTGGGGTGGTTGCCGGAGGTGCTCGGTGGGGTGGTTTCCGAAGGTGCTCGGTGGTGGTGGTTGCCGGAGGTGCTCGGTGGTGGTGGTTGCCGGAGGTGTGGTGGTGGTTGCCGGAGGTGTGGTGTTGGTGGTGGTTTGGTAGCTGGTTGGTGATGGTGTAGGGTTTAGAGGTTGGAGAAGATGAAGTAGAAGATAAGGTGAGATTTTATATAAGGGTATTTTGGTCATTTTGTAAAATTTAACAGCAAAAACTAACGTCCATCCAACCCAGGGACCATCCGTGTTACGGTTTTGCAAACTTTTTGGCCACCGTTGTAATTTCTGGAAGTTAGGGACCATCCGTGCAATCTGGGTAAACCACAGGGACCATCCGTGTAATTAACTCTTTATAAAAATTACTTTTAAGGAACTCATAAGTCTTGGGTACAAGAAGTTAATGTATTGAATACAATTAGCAATTATACATGCACACAAATCCATGTGGTTGATATTAGCTAATTGCATTCTATGCATTTCAATTTGAAGTTGTAACCAATCCAAATTTTTATCAAGATTTGATACATCTAAGATTAAAATGTCAAGTCTGGAGTTCATTAGCTAGAATCGGCATCTCTGAACTCACGAACTCGTTCCATACTTCCATGTCCTCTAGAATATTAATGTTAAAGTGGCAGCTTAAATGAGATTTTAAGTTCAGTTGGATGGTCTCCTAATCCATTCAACCCTTAACCAAAGTCTCCAACAAAGAAGTGATATCCTGACTTTGCCTTTTGGAACAGATGGACCATGTAGCTTTCTTATATTGCCAATTTTAATAGAAAATTTCTTTTACATCTTTTGAATACTTTGTTAAACTTGTTATGGTATTTAACCTATTATTATGAGAGTTTTAATAATTGAAATATCAGGTCTACTAAACGATTTGGCCCTAACAAGGAGAGGTTTGAGCATCTGGCATTTTTAAACTTGGCACAAAGTTCTGTTTGCTTAATATGGTCATTTATTAGTAAGTGTTTCTTGTATATATGTTTATCTTGTTCATTATCTAGGATTTAATTTATGATTATTTTTTATTGACATTCTTTGCTTGATGAATAGTGATAAAGTTGTGGCCCAGTAATGACACTGGTCGCGCTCCATGGTGGAGTTACTGGAGTGCTGGCATTACTAATACTATTGGTCCAGCTATGGGAATTGAAGCATTAAAATACATCAGCTATCCTGCTCAGGTATCTCATTGTTTAATGTCATAAATTGGTGCATTGTGTTCCATGTTGAATCATGAAACAACCATGGGCGATGTAGTATTCATTTGTTTACTATCATTTGCAGGTCCTGGCAAAATCCTCAAAGATGATTCCAGGTTAGTTCTAGTTTTGATTAGCATGACCAATTGTTGTGTTTGTTATTTTACTTTTATATAGTGATGCTGTTGTGGTAACTTTTTATGTTTAAAATTTATATTATTCTATATTTATGCAGTGATGCTAATGGGGACACTAGTTTATGGTATAAGATACACTTTCCCAGAGTATATCTGCACTCTCCTTGTTGCTGGTGGAGTTTCTGCATTTGCACTTGCAAAGGTGAGTATATACTATATAGTCACAGGGCTTTGTCCCTCTTCTTCTTCTTTTTTTCTTTTTTTAGGAATTTGCATTTTTGTTTTTTTATCCAGTCTAGCTCAAAGACAATAAGCAAATTGGCTCATCCTAACGCTCCACTTGGATACGGTCTTTGTTTCCTAAATTTGGCATTTGATGGTTTCACAAATGCTACACAAGATTCAATCTCTGCAAGGTATTTAATCGCTAAGATCTCCGTGACAGGTGCCAACAATCTAACTCATCTGATAATTGCATTTATATGTTGTCTAGATGCCCGAAAACAGGTGCTTGGGATATAATGCTTGGGATGAACTTATGGGGTGCTATTTACAACTTTGTGTTCATGTTTGGTTGGCCACAAGCAAGCGGTTACCAAGCAGTTGAATTCTGCAAGAACCACCCTGAAGCTGGGTGGGATATACTATACTACTGTTTGTGTGGTGCAATTGGTCAAAATTTCATATTTTTTACCATTAGCAGGTTTGGTTCTTTAACTAACACCACCATCACAACTACTAGGAAGTTTGTGAGTATTGTGGTGTCATCAGTGGTTAGTGGCAATCCTTTGTCTAGAAAGCAATGGGGTAGTGTGGTTATGGTGTTTAGTGGATTGTCATACCAGATTTACCTCAAATGGCAGAAACTGCAGAAGAAGAGGAAGGCTTTGTGAGGTGTCAAAGTCTATTTTACTCATAGAATGATTACAAGTTATAAATGTAATTTGATATAGTAAATGCTGTAATTGGGTTGGAATCTTGATGGTGTGGTTCTAACGATGTTGATTTTCAACAACTGGAAGCATAAAAGCTTTGCTTTTCTTCATTTACAAGTAACTTCTTTTTCCTAAACTCTTTTCCAACCAAATAGTTGTAGGTTTAAGTACTTCGTATCACGGGTTAGTGTTTTCCATATTATATATATATATATATATATTAAAATGCATTGAAAAGGTATAGTAAAGTTTTGTTTTTTCGATTTTGGTCACTAAATTTTTATATAATATAAAGTTTTGTTTTTCAATTCTGGTCACAAAAACTTTTAAGGTTTTGTTTTTTCGATTTTTGCCACTAAAACTTTTATATAACATAAAGTTTTGTTTTTTCGATTTTGGCCACTAAATCTTTTTAAAATTTTGTTTTTTCGATTTTGGCCACTAAGACTTTTATATAATATAAATTTTTGTTTTTTCCATTTTGGCCACTAAAACTTAATAGTAAAGTTTTGTTTTTTCGATTTTGGTCACTAAAACTTTTATATAATATAAAGTTTTGTTTTTTTGATTTTGGTCACTAAAACTTTTAAAGTTTTTTTTTTTCGATTCCGGTCACTAAAACTTTTATATTAGTACAGTTTTGTTTTTTCGATTTTGGTCACTAAAACTTTTATATAATATATAGTTTTGTTTTTTTGATTTTGGTCACTAAAACTTTTAAAGTTTTGTTTTTTCGATTTTTGCCACTAAAACTTTTATATAATATAAAGTTGTTTTTTTGGTTTTGGCCACTAAAACATTTTAAAGTTTTGTTTTTTATATTCTGGCCACTAAAACTTTTATATAATATAAAGTTTTGTTTTTTTGATTTTGGCCACTAAAACTTAAAAGTAAAGTTTTGTTTTTTCGATTTTGGTCACTAAAACTTTAATATAATATAAAGTTTTGTTTTTTTGATTTTGGCCACTAAAACTTTTAAAGTTTTGTTTTTTCGATCTTGGCCACTAAAACTTTTATATAATATAAAGTTTTGTTTTTTCAATTTTTGTCACTAAAACTTTTTAAAGTTGCCTTTTAATATATATATAAATTTCAAACGATTGATTGTCGGTGAGAAAGATTTTGTAAGTAATTTTGTCTAATATTTTTGTAACATATTTGTCAGGTTTTTGTATAATTTTATGTTTTTATGAAAAATTGTATAGAGTTTGTGATGAGATATTTGATTTTGCTATGTAAGTTATACTTTTGCAAATGATATATAACACCCGTTCTCGGGAGTGTACTGTGATAACCCGCCGCAACGCGCGGGTGAGATTAAACCTAGTTTGTTATTACTTATTAGCCTACTTGCAACAGTATTGGGCTTGAAGGGCGGCCCAATGCTCCAACTGCCAGGAGCCCTGGATCCACTAGTTGAGTCGAATCAAATCCAACTGGAAACTTAAAATTATATTCAATGGGGTAAGGGTAACTAGAGGTGGGCAAAAAAAACCAGGACAAACATTTAGGATTTTTTGTTATATATACGATTTAAGCTCGACCTCCCTCCAAGAAATTATATCACCAACCCCCATGGAATTTTGGTGACCATAATGAAGCCTGATTTAAAACCAAAACTAATACCAAAATAACTCAATATGCATTATCCGTGAAAAAAGTTAATTACCAATTAACAACTTAATTCAATATCTAATCACACATAGACCAATATATGCTTATTTGTTAAATTTCTTTTTTAACAACAATTTTCTATATCAATCCGTCTTTGTTGGGCTCGAACTTTAACATAAAGGGGGGTAACAACTTAACTCCAACAGTTTTTTCATTTGGACCCAACCCTTCACTTGTCACTTATTTGTTATATAGTAATTTATATGTGATTTAGTCATTCAGGTATAATTTTAAAAGCTAAAGCTTGATATCATGATGAGAAAGTTGGTTTGGGTATAATTTAATATTTAAATAATATGGAACAATTTTTAAAAAGAGAAATTGGAATATCATCTGCTTTAAATCTCGAATTTGCTTATTTGAATATTATTCCTACGAATCATTTCAAAAAAATCACATTTTTTATAATTTTGTATTAATCAACGAGATGACGATTTCGCGTTATGATTTGATTTAGTTTTATCGTTTATAGGATGACCCAAACCAACCCCATTCGAATTTGTAAAAACATGAAATACTGAATGACAGACATCGCCTACAAAATATTTCCAACCTCTATGAGAAAATTTTATGAGCCCACCGCTAAGGACAAAACCAAAAGTAGTCATACCCAAACAAGTGAGAACATGCAGTTTTGGGTTCTTAAACAAATCGTAACTAGAACCAGAAAAACCAAAATCGGTTCCATATTTACCCGGCCAAAATCAGAATCATATCAGCCAAATACCAATCAAAACCGGTTAAAAGCTGGAACCTAAACCAAAACCAGTTCCAACTCCCCAAATTATCAGTTTGCCCAACTCTAATGGAAACACAATGAATTATGAAACATGATCATTATTTCTCCTTTTTCTTTTTAAACATTTAGTATAAAATATCCGTTCAATATTTTTATTTCCATGTTATAAATATATCAGATCAACTGGTGAGTGCCTACCTTAAAAAACCTAAATACATACCCTTTAGGTTTTATTGAAATTATTTTTTTGTCGTCCTAATATAGTATAAATATTGTTAGTAACAAGTGGACCTCGAACGCATGTTACCATATACATCTATCTCGTTTCGCGTTCCGGTTCCAAAAAACCAGACAAAAACTAAAATAAATAGACATACGTATACAAAAAGATTAAAATAACATTAATAGAAAACATAATCTTCATAATTATGACATACAACGCCACGTTTTAAGTGACAATACCAAAAAAAATAAACTTTACAAAAATATTACATTTGCATCGGTTTTCAACAAAAAAAAAAATTCAAATATTATTTGCATTTATTTTTACAATAGTTGTCTTCAAAAAATATGAACATTTACTTTAGAAAAGAAAGAAGCACGACGTGATGTGGTCCGTTGGAAAAGAAAGTAACAGACGTAATGAGATAATTATATGCTCATGCGAAATTAGGTCATTTGCCTCTCTTTTTTTTTTTGAACGGCTTGGTATAACGACACCCAAGACGGGATTTCAACTGTCCCCTCGGATTTGAGGCTCTGGTGCGTATGCCCAAGCCCACCCCAGGAGGAACCCCACAACTGGGTAAACCTCCTGACCTTGCTTTAGCAAATATGCCTCAGCCAGGATTCGAACCCAAGACCTCTCATAGGAAAGTCAAGGGGGTAACCATTAGGCTAGAAGCCCTTGGTTAGTTCATTTGGCTCTTAAAAAAAGTTTTTGGTAAAAATCCAGTCAAGAAAAAGTAATTACAAAGATTAGGATACTGATGCTGTTAAAAAAAATAACAACTATATTTTAGTTAGGGCTCGCAATAATGGGGATCGGTGCATCACGTTTATATGGGCCATGGCCCACAAACAATGTTGTAGGTTTGCTAGGCTCCTGTTGCCTGATGGCCCAGATGAACCATTATAAATTTATAATAGTGTTATGTTTATTTAATTTAAAAATAAGTGAACAGCCATGAAACGCAAAATAACTTGCTGCTTATTTAAAACTGATTTATTTTACACTAATCTAATATCATAATACCCATCTGTAAAACATGGCCTGATGTTTCAAGTATAGGGTATTGTCTATCAGAGTGGTGTTTTTTTCTTTGTTTCTCTTTGATACATAAGGTCATTCGTTGTTTTGATGACTTATAGCTTGAACATCTAATTTCAATAATCTAACATAGAATCAATTTTTTTATAAACTCATGTTGTTAACACTTATATGTTAAGCTCGACTTACAAATCTTAACTAGTAAAATATTACTTAAGGTATGCACGCACATGTATATGTATATGTACATTTTACAAATTATAATGACAATATGCAGAACAAAATAAATTATACGTTTTAAAAATTAGATATAAGGAAAACTTTTGAGTACAAATTTAATTCATCTCCAAATTCAATATATATGTATATAGGATCCAGTCCTATACATACTGGTTTTGTGTCCGAAGTAAGTGAAGTGTACGTAATTCTAAGTTACTATTGTGTGATATCTTGTGTTTTAATAACATTTTTCTGATAAAAATTACATAAGCATAATAATAATTATACTAGTACAAAAGTTACAATAGTGTGATTAGCCTGTGAAATAAATTTATCACTTTCATGATTACGACACAAATGTGACTTAAAACGTTGATCAATGACTCAAAACTTCATATATTTGCACGCAAAACCCACTTTGTATCCTAAATTGTCCATATGTGTGTGTATTTGCTTCATATGATAAACAACTTTAAAAGGTTAATCTTAGCCTCATTTCTAACAACTCATTTTAAATCTAAAAAAATTTGTGTGATCCACATTAAAATGATTTTTTTGGTTTAAAATAGAAAAAACAACTTTCATGTAAATCACATTTTTTAAGGATTTAAAATGTTTAACTAAAAATAAGCTTAAAAGTTAACTACACACATATAGAAGGAGAGATTTCCTATAAAGTACTTTTTGCGTAAGAAGACGAAAAATAATTTTTATAAACTTGAAAATCCACTCAAACGAACTCATTTTTTCGACATTGAACTGGTTTATCAAACCCTAAACATAAAAATTAAACCCATACCATAAACCATAATATTAAACCTAAACTTCAAAACAAAATCTTAAAGCCTAAAGATAAAACTTAAAATTAAAAACAAGCATTAAGTCCTAAATTTGTAGCTAAATGTTAAAGTTAAAACCTAAAAGTTAATATAGTAAAGTTTGACAATACGGTTTTAACATTGTCGAAATGAGTTTAATCGGAGTTCGTTTGATACGGTTTTGAGAGTTTTAGAAATATTTTTTAGCTTTTTTTTAGGAAAAATAGACTTTTATTTGATTATTTTCACACACACATGCACACATATATATTCATTCTACATAACTTATTTTATAGATATAGTATTTAAACACAATATGAACCGTACATTTATTTTTATAAATTCTAACTTGCGGTTTTCATTAGTTTTGTATAAATATTTTATAATATACTAAAAACAAATGTGTCACTTCTATTAAATATGTAGGTAAAATTTCATTACACATTTTTTTCTTTTTTATTAAATCAAATGTTCAAATTCTCTTTAATTAGATCCATGTACAAAATGAAATAACAAACTTTTTACACATGTCTAAAATCCAAATACATAAATAAAAACCTCAAATAATTTTGCAAAACGAAAAAAAAAAAATCTACATGTTTTTTTTCTTGGTAATTCCTTGTTTACTTATTGGTTATTCATTCTCAAATTTGGATTGTTCAAAATACTTTGAAAAGAAAAAATCTAGCATGAATAGCAACCATTTTAGCAGAGAAATATAGATAAAAGTAGGAAAAACAAATATTTAACTATATATTCAATTTGCATACATGCTAATTCAAATCTTAGTTATTCACTTATCATAAGATATGATAAAAAAAAAATAACATACAGATAATAACTATTTAAACAAAAAAAAAGTGTAATAAATGACAGACACGTGTAATAATCAAAATAAATACGTGTAAGTGGTGTTACTTTATGGGTAGTGTTAAACTTACACCCCAAAATATTGTCTGCACACCCCTCAAACGCCCCGTAGTGGCCACTACGGGGCGTTTGTGTACGAATTGTACTAGCTCGGTCAAACGACACGTACCATGATTAGACCTAAACGCCCCGTAGTGCCCACTACGAGGCGTTTTCGTACGAGGTTCTGCAAAAGCTTCCGACATGTCAGTTGATTAGACCCAAACGCCACGTAGTGGCCACTACGGGGCGTTTAGGGTTAACCCTAAACGCCGCGTAGTGACCACTACGTGGCGTTTAATGTTTAAAACGTGACAAATAGGTTGCAACTTACGAATTCATCGTCCATATATACACACATACTGAGTTACAATATTACGCATTCTCTCGAATCACTCTCCAAATACTTGAACCAGTTTCTCTTGTTTCGTTTAATAAATATCCACACTACAGCCGTATTTTTTATTTGAAATATGTCTTGGTGGGACGGAGACTTTTTCTTTGGTCAATATTCCGACGTTTCGCGTGTGGCTGAAACATATCAGGTACGAAACTGTGTATACTTGCTTTTATTGTTAATCAAATGACAAACTAATCATAATGTTTTTAAGGATGAGACTGGTGTGCAATCGTCTGAGGCGACAAATAGACCCGCATTGCCAGATCTTAACGAAGAGGTTGCGGGTCAAACTTCGTACTGGCAGTTTGATTTGAACCAGGAACCTTGCTATGATGAAGACGTTAACAGGGAATGTTACGGTGGTGAACAATCACAACCACCCCAAGTGGCCGTTAAAAAGGAAGAAGCTGACATTGTATACCAAAATATGGATTGGAATACCAATGAGGTAATATATTTTAACTTGTTTTTAGTTAGATGGACATTAGTTTAATGACAACATTGTTTTCAGATATTCAATTCTGTGGAGGAGCTGATAGCATGGGTGAAAACTAGAGCCCTTGATAATGGATACATCGTAGTTACCGGACGATCTAAGAAAAAGAAGGGGACCGATGAGGTCAACAAAATCTGGCTTGTGTGTGATCGTGGTGGTGAACACAATAGTACAGCCATCTTAAGGCGTACCGGTAGCAAGAAAATCGGGTGTCCTTTTAAATTAATAGGGATATACGACTCTGATTCTTATGGTTGGAAGCTTCAGGTCAGAAACGACAAACACAACCATGAACCTGCTCAAAATCTTGAGGGGCACCCGTTTGTTAGAAGAATGTCCGAGCAGGAACAAAACATGGTGCACCATCTGACTGAGCAACACATGGACCCACGCAACATACTTTCCAGCCTAAAGAAGCATAATCCCAACAACGTCTCCATCCGTAGAGACGTATACAATGTGCAGCATAAATTTAAAAATAAACAAAAAATCGGATCAACCCCAATGCAGGTCTTAGAGAACCTGCTACATACTAAAAATTACGTATACTTTACTCGGGAAAACTCTGAAACGAATGTCGTGGAGGAGATTTTCTTTTGTCATAAAAAATCATACACCTGGTGGCGTGCGTTCCCACATGTCCTTATGATCGACGCGACTTACAAGACTAACATGTACAAACTTCCTTTTGTACAGATAGTTGGTGTTACCTCAACACACCATACGTTTTGTATTGCTCACGCGTTCGTGAGTAAAGAAAAAGAGGAAAATTATCATTGGGTTCTAGAACGAGTAAAAGATATGCTAGATAAGTGTATGGAGCCCCGCGTGATAATAACCGACAGAGACCTTGCTCTGATGAATGCATGTCGTAAGGTCTTTCCGCACGCTTCCAGGTATTTATGCAGGTGGCACATAAGCGAAAATATCGCAAAACACTGCAAGGCGAGTTTTTCAGACGGTGACTGGAAAAAGTTTAAGGGTCGTTGGGGGAATTTGTGTGACTCTTCGTCGCCTGAAATTTACGACTACAACTATAACCGCCTGTACCAACAACTTGTCTCAGATAACCGTCAAAGTTAGCGTCATTCAATATCATTATCATTATTTTTGGTAAAATTACGTTTTCGTATGTCATAGTTTTTTTTTTATTTCAGGGGTTTTGAATTATGTGACTCAGACTTGGTTAAACCCATACAAAGACATGTTTGTTACAGCCTGGACTAACAGAACGCCTAACTTTGGTCAACGTACAACTAACAGAGTCGAGAGTCAACATTCAAACTTAAAAAGATATCTAAGAACCACTAATAACTCGCTCTCGACACTGGTAGGTTTTGTTGATCAAATGATAGAATTGCAGGAGGTAAACATGAAACATGGGTTTGAAACAAGTTTAATAAAGACAATGGGTCATCATAAAATACCCTTGTTTAATAACTTACGTGGCAAGGTTTCACATAAAGCTCTTGATTTACTACTTGATGAAATAAATAAGATCAAGGTTATGCGTCAAGGTAGTATGTCATGCGGCCACCAGTTGTGGACAAGTTGTGGCTTGCCATGTGCCTGTCGGATCTCAACATACGAAAATACAGGTATCAAATTACTGCAATCAATTCCTCTTTGTTTGTTTTTTACATTTTTTTTTGTTGTAAACTGATTATTTTCCTTTCATTTGTATACAGACACGATTATCCCGCTTTCTGATATAGACATCTTCTGGACAAAACTTGACACTAAGTACCCGACACTTCTAGAAGACGAAGAAATCGACGTTGCAGCACAAATGGGTCTGGTGACGCAGGAAATAAATTCAAAACCTCAGTCAGTGAAAAAGAGTCTGGTTAAAAAAATACTTTCGCAGGTGTTTCCGTTTAAAAGTGAAAAGAAAACGCCATTGGTTCAGAAGGATACACGCGGACGTCCGACATTGAAGACTCAACAAGAAAGGGGGAGTGAATCTAGACAAAGCGCAGTTGTCGACTCACAAGAGAGTAGTTTTCAACTTCCAAGGCATAGTTCTTTCACTCCAGCAATGTCAAACCATCAAAGACCCGCCCTCCAACGTAGTCGTTCAACGTCTTCTAGAGGGAAAAAAGGACTCGAGACAAGTCAAGTTGACTCGGTAGTTGCCTCGCCAGTGAAACCAGAAGGAATGAACAATCTTAGACGATTTGGTCGTTACATTCCTTCAATGCTTCATTGTTATGTAAGCAACATACAAGATGTTATGCCAGATGGTAATTGTGGATTCAGGTCTTTAGCCGTTGGGTTAGGGTTCGATGAAAATCAATGGGGTTTCGTTCGACAGCAACTGTTACAAGAAGTGGACACCAATAGGGAAGCATACAGATATGTTCTTAACTCCGTTGATGAAAATTTATATGAAGCAATACGTCATAGCATAAACTGGTTTGATATCAAACCTGCACCTGAAGAACATTGGATGCTTATGCCTTATACGGGACTCGTTGTTGCACAAAGATTTGGCGTTATAGTTCACCTTATCACTCAACAAGGGTGTGTCACGTTTTTCCCGTTATGGTTAGCTCCATCGACAATACCACAACATAATGTGGTTTGTCTTCTTCATATGCCACAACATTTTGTCAACATAAGGTTGGAAGGGGATTATCCGATTCCAACTCTAAGTGCGGTCTGGAAACGTTACCGAAATGATGCGGCCGGTGCGTGGGAGCTGATTTATCAAGAACGAATCCAACGGTATAGATCGATTATAGAAGCAAACAAAGAAGTATATTATCACCACGAAATTCTGTAACTTTGCGGGGCCCCGTACCATTTGTCTTTAGCCGAGTTTGGGAGCGTACTCGGTTTGTACACCGAGCAGGAGACTCAGATGCCGATCTACACGACGGCTATTCATACAGCTGACGACGCCGTCGTCAGTGCTTGGTGGCCTCGGATAGGCGACGACGCCTTTGACCGCAGCGCCCGGGTCACGCGTATTCGTGACCCGCTCATTCGGTATTTGCACCGGTGCATTGCCTCGTCTGTTACAGGACGTGGCATGAGCCAGGAGTGGTGCACTTCACAGGATTTATTTTTTTTGTATTGTATATTGAGTGGGAGACCGTGCAACCTTGCACGTTGTCTCGCCGAGTACTTTAGCACGTATTACCACCGCCAGGAGAGGGGGCTGATCTTCGGGGGGGTGTATGTGACACGTATTGCTCGTTTTAACGGGCTTATAGATATGGAGCCTGCCGGTATGGAGGCCTTTCATCCAGTTCGTTTAGATCGACGGACAGTGCTTGGCATGCGTATCGCGCAGACATTCCCACGGGTCGGGCTTCGATTTTCGCTCCAGAGGGGGGTCATTTGGCAGCCGGGGCCAAATGATCTCCATTACAGAGACGAGGACCCTATGCCTGTGTTCCCACAGCCGCAGCCACAGCCACAGCCGCAGCAGCCGCCACCGCCGCCGCCGCCGCCACATGGCGAGGGGGAGCCGCATCAGGATGTGCCACATCAGCATCCTGAGCGCATATACAGAGCGGTGCGGCTTCCCGCTCGTGTCGAGGCTATGATACAGGAGATAGCTGATTCGACGCAGCAGCTCATCCAGCAGCATGAGCACATGCAGCAGCAGCAGCTCGAGCTCGCGCAGCAGTTGTTGCAGATACAGCAGCAGCAGACGCAGATCCTACAGCAGCAGTCTGATCAGACGCGACGACTGGATCGGTTGGAGGATCTGATCTCGTGGCATGTGCATGTCGAGCTTAGGCATGCAGAAGGTGAGGGTATTCAGCTTCCTGCAGTTCCTCGGCCACGAGATTATCCTCCTCCACCTCCACCTCCACCTTAGTATTTTCAGTCATATTTGTATTTGTTAAACATACACTTGTATTCATGTTTATAGTTTGTATATATTTGGTTGTTTTGGTTGATGATGCGTGCATATATCTGGTTGTTTTAGTTAGTGATGCGTGTTTATTATTTAAATATGCTTTGTTGGTGATACGTGTTTATTATTATATGTTTTCTTGTTGATGCGTGTTTATTATTTAAATATGTTTTGCTTGGTGATGCATTATTTATCGTATTATTCTGTAACATCAGTATGCTTAAACAAAGAACGTCATTCATATATAAATTATTTAATATATTTAAATTTTAATTAAATCTAAAAAGTAAAAACATTTTTAGCTTTCAAAACTAAATGTTTTAAAAAACAATTAAAAAATAAACGAACTGAGAGACCGTAAAAAATAAAAAACAAGTTTTAAACAAAAAAATATTAGATTTTTACAAACAAAAAAACATGCGTTTAAAAAAATAACTAAACTTTTACGTACGAGAGATACGTCGTCGTAAAATAAAAATGCTACGAGAGATACGTCGCAAAATACGCAAAATATAAAAATAGTTTTAGAAAAAAAACTATATTTTTACACCTCAAAAATCATACCCAAACCCCCCAAATCACCCTCAAACGACCCAAGATGGTGCGCGTTTGTTTTTTTTAGACCTAAACGCCCCGTAGTGGTCACTACGGGTCGTATAGGTCCTGAAAAAGCTGACAAAAGAATTCTGTCGTTTAAGGTTGTCAGTCTGTGGCTCAAACGCCCCGTAGTGGCCACTACGGGGCGTATGGGTGGCGGCGGGGTGTTGATTTAAAATCCTGGGGTGTGTAGATAACCCTTCCCTACTTTATATATCAAAACAATCATTGAAAAAAAAATAGTTGTAGGTAAAAGCTGTTGAGCAAAAAGCGAGATCTCAATAAACATAAACACCACAAAAATCAATTCGAGCGAATTAATGACCAATTAAAAATCATTACCAAAAGCAAAAATATTTGTAAAATCCTTTCAACACCATATCTCATGTTGTTTACATGTTTGTCTCTGCATGAATAAAATACGTTTACCCTTGTAATTAAAAACCATCAGATCTTACAAATTGACAACCAAAAATCATTAAAAATAATAATAATAATCAGAAAACCATTCAACATAACAACTATAAAAACCAAAAAAAAGTAAAAACTATGCATAAAAAAGATGAAACACAGCTGACAATGATTATCTTTGTAAAAACACACATACATGAACAACACACCGCACCTTTTTTTTTTTTTTTTTTTTTTTTTTTTTGCCTAAGACCTTGTTTAGGATTTTATTTATAAATGACTTATTAACTTTTTAAAAAGTCAAAAAGTTAATAAGTTGTTTGCCAAACTTAAAACAACTTTTGAAAATGATTTTTTATAAAAGGAAAATAAGTTGTTTTTTAAAAGCTAAAAATTCTTATTTTTTCAAAATGACTTATTACTTATTGACATAAAATTAGAAATATATCTCACTCTTTTCCCTTTACCCTAAACCCAATAACATTAAAATAATGTCAATAAAAATGTCTTTTTTGGTCTTTTAAATATTTATTTTACAAAACATAATCCAAACACATTTTTAAAAACTTCATTTCAAAAAGTCATAAGTTAATAAGCACTTTTAACAAAAAATTGTTTTCAAGTTAAATAAGCAATTACAAACAAGGCCTAAATCTGGTTTTTGCTTCAATTGGAATTTTTTTTTTTTTTATAAAAAAAAGGTTAACTTTTTTTTTGAACGGCTTGGTACAACGACACCCAAGACGGGATTTCAACCGTCCCCTCGGATTTGACGCTCTGGGGCATATGCCCGAGCCCACCCCAGGAGGAACCCTACAACTGGGTAAACCCCCTGACCTTGCTTCAGCAAATATGCCTCAGCCCGGATTCGAACCCAAGACCTCCCATAGGAAAGTCAAGGGGGTAACCATTAGGCTAGAAGCCCTTGGTTAAAAAAAAGGTTAACTCTATCGTCGATGAGTGCTGTGCGTAGTTTTTTTTTTACAACGGAGGAAGTAGAGCCGTCGCATCAACCGGTGGTAAGGGCTAATCGCGGTGGGGAGGATGGTGTAGAGTTTCATCGAAGTCTAAAACTTACCGGTGCATTGGTGTCTCTGGTCAGTTAGGCGTCGAAGTAGATGAAACCGACAACAGTTAGGGTTCCGTCATGAGCCCGATGCCATTTCATGGTTGGTTTCAATCCACAAGGTATTTTTCTATCAAGACTTTAACTCCTATGCCTTAATTGTAATCTTTAACTCGTTCTCTCTAATTGCATTATAACTTTTTTTTTTTAATATTGTTTGCTTAATTTCTTTCATCTTTTTACTTGCTTCAACTCGTTTGTCCTGGGTAAGCCCTAATCTTGCCTTAGCAAATATATTTCGGCCCAGATTCGAATCCATGATCTCTCAAAAAGAAGTCTAAGGAGGATCCTTTTGAACAACCTATTATATTAGAAAAGCCTTATATCTTGAAATTAATTCATCAGTTTGATGATAAAATAAATGGGCGTTCTAGTAGACATTATTCATGTCTTACACAACAACCCCTTAAAGAAAGGGCCGAGAAAGGGGGCAACGAGTAGGAGACATGGAACTTTGGCCTTTATGAAGGTTTGGCGTTACTTATATTTTACAAAAAATGCTTATTTATAAATCTAATCATATTAGAGCTCGTCAGGAATTACTTGGTACTATAGTCTTTCAGGAAAGAATACAGACTCCTGAGGATGCTCCAGAATCTTTTCGGTTGTTCATTTGTAAATACAATCTTTAGATCTGGAATCATTTTAGGTGGCAAACCCTTTAATAAGCTATCTTTAAACTATTTAAACTATTAAAAGAATATGATCTTTTAACTATTAAAAGGTACCATATGCTAAAAAGTAGTCTCAAGCCTACCAAACATCCTTTAGCTAATATTGACTTGGGACATGTGCTTTTAAATACGAGTATGAAACATTGTTGAATAATGTTAATCATTGGATAAAGGTCAACTGTTTTATTACCTTTGGTATTTATTGTATTGTTAAACTAAAAAGCTAAAGGTCACATACTCACATATCATTGAGTGATCATCCAGCCATGGGGTTGGTTTGAATTTTGCACCAGTCAACCTTAAGATTACATATGCAGCTTGTTAAAAAATATATAGCCGAGCCAAACGGCTTATTTAACTTGGAGCTCGAGCTAGAGTAATCTTGGGACCCTAACTTGTCTTGCCCGGCATGGCTCATTTACAGCCATAACAAATATTAAGAGCAAGCTTATTGCGATTTGTCGAGTGTTAAATCTAACAAGCACTAGTTAACACTAAATTACAAAATAAATAAATTAATTAATTAATTAAGTATATGTAACTTTACAACCCTTATCCTATTGAGAACAAAGGTAAGATTTGATTTTGTCTCAACCCTTGGCCTTGGAGTCTATGAATTATTTAACTTTCTTGGGGATATTTGTTTGTTAGAATTATGATACATTTAGCATCCCCCCCCCCCCCCCCCCCCCATATCATATTCACTCACCTATATTTAAATATTTTTACTATTTCTATTTAAAAATTGTACGAAACTCATCACTAAACTTTAATAACTTCTTTCTTGAGAATAAAGGGTTTAATCATCCCACATAACATTATTTCGTATTAATGTCGTCTTACCATGTATTACAAGTATGACGAGATTTATGACAACACAAGTACTTATTATATAGATTCCTTTAAAAAAAAAATTCTATTTATTTACTCTTAGGGATGCTTCTTTACAAGCACTAATCTAGTAGCAACCTCTAAACATTGGCGAAGGTTAGTGAGGGCTAGGGGGGCGACCGCCCCCCCTGTTTTTTCGTTCAGTGGTGTATATTTCTCGATTCGTAGTGCAAAATTTTTAAAAAAATTTTATTTCGCCCCCCCGGAAAAAAAAATATACCCTATGTTCGCCCCCCCTACGCTTAGGGTCAAGCTCCGCCACTGCCTCTAAATTAAATTCGCTATAACTATTTGTTGTATTGCTTTGAGTTAAGCCTTTAAGATTATCATAGTAATTCGTAACAACATAACCTGATTGCACAGTAAGAAGTTTGGCAAAACTGGCAAATTCTTGGTATGTCAGGACTTCATAAGTAAGTGGCATGATGCATGTCTCTTTGGTATGTAAAGATTCCCTTCGGATCAAATTAAGCTGGTGAATTCGAAATCAGTATGAGGAGCAATTATGTAATGTAGAAGTGCTATTGGAAAAGAAAGGTGGACAAAATTTGAATACAAAAAAGGCCTCGTTTAATTGGAAAACTTTAAGAGCATGTGTACAGAGGTGTTATAGAGCCCATGTGGCACTTATCACGCTCCCAACAACGCTCCATGTCCCGTTTTAGGGTCGGTTATGTCTAAGACAAAGTCAGCATGATTCGACTGATTATGTAAATTGTGATTTTTGGATAACAGAGATTCTATCATCTGCTTGATTATCGGTGGTGGTAGATGTTCTTGGTCCCCCGCTTTGAGTTATGTTGTCATTGTGGGGTGAGCCAAAATTCCACCAATTTATGGCTTCAAAGACTACACATGTATATAAACTAAATTATGAAAGATGAAATTAAAAGGAAAATGATTTAATTACGGCATTGCATATGGCGATCTAGGAATTATGACGATAACGATAACGATAACGATAACTTATAACACTTGAATGGATAGATTGATTGATGTAATTTTAATATATTGTAAATTTGTAATCATATAAATGTTATTTCATATCTAGTAAAGTTAGCTTTAGGGTTAAGGCTTGGTCATTTTATTTAGAGATCAGTGTTTAAGTCTCACTCGTGATACTTTAATAGATACCATGTGAGAGGAGAAATCTTGAGCTTGATCTCAGGTTTTGAACCAATGGGGGGCCAGGGTTTACATATTTCACGGGGTTTTCTTCTATCAGGGGGTACGGATTCACGATCAGCGATCGAGGAATCGATCTTACTTACTAACTGCCAGGAAAACTAAATGTAACATGACGTGAATGTCTTTTGTTAAAAAAAAAATGCTATTTCCTTGGTTTGTTTCCTCCTCTGGCTGGGCCGGGTATTTTGATGTGAAAATAAAATATATTCGTAGTTCGAAAAAAAGAAATTTGGATACTCGCATATTATTATACTATATAATTAAAAAGCAACTTAAAGGAATAGTAAATTTTTGATATTTTATTATATATATATATATATATATAATTAAAGACTTTTGATATTTTATTATCTATATAATTAAATGAAATTATAGTATATAATTAAAAAACAACTTAAAGGAATAGTAAATTTTTGATATTTTATTATCTATATAATTAAATGAAAATAAATAATATATATATATATATATATATTGAAAAAAACATAGTTTGTAAAATTGAATAATAAATCTCTTGAATCACCAAAAGTTTTATTTAATTTTGAAAAGTAATAAACATAAATGAGGTAACAAATTTGAAAGATTTGCTTAAATATTTTTTTTTTAAATTTGAGAAATTTGTTTATATATTTCAGGTTTTGTTTTAATTCAACCGATTGGTTGCTGGTGAAAAATATTTTATGAGTAAATTTTTTCTATTATTTTTGTAACATATTTGTGTGGATTTTTTATTATTTTATGTTTTTATGAAAAATTTGTATAAAGTTTGTGATTAAAAATTTAATTTTGCCATATGATTTATGCTTTTGAAAATGATATATAATACCCATTCTCGGGAGTGTAATGTGATAAACCGCCGGAACGCGCGGGATGGAAAAAACCTAGTTAATTATTATACACTCGTACAAATGAGCCACCCAGCCCGGGTAGACGCCGATTCGATCCAATCAAGCCTCCCATTCCAAGTGTTTTGTTCTTTCTTTTTTTCTTTATTATTTCTTCTTGATATATTAATTTAACAATCAGCCCTTCCTATTGCAATTTTTTTTAACTGTTAGTTTTTAAGTTATAACTAATCGATTTCCACTTAAATTTTAGTTAAAATTAACCACATTTTGTTATGATTTTGCGTTTATTTATTCTTATTCTAACGACAAACTAACAATCATTTCGATGTCATTCTTTCCTATGTTTTCATTTTTGGGACCTATGATTTATTTCCAATTATATATATATATATATATATATATATATATGGGGTAATTTTGTAGAAACATAACCAAGTTTTGATTTTGTTCCAATTAAATCACTAAAACTTTGTTTTGTTTCAGTTAGGTAACTTAAGTTTGATTTTTGTTCTAATACTAGATAAAAAAAACCCGGATAACAGGTAATCTTGATTCGTTTAGGCTTTATAAGTGAATTTTTAGATGATTTTATGACCCGTTTATGATTTTATGACCCGTTTCTATAACATTTTGAAAGAAGCACAAAATGCCCAAATGAGTCTAAAATACGCCAAAAACCTTCAAACGGATCATAAAATCATCTAAAAATTCACTTATAAAGCTTAAACGAATCAAGATTACCTGTTATCCAAGTTTTTTTATCTAGTATTAGAACATAAATCAAACTTAAGTTACCTAATTGAAACAAAACAAAGTTCCAGTGATTTAATTGAAACAAAATCAAATGTTGATTATATATATATATATATATATATATATATATATATATATATATATATATATATATATATATAGAATTGATCATTTCTACGACCAAATATCAATAGCAAAGATGTAGCCATATCCGCTACACATTGTACTTTAGAGATTTCCAAAACGTTCATAGCTCGGATTTGTCTCGTAGCTCGTTCGGAAAAAAACTTGTTTGTAACCGAGCCAAGTTCGAGAAAGATTGGCTCGACTCATAGGCTCGGATCGTTTATACAACATGTTACACCAAAATATAAAATTATTAGGTCAATTTTAATCATAACTATACTTTTTGATGTTTTATTTGTAGTTATCCAAAAACCGGTCGTAAAAAACCAGACCGGACCATGTGTGTGTATATGCACGCATTAATACATGTATACATCTACACACACACATATATATAATATCATGGTTGTAAAAATCCCCGACTAAGCCGATTAATCGGCCGATTAATAGCTAGTCCCCTAAGGCCGACTAGGCCTGACTATCTGATTAGGCCGATTAGTTGGCCGATTAATCACGAATAATCCCGATTAATCCCTAGTCTCCACCACACCGACCGACTAGCGACTAACAATTTCTACAACATTGTATAATATCATATTAGACATGGAGTGTAGACCCAAACCGTTGATAATGATTCAATTTGTTTTTGTTTTAATTTTTAACGATTGAGTTTTGGTTTTTATTATTCAAAAATCATTATTAACGATTGTTTTACAGTTCTATCTAAAAACCGTAAAGTGAGACCATAAACATCATAGTCTCGTGTGCTCCTCTCCGCTCTCTTATTTATTTTTTGCTTTGTTTTGGACTTTTTAAGTTTATTATAATAGTTGTGTTAAGCTTTTTGTTAGTGTTTGATTTTATTATAGTGTTGGCTTTCCGTATTAAAGCTACTTGTTTATAATCTGATTATGGTTTTGCGGCAAAATATCATCCGTGTTAAAGAATTTTTATATTTGTTTTGTCCCATTGTCACAGCTCGTGAGAATGCATTCAAGTATTCAACTAGTTTTATTAAAAAAAAAAAACGTATTATTTTTCAATTAAAAATTTGTTAACACAATTTGAAATAATAAAGTACTCAATATCGTAACATGTAATGCACGTGGCCACTAACAAGTTTTACAAAAATTTAATTGTATTAAATATTTAGCAGTCCCTTTTTTAATTAATTAAAACATGTGAAAATCCATTAAAAAAATTTTAAAAGGACATTTGCCAAATTGCCAAGGCGTCATGCCAATATGCCATGTTCCGATAGCATTATACCCTCTTCACATGATCCAAGAAAGATTATAAACTTTAAGAGTAATTAATTAACTGAAGTTATAATAATTTATCGTGATTTACTACTTTGAACTTTCATGTTATAGAAAAGAATAAATTGTTGATATCGTAAATATGCTTTGTTATTATTTTATTTTTGGTTCATAAGTTTTACAAATTACTCATATGATCTTAATATTCAAGTATTTGTAATGCATAAATATCTTAAATCACTAAATTACACTAACATGGTTAATCAAATTATCTCACATAAATACTATATGTGTTTAAATGTTTAAAATTTAAGATTATATGCGTAATTTATAAAACTAAAGTATCAAGAGTCATGGACGGATCTTCTGTAGGGTCCGGGGGTGCCTCGGCCCCCTGTTTGTCAGAATAGTCGATTTAATACTATTTTGTCGGAAAATTTCAGTTTTTTCACTTAAAAGGTCGATTTAGTAGTATTTCTTTAAAAAAGTTTATAGGCATTGAAGCCGACATCCTCCGTTTTCTTCCTAAAATCCTTCGGCTCCTTCGATGATTTTTTCAAGCTCCATCAATATAAATAATGGAATACTATCGAGCAACACTTATTATCTGGGCTATTTATCCTTCTAAATAAATGTTCCATCCAAGTGATAAAGTTATTAAGTCAATGTATTTGTCCTTATAAAATTAAAAGTTAAATTCCGTAAAAAATAGGTTTGTTTGAAAATTGCTCTTCAAAAAATTATATAATATGAAAACAGAACTAATCTATATAGGCTATTTTTTCTCCTATTGTAAAACTTTTCGTTTTCTTTTTTTTAGGAAGTCAATCTTTTTATTTTCTATTGTATTTTTAGTGCTTTGTGTATGTATTTCTCTTTTATTATCTTTATCTTATGCTGCATTCATACTTTCTAAGACGCAAATATATTTCACCGTTTAAACTCGTAAGAACTCAATTTGGAGTGTTGGTAAAACATTTCAAATTATATTCCCTATTTAACTTCAAAATTTTTCAAACTCGTCTTTTAACTTTGTAAAATACTACTTTAACCACTAAAGAAATGAAATTTTAACAATATATTATATGCACTGAAATTTACCTAAAGCAATAGAGATTTCACGTGTAGATATTTTTATACATGAAATTTAATGTAATGTAATTGAATTTAATTTTGTTTATCAGTGTTAGCTACAACTTTCAATTCATACGGTGTAAAATTCGTGTTTGTTTTTTGTTATTTTCTATATATTTTTTTAGTTTAAGCATTGCTAATTACATCTATATATGCATGTGTTAGATTGTTTGTAAGTAATTCACACGGTTATTTTGTATGTTGATGTAAGTACCCATGAATCCGCCTCTGCTTTATAAAAGAACTAGGGTATACCTCGTGTGTTACACGGATTTAATATAAAATATTAAATACTAAGCAATAAAAATTATAAATTATAAAATAATATTTTAATATAAAATGTTTAAAATGCATATTACTAAGTACTTAAGTAATAAAACAATGATCAAAAACTTTATTTTTGAAAGAAATTAATTTTTAAAATTTTAATACTACAAGATGTCATTTGTTTATAAAAAAAAACTATTCTTTAAAATCTATGTATTATAGTCTAATTTATTTTTTAAATATATTTTTTAGAATACATAATTTTTAGAGAAAAAAAAATTCTAATAAATACCATGGTTGTAAAAATCGGCCTAGGCGCTCGGGAACTGTCTAAATTTTGGCCTAGGCGGTGCCTAGGCGCTAGGCGGGGCCTAGGTGGCTTATGCAGATTTTTTTTTTACTTTTTTGACTTTTTTCTTGTAAAAAGGGACCAATTTCATGATTATTTAGACGTTTCTTAAGCAAAAATCATTAATATGTCTCTAAAGCATCGAATCCAGCCAGTTAACATCGAAATTTATCTCTAAACTTTGAACTCAGTGTTTACGTTTACACTTTAAAGTACTTTATTTAGTATATTTAAGTTTATTTTTTAAATTATTTGAAGTATTATATTAAATTATTGATATTAATGTGTGTATATAATATATATTTGTAAAATTACATATAAAAATTCCAATCTGCCTAGCGCCGATTAATCCCGATTAATCCCTAGGCGGTCCCTCGTCGCCCGACTAGCACTTAGCGACTTCTACAACCATGATAAATACAAATTTTTTTTCTAGAAAATATTGATTTTTGGAAAAAAATGAATATGTTAGAATTTTTTTAAAATGTTTCTTATTAAAATATTATTTTTAATTGATTGTAAAACTTTTAGCATTAAAAAAGTCAATAATATTATTAATATTATAACTATTGAATATGAGAGTTAATATTTTTACTTAATAAGAGAACACGGAATAGATCATGGGAAGAAGACGGGGAGTGCTCCACCGAATGAGGCCGAGCGTGGAGAGGGGAAAAAAAGAGCCGCTGTATTTGACCGTTTGCATGCCAACGGTTGGTTTTCAAAAAATAATAAAAAAAAAATCCAATTTTATTCCTATTTAAACAACTTTAAACAACCAAAAATCTCACACTCTTCTCTCATCTTCTACAATCTATACACTAAATTTATAAAATTTTCAAGTAAAACGGAAGGAGGTTCATCACGTGGTGGGTCTTCACGCAAAAAATTTAGAAAACCACGACCAAAAAATATATAAACGGCTCAAATTAACCCGTTCAACACACCCGGGTATCGTTCACAAATGCCATCTCCGAATCAATCAAACTTCTACTACGATCCAATGAACCCGGATCAATATTTGCAATATTCACCGGGCACTCAATAACAATTTAATCTGTGGGAGCAATCGTATCAACAAGATCAACAAAATTATCAACAAGTCAATCAACAAGCTTTTCAACAACAATCTCCGTTTCATGGTAATTTTTATACGTTTATTTTTATTTTTTTATTTTTATATTTTTATTTTTATATGTTTATTTTTATATGTTTATATTTAACGTTTATTTTTATGTTTAGACTATCGTGACCATAATCAAGATGACTCGGATTCAAGCGAACATAATAAAAGTGTTCAACTCGAGCCGGAAGAAGAAAAATAAGAAGAACCGGTTAGGCCAACGGGAAAGAAACCAATAGGAAAGAAAGCACCGGCCAAGCGTTGGACCGATGAAGAGGTTGCGTTGGCTAGATCTTGGCTAACTATTTCTGAAAATCCCGATGTTGGTAATGCGCAAAAAAGGGATGGTTTTTATAGAAAGGTATTTTTTAACATTGTTTAAGTTAACAAAAAAAATCACGGTTGATGCTTAAATTTATATTGTTTATATGTAGGTAACCGACCATTTTCATCATCTCATGAATGATAACTCGAGGACTGTTGATCAAATCTATTCCAAATGGAACGATATGAACTCCGCCATGAAGAAATGAAATGGTTTTTATCAACATGCTTCAATAAATCGCAAAAGCGGCGAAGGGGATGAACAGGTTTTGAAAATGTGACACCTCGTAAATTCCAGGTCAGCATCACTTTATTTTAATAATAATGTGTATTATTATTTTATACGTGGCACTAGAATAGTAATATTTAGAGTAACACGTGGCACAACAGTCCAAACACATAGATGATTCGAGGAATTATCGTGAAACACACGCACGTGTCTTGAATAACGAACGTTGGTGAATTACACAACCACAGTCCACTTGCACTGCACTTAGGTCCTAGGAAACCTAAAATGGGTGAAACGAAGTTTACGAGTCTCGAAACGATGTCCGAAATCGAGAAATACGCGGAGAACGGACCAAATCATGAAAATGGGCCAATTGGGCTCATCCGGCGGGCTAGGCGGTATGCCTAGGCCCAGCCCTACCCCCTTGGCGGTACGCGCGAGGCAAGAAACACCTAGGATGCCCGCTTTCTCGCGCGGTACGCCGGGACTCCGGGTTGCTCGCTAGGCGGTACGCCTGGCAGGATAAATCGCAGAAAATCTTTTTAAGAACCCCAAAACCATCATTAACCTACCCACATCATTGTTTCTTGCAATCAGACGCCATCTACTTGTTTTAAACCCCCAAAAACCACCTGCTAACCTCCCTACAATCCTATAATTGTAACACCCCAACCGATGGCGGAATCATCGGGAAGAGACGAACAAATTGCTCAAAACTTCATAACACTATGTGACAATTAAGATTCAAATTTCATTTCAAACTTAAAATGTCATACAAATATTCCAAATAGAGTACAACCTTGTTCATAACATACATTTAAAATAACAAAATTTATCTAGGTGTGTATCTATGTCCACCTAAATAGCGTTCCTTCTCAACATCAACTCATCAATCATCCTGCAACATGTATTAAAATATATCAACAAAAGGTTGGCGAGTATACAAGTTTTCATACATAGCTTAATATAGAATAAAAGTGATTAAAGTCTCATATCCAACATGAATCATAATTTTGCAAGTTAACTAGCATGCCGAAACGGTGTACAATATGTTCAAACCCAAGAATCCAACGCGTTAAAGTAGCCTATCCCAAAAGAATGACGGGAGGTTAACATGTTTAACTTAACAATACCCCAAGTTTCGTGGGCGGTGCGTTAATCCTATAGCGCTATAATTGTTAAGGTAGGCTAGAAAAGTTAATGAAGCATATATCGACACAAATAGTTTACATTAGCATTCAAGTCCAACAAGCATCATAAAGTTTCATGTTAATGCATGGATAGAGTGTGATAAAAATAGTTTCATGTGAAGTGTAATTTATATAGCATACATGCTGCACCCAAAGTGATAAAAAGGCAAAATGGGATCGAGTATACTCACGGCCTTGCAAGCTTCCTACTTGATATCCCGTGAATGTTGATAATTAGTTAGGATGGAGCACCTTGTCCTCCTACACGAAGAAACATAGGTGTGTGGGTCTGGAGTAGTTTTAACGAAAGATTATAGATTCGGAATTTAACAATCATGAAAATAAGCTTATGAAAATAATCACCTTGTATACATAACACTTGTTCTTGACACTATTAAAACTCAAAGGAGTTTGTGTGTTTTCATGGATTCAAAGATCCATTAGAGTCGTGACAAGCATTAAGGTCTCTAGATGATACAACTCAACACTTGACAAGAAATCACTTAGACTATCATCAAGGTTTAGTTGTGTAGATAATATATATATAGTGTAATTATAATATAGTCAAGCATGAGGTGGGAGGATTATCCATCCACTTAAGACCTCTTTAAGTCCACGTAAGTCAAGTAGGAGGTGGGATGATGTACCATCCACTTATGACCTCTTTTGGATTCACCACTACACATGTGTTTTAGACGTAAGGAGGGTCATGATCATTTAAAATAAGGAATGAAATAACACAAGTAATCTAAAGGAAAAACATCAAGTAGTGAGTGGATTCTATGAAGGGTAGCCCAAGCTAGTCCAACAATCACACTTTCATCAAGCTTCAAGCTTAGACACTACTTGTGGGTAAAACCCTAATCAAAACATAAAGTTTGTGAGGTTTTAATCCCTAGGTTAACATGTCTCAGCCTTGTTTTTAAGCTCAACTAACCATTCATTTGATTATGAGCATTAGGACATAGGTTTGAGATGAGAGAACCCAAGTTTAACAAAGTTTTAATGTAAAACTGAAAGTAGCAGTCCACTTTGGAGCCATTTCGGTGACATTCCAGAGCCTGATTTTTCATGAAAACTCAGTGGAAATGTTCCTAAGGTTGATCCAAGTAAGTGGGAAAAAAATCAAGTAAAAAGGTTAAGAATTGAGTGAGTTATGCTTACTTTAGTGAGGAGTGCTGAATCTACTCGAACTTCTTGTTAGCAGCAGCTTTGTGGCTGATTAGAGAGAGTTGTGAGAATGGTTGTCAAGTGAAAAAGCTTGGAGGAGGCATGGGTTTTATATGAGATAAGTTAGGGTTAGTTGGTGGGTGATTAAATGAGGTTTGGAGGCCATTGGAGGAGGAGGAAGTGTGTGGATTCGTGCCAAGTCATAAAGAATTATTTTTATTCTTTTTTTATAAGCTTGTTGCATGCTTATTCCACCATTAGTGTGCCAAATGTTTTAGGATCAAAATAGGAATATAAGAAGTACATCCTGTCAGTTTTAAATCCGGGGAAAAATAATGACATGTGCGATCAAGTTTAAGTATCGAAAAATGCAACCATATCACGTATTTGTAACTTTGTTATATGTTTCCAAGGATCACGAATCAAGTATCTCGCGTATAATGGTTTCAAATGTATGAAGGTTTAAAGCATGAATTGTACGAAAATATGAATTTTATTATGATCCAAGTCTCGAACATAACAACAATTACAACGAAAAGGCGATTACAAAAATACAAGGATTTCCAAAAATAGAATTACAAGCGTCACTTTCTAGTTAGGGAAAGTATATAAAAAGTAGGGTGTTACAGTCTCCCCTCCTTTTGGAAATTTCGTCCCTAAATTTAGGAAGATGCAACGAAGAGATGCGGATACTTAGTCTTCATATCACTCTCGAGTTCCCAAGTAAATTCAGCGCCACGTTTTCCTTCCCAACGAACCTTAACGATAGGAATTCGACTGCGCCTCAATTTCTTGACTCCTCGGTCCATGATTTCGACGGGTTTTTCCACAAAATGCAAGGTGTCGTTGATTTGGAGATCTTCGAGAGGAACTTGAAGTCCTTGTTCAGCTAGACACTTCTTGAGATTCGAGACGTGAAACGTTGGGTGAACATTGTTGAGTTCTTGAGGTAAATCGAGTCGATAAGCCACCTTGCCAATCCTCTCGAGTATCTTGAAAGGGCCAACATAGCGAGGGGCAAGTTTTCCCTTTTTACCAAAACGAATTACTCCTTTCCAAGGAGATACTTTGAGTAGCACATGATCCCCAACATTGAACTCTAATGGTTTGCGTCTCTTGTCAGCATAGCTCTTTTGTCGACTTCTAGCCTTGAGTAAGTTGTCACGGATTTGAAGTATCTTATCCGTTGTTTCTTGTATGAGTTCAGGGCCAGTAATCTGTTTATCACCAATCTCGTGCCAGCTAATAGAAGATCGGCATTTACGACCATATAATGCCTCGAAAGGAGCCATTCGAATACTGGAGTGATAGCTATTGTTGTACGAGAATTAGATCAATGGTAAATGCACATCCCAACTACCACCAAAGTCGATGACACAAGAACGGAGCATGTCCTCTAGGGTTTGGATAGTACGTTCGGTCTGTCCATCCGTTTGAGGATGAAAGGCAGTACTGAGATTCAGTTGAGTACCCATAGAGGACTGAAAAGTTTGCCAAAGACGCGAAGTGAGGCGACCATCACGGTCAGAGATGATGTCAATGGGTATACCATGACGACATATGATTTCATCAGTGTAGATTCGAGCAAGTTTCTCAACTTTGAAGTCTTCACGAATAGGAAGGAAATGAGCTGACTTGGTCAAACGATCAATGATTATCCAAATGCTATCATGACCAGAAGGTGTTCGAGGGAGTTTGGTTATGAAGTCCATAGCAATGCTATCCCATTTCCAAACGGGGATTTCAGGCTGTTCGAGTAACCCAGAAGGTCGTTGATGCTCAGCCTTGACCTTTGAGCAAGTGAGGCATTTGGAAACGTAGATAGCAATGTCCTTCTTCATACCAGGCCACCAATAGGATGCACGAAGATTATGGTACATCTTATCAGCACCAGGATGAATCGAGTACTTGGATTTGTGTGCCTCGTTCATGATGAGTTCACGAAGATTGTCACGATCTGGCACCCAGATGCGATCTAGATAGTATTGAAGTCTATCCGATTTGGTCACAAGTTGATCGATAGAAGCACCACGAATTTCGACGATTGGACTACCTTCGTTGGCTGACGAGTATTGAGCTTCACGAATGCAAGTGTGAAGGTCACTAGAGATTTGAAAACAACGAATGCTACTAACATGAGTCTTACGACTAAGTTCATCGGCCACGACATTCGCTTTACCAGGGTGGTAGCGAATCTCGCAGTCGTAGTCGTTAAGCAATTCCACCCAACGTCGCTGACGCATGTTTAGTTCCCTTTGGTTAAAGATATGTTGTAGGCTCTTATGGTCAGTGAAAACCACACACTTCGTACCATATAGGTAGTGTCGCCAAATCTTTAACGCAAAGACAACTGCGCCAAGCTCAAGATCGTGGGTAGTATAGTTTTTCTCATGTATTTTGAGTTGACGAGAGGCATAAGCGATGACATTGTCTCGTTGCATAAGGACGCAACCAAGACCACGGTTCGAGGCATCGCAGTATACCACGAAATCATCATTTCCATCAGGAAGAGCAAGAATAGGCGCGTTACAAAGCAAGTCTTTGAGGGTTTGAAAAGATTCCTCTTGCTTAGGACCCCAAGCAAAAGGTTTCTCCTTTTGAGTCAACGAAGTGAGAGGAACGGCGATCTTAGAAAAGTTTGAGATGAATCGACGGTAATAACCCGCCAATCCTAAGAAAGAACGGATCTCAGAAGGAGTTTTAGGCGTGGTCCAATTTTTCACTGCTTCGATTTTGGAAGGGTCAACATGGATTCCTTTTTCACTAATAACGTGTCCAAGGAATTGGACTTCTTTTATCCAGAATTCGCACTTGGAAAACTTTGCGTATAGGCGTTCGACACGTAAGAGTTCGAGTATAAGACGTAGATGACGTTCGTGATCGGCCTGAGATTTAGAGTAAATAAGAATATCATCAATGAAGACGATAACGAAACGATCAAGGTAGGGCTTACAAACACGATTCATCAGATCCATGAACACAGCGGGCGCGTTGGTCAAGCCAAAAGGCATAACCACGAACTCGTAGTGTCCATAGCGAGTGCGAAAAGCGGTTTTGGGAATGTCCTCCTCGAGAACACGAAGTTGGTGATAACCAGATCGAAGATCGATCTTGGAGAAGCAAGTTGCGCCTTGAAGTTGGTCAAAGAGATCATCAATGCGTGGGAGAGGATAACGATTTTTGATGGTGAGTTTGTTAAGCTCACGATAATCAATAGACATGCGGAACGAGTCATCCTTCTTCTTGAAGAAAAGCACAGGAGCACCCTAAGGTGAGGTACTTGGACGAATGAAACCCTTGTCGAGAAGTTCTTGAAGTTGTGTAGATAATTCTTGCATCTCAGAAGGTGCAAGACGATAAGGTGCTTTGGCAACAGGAGTTGAACCGGGTATGAGATCAATACGAAAGTCAACAGATCGAGGCGGAGGAGGACCAGGTAAATCTTCAGGAAAGACGTCGGGGAAGTCGCGTACTACTGGAACATCACTTACGCTCTTTCCTTTGCCCTTTTCTTCCACTAGGTGGGCTAAAAAGGCAAAGTACTGTTTACGAAAGTACTTATTCGCTTGTGTGCAGGACATCAACTTCAGTCCTCTTGAAGGTCGGCCTCTGTGACACCTCGTAAATTCCAGGTCAGCACTAACTTTACTTTAATAATAATTTATATTATTATTTCATACGTGGCACTAGAATAATTATTATTTAGTGTGACACGTAGCACAACAGACCAAACGCACTGATAATTCATGGAATTATCGCAAAACACAACGCACGTGTCTTGAATAACGAACGTTGGTGAAACCACAGTACACTTTCACTGCACCTAGGTTCTAGGGAACCTAAAATATTGGGAACAATGTTTATATATCGAGAAACGATAAGCGTAATCGAGAAATACGCGAAAATCGGTTCGAGACAACAAAACTAGGTTTATTGGGCTCTCCAGGGGCCCATCGCGGTACGCGATGGCCCAACAGGAGGTCCTGTAGCGGTACGCGACAGGCGACGCGGGGGTTTGAACCCCGAATTCCTCCGCGTATCGCGAGGAATCTTTTCTGACTTTTCCACGGTACGCGATGGGTGCCAGTCGACAATATCTTTATTTAACCAAGGCAAATCCTATCCTACTCTACTCTTAATCATTTCTTCGGCCAAGCACGCTACATCTCGATCATTTCTCTCTGAAACACCCTGAATTGACCTCTTGGAAGCCATTGGAGGTCCTTGAAGCTTAAGATTGAAGAGGATTGAAGCTTGGAGTCCATATTTGGAGCTTGAAACCACCACCAACCTCTTGAACCTGCATCATTCGAAGTTCCAGAAGCATTGGGGGCTGATCTTGTCACCATCTCGACCATCTTGAGGCTTTGGAAGGTAGTTCTATGACTAAAATGCACTCTACACCTCAAAACACACACATGCAATGGGTAAAACCCACATGCAAGCACTCATCCACCACATGCACGAATTTTCACCCATTTGAATCTGGGTTTGTTGATGAATCCACTGTAATTGATGATCTATAATGTTATTGTAAGGATATATGACAATCCATGATGATGTGTTTGTATGAAATGCGTATTTTGGTCACGAAATGATGGAATCTTGACATGCATGTATGATCTAAGACGTTTTAGATGATTTTGAATGATGTTATATGAATATAAATGCTAGTGGTGATGATCTACATGGTTGGATGTTGTTAATATGGTTAAAACTATGATTTTGATGAACTTTCTATTAATAGTAACTTTTTAGTTAGAAAATGGTGAAATGGATAGTATTGTGAACATGCATGTATATGGATTTGATATTAGAACGATTTTAGAGTAATATTGATGCTTAGAATGTGAGTTTGAAGTTGATTATGGCCATATCTAACCAAGTTACTATATTTAGTAACTTTTTGGGCCTAAATATTGATAAATGGTGATTTTGACTATATGAGCATGATTAGATAATGTAAAAAGGCATAATATGATGTTATGTGTTATAAAAATGGTCTAGGATAGATTAGAATGGTTACTTATATGATAATAGTCATAGTTACTATTTTTAGTAACTTTCATAGTCAAAATGTTGATAGATAGTGATTGGATCTAGACCAACATGCTTAAATGATGTTACGTGCTCTATTATGATGACTTGTTATATGAAAATAGATTAGAAGTGTTTAGGATGAACCTTTGATGCATTTAGGACAGAGTTACTATTTTTAGTAACTTTATTCTTAGAAATGACGACTTATGAATGTTTTGTATGTTTTGAATATGCTAAATGGTTTAACCTGATATAATATGACGATGGAATGCTAAGTTATACGGATTCCGATACCGCATATGCTAGAAATGGAAACTTTCCATTTTAGGAAACTTTTGTGTGCCAACATGACCTAAACGACTTATGTGAATTCATATGATGATGTGCTATGGGTTAACATGATCACATAGGACAAATGAGCATGCTAGAACTATAAAATCAATATGCTTTGTGAACTTCCCATAATGGAAACTTACTATAGATAGTAAGTTGTCCATAGACGAGACTTGCATGTTTTGCACCCGACGAGCACTTACACGAATGTTACACGATACACAACCGACATACGATTCACCAACGGGTCGTTAGGTCAAACACGGTCAACACGACCAACACGGTCAACCACGGTCAACTCGACCCACATAACAACCAGGAAGTTGTTTAGACATGAATACGGTCCTGTGAGACCCACACAAATATGATCACAAACTTATAACACCTATGTGATATAGGTATCTACTAGCCAGCGAGCTACTCCGTTCTCGAAAGAACGCACTCAAGCAAACTCAGGTGAGTTTACAGCCCCACTTTTACTCATTAAATGTTTTACCAATCTTTTGGGGTGAGAATGCTATGCAACTGCTTTAGATATATGACTGGTATGTTACAAAACTATTTTGAGTGTACTATTATCGCAACAAGTCCTCTCTACCCTTACCGTTAGTTGTGTACAAACGAGTCGTTATTACGTAGTACTACTGGGTTTGACTAGCCCCACTCGGCAACAACGTTGACTGCGGTCATAACGAGTGTAATATCGATGTTGATGTCGGGTTCCGCGATGACCCGCAGAGGCAAATGGAAACAGTCGATTTTCGGTAAGATGACATGACACACTCTACGGATCGTAGATCCAACAAAACTATTTAGCATACCCAGTATATATAACTGTTTTACTGCTTTCCAATACTTAAACCTGTGAACTCACCAACTTTATGTTGACACACTTTAGCATGTATTCTCAGGTAACTAATGGAGCACACGCTAGGATGCGCACAAGGAAAGCCTTAAGGAGTCTGGCTTGCATATAGACTCGTGTCCTAGGCATTGTGTGCATTGGAAATGTTTTAAAACAATTTAAACTTTTGTAGTGCTGGTTAATCAATTTACTATTCCGCTGCAACATTATTTACTTATGAATCCGCTGCATATTAAATGAAAACTTGTATTGTTTTACAATCTGTGTGAATGTGTATCTCATATAGAGTCGTTCTATATGACCATAAGCTGTGATCCTGGCCACGTCACACCCACGTGGACTGACACCACGAGTGGGAATTTGGGGGGTGTGACAGCCTCCATAGACATGTAAAGTATCACCAGATGGGAGAGGCAAACGGACGTATTTCTCGTGGCAAGCAATTTCAGCATGGTTCTTACGAAGCCAATCCATGCCTACTATGATGTCGAAACTACCCAGTTTCATGGGTATAAGATCGATAGGGAAAGTGTGTTCGTTGAGAGTGAGAATGCAATCGTGAAGAACGGAATCGACTAAGATGGATTTGCCATTGGCAACTTCGACGAAAAATGACTTAGGTAGTTTAGAGCGTGTGCAATCTAACAAGGATTCAAATTCAATGGACACAAAGCTTTTGTCCGCACCAGTATCAAATAGCATCGAAGCATAAAGGTTGTTAACAAGAAACGTACCATTAACGACCTCATTGTCGTTTCGCGCTTGATTAATGTTGAGGTTGAAAGCTCGTCCTCTTGCAGCTTGTTGTTGCTCTTGATTCAGTTGAGGACATTGAGGACGAAGGTGAGTTGTGTCACCACACTTGTAGCAGGCTCTAGCTGGTCTAGCGTTTTGAGGAGCGGCTTGTGCTTGTTGAGGTTGTGGTGTAGGGTTGTTCTTGCAATAAGTGGTGGTATGACCAAAGCGGTTACAGGTAGTGCAATGGCGACAGTTGGCGTTGGCAGGGTGGTGGTAATTGCAAGTGGTACACTTGGGATGACTCCCAGTGTATGGCTTTCGTTCTTTTGTTGGTGGAATAGGGTTTGGATTAACAGCTGGTACAATCGCGTTGCAACCATGATTAGATTGCTTTCGCTTATTTCCCTTGTTGCCATTTGATTGTTGGGTGATTTGATTGGCCACTTTGGAAGAAACGGGGGTTGCAATTTGTTTATCGCGAATGCGATTGCTGTTCAGAGAAGCGGCGAGACGATAGATGGCCTCAATGTTGTCGAGTTTGGCCGCCTCGATGGTGTCACGCATAGTAGGAGGTAGCCCGTTGAGGTACTTGCGGCTTTAGTGTTCAAGGGTCGAAACCAGGTGGGGAACAATGAAACTGAGTTCTTGAAACGAGTGGTGTAGGCTAGGTTATCGTCGCCAATTTGCTTTAGGTTCCAAAACTCCTCTTCCAGCTTTTGTTGTTCGTGTATAGGACAGAATTCCTCCATCATGAGTGCCTTAACCTCCTCCCAAGGCAAGGCATAAGCCTCTTCGTTGGAACGAAGGTTCCTTTCGTTTGTCCACCATTCTAGAGCTCGGGCTTGGAATACCCCAATCGCGCTACGCGTCTTGAGCTCTTCGGGACACTCGCTGTTGATGAATATGACCTCTATGCTGTCAAACCACTCAAGCATAGCAGTCACCCCATCGTTGCCAGTGAATGGCTTGGGGTTGCAAGACGAAAAGTGCTTGAAGTTGAAGAACACGGGTTTGCGCACATTTGTCTTTGAATCGACGGAGGAGTTTGGTGTGTTGGATTCTTGGATCTCAGTGACAATCTTAGGGATGATACGAGCGATTTGGTTGGCCATGAATGTCATCATATTCTTTTGAGAGCGGGTCTTTGACTTCTTAGTCGAGTGGTGAGAAGACATCTAAGATTCAAAAGAACAAATGAGTGAGACTTGATCATAATGTTTGTTTTAAGAAAATCGTTTTCATGAATGCATCATATAGCACAAAGTTTCACATAGCATAAAATGTTCAAATTGATTCACGTAGCATAAAATGTTCAACATGTTTCACATAACATAATCATAAATTCCACATAGTATAACATGAATAATGAAAGCATCGTAAATTTAGTTGGTTCACGAGAGGTTATTATTTTTGCGAGGAACGTACGATTGGTGTAACGGTTTTGAAACGAACGAAGTATCAAGTATAAAATCGCATATAAATTGAGATATCATAAAAGAGAGGCTCATAAAACATCGGATTGTTTCGGGTAGAGAAACGTCGACTATTCGAAAGTGGGTCTAAAGTCCTTTCGAATTAGAGAAACGTGTTTTGGCCTATAGGTAAGATACTCTCGTCAAGAAGCGATTAACGGTATCTTACCCTTCCAGTTACTACACGTCTCTAATCGAGTGAAACAATAGGGACTTTGGCGAGATTGAAAATCGAGAAATGGGACTCAATCGACAAGGTGCGGGTTTCACCCCTAACTTGACGATTTCGTACCCTAATGTGGTTGTTCCTTATTGAACGAGAAGCGAATTCCGACTCGTTAATAAGGTCCACTAGAGCATGAAATGGAAGTTTTCCATCAAGATGTGGATGTCACTCCTAGCTTGATGGCGTAACTTCGTGCAAAAATCAAATACGCGGAATGAGGGGTTTCACCAAAAATTGTGGGCCATAGGGCCTATCTTGGTGTAAATCGCCTCGTTGGTGAAGTAAGAGTGCCTTCAAGCTTTCAAGTGTATTTGTGTTAGCCTTAGGAAAGGCATGTAAGTTTAATAGACCAACGAAGAAGAATAAGAAGCAAATAAGATAGAATACATGAAGTTTTAAACAACAAATAAGAATCAAGTTCCTAAAACTATAGGCTAGGGCAAAGCATTCCTACTTTTTCCTAATTCCCTATAGTTATGGTTCTGATACCAATCTGTAACACCCCAACCGATGGCGGAATCATCGGGATGAGACGAACAAATTGCTCAAAACTTCATAACACTATGTGACAATTAAGATTCGAATTTCATTTCAAACTTAAAATGTCATACAAATATTCCAAATAGAGTACAACCTTGTTGATAACATACATTTAAAATAACAAAATTTATCTAGGTGTGTATCTATGTCCACCTAAATAGCGTTCCTTCTCAACATCAACTCATCAATCATCCTGCAACATGTATTAAAATATATCAACAAAAGGTTGGCGAGTATACAAGTTTTCATACATAGCTTAATATAGAATAAAAGTGATTAAAGTCTCATATCCAACATGAATCATAATTTTGCAAGTTAACTAGCATGCCGAAACGGTGTACAATATGTTCAAACCCAAGAATCCAACGCGTTAAAGTAGCCTATCCCAAAAGAATGACGGGAGGTTAACATGTTTAACTTAACAATACCCCAAGTTTCGTGGGCGGTGCGTTAATCCTATAGCGCTATAATTGTTAAGGTAGGCTAGCAAAGTTAATGAAGCATATATCGACACAAATAGTTTACATTAGCATTCAAGTCCAACAAGCATCATAAAGTTTCATGTTAATGCATGGATAGAGTGTGATAAAAATAGTTTCATGTGAAGTGTAATTTATATAGCATACATGCTGCACCCAAAGTGATAAAAAGGCAAAATGGGATCGAGTATACTCACGGCCTTGCAAGCTTCCTACTTGATATCCCGTGAATGTTGATAATTAGTTAGGATGGAGCACCTTGTCCTCCTACACGAAGAAACATAGGTGTGTGGGTCTGGAGTAGTTTTAACGAAAGATTATAGATTCGGAATTTAACAATCATGAAAATAAGCTTATGAAAATAATCACCTTGTACACATAACACTTGTTCTTGACACTATTAAAACTCAAAGGAGTTTGTGTGTTTTCATGGATTCAAAGATCCATTAGAGTCGTGACAAGCATTAAGGTCTCTAGATGATACAACTCAACACTTGACAAGAAATCACTTAGACTATCAAGGTTTAGTTGTGTAGATAATATATATATAGTGTAATTATAATATAGTCAAGCATGAGGTGGGAGGATTATCCATCCACTTAAGACCTCTTTAAGTCCACGTAAGTCAAGTAGGAGGTGGGATGATGTACCATCCACTTATGACCTCTTTTGGATTCACCACTACACATGTGTTTTAGACATAAGGAGGGTCATGATCATTTAAAATAAGGAATGAAATAACACAAGTAATCTAAAGGAAAAACATCAAGTAGTGAGTGGATTCTATGAAGGGTAGCCCAAGCTAGTCCAACAATCACACTTTCATCAAGCTTCAAGCTTAGACACTACTTGTGGGTAAAACCCTAATCAAAACATAAAGTTTGTGAGGTTTTAATCCCTAGGTTAACATGTCTCAGCCTTGTTTTTAAGCTCAACTAACCATTCATTTGATTATGAGCATTAGGACATAGGTTTGAGATGAGAGAACCCAAGTTTAACAAAGTTTTAATGTAAAACTGAAAGTAGCAGTCCACTTTGGAGCCATTTCGGTGACATTCCAGAGCCTGATTTTTCATGAAAACTCAGTGGAAATGTTCCTAAGGTTGATCCAAGTAAGTGGGAAAAAAATCAAGTAAAAAGGTTAAGAATTGAGTGAGTTATGCTTACTTTAGTGAGGAGTGCTGAATCTACTCGAACTTCTTGTTAGCAGCAGCTTTGTGGCTGATTAGAGAGAGTTGTGAGAATGGTTGTCAAGTGAAAAAGCTTGGAGGAGGCATGGGTTTTATATGAGATAAGTTAGGGTTAGTTGGTGGGTGATTAAATGAGGTTTGGAGGCCATTGGAGGAGGAGGAAGTGTGTGGATTCGTGCCAAGTCATAAAGAATTATTTTTATTCTTTTTTTATAAGCTTGTTGCATGCTTATTCCACCATTAGTGTGCCAAATGTTTTAGGATCAAAATAGGAATATAAGAAGTACATCCTGTCAGTTTTAAATCCCGGGGAAAAATAATGACATGTGCGATCAAGTTTAAGTATCGAAAAATGCAACCATATCACGTATTTGTAACTTTGTTATATGTTTCCAAGGATCACGAATCAAGTATCTCGCGTATAATGGTTTCAAATGTATGAAGGTTTAAAGCATGAATTGTACGAAAATATGAATTTTATTATGATCCAAGTCTCGAACATAACAACAATTACAACGAAAAGGCGATTACAAAAATACAAGGATTTCCAAAAATAGAATTACAAGCGTCACTTTCTAGTTAGGGAAAGTATATAAAAAGTAGGGTGTTACAATAATCACTACTAGAGACCTTGAGGAAGCCATTGTTGAGAGCTTTGGGAGCTTGGAAGAAGGTTTGAAGCTTTCCATCACCGACACTATCATTTGCACGACTTAGAGAAGGATTACAGAAGCATAGAGTGCTGTTGGTCGACCCTCTTAACACATTTGAAGCATTGAAAGGTAATCCCTTAGTTATTTTGCACATATCTCACTCAAAGACCCACATGCAAGGTCTTACACACACATGCATGCACTCAATCTCTACATGCACGAATTTTTGGTGATTCAAGTCTGGGTTTGATGATATTATTGATGATCTTGATGATCTAGAATGATATAAAGATGTATTTTGATGATCCATAATGACCCATGATAATGTGGATATCTCATAATGCTTAACTTGAATATGAGTATTGAAATACTTACATGCATGTATGATCTAAGCATGTTTACATGATTTTTGATGATGAAATGTTATTATAAATGATACTTGATGATGATTCATATGGTCAATGATAATAGTTTTAGCCAAAAGATGGTTATTGGTAATTATTTCCATTTTTAGTAACTTTATTATTGCAAAATGATGAAATGGCAACATGCATGTGTTTAGATCTAGGATTTATGTTTAAGATGATGATTTGGAACTAATATGATGTATGTGAGATGCTAGAATTAACAAGAGGAATGATTAGTTTCATTATTTCTAAAAATAGTAACTTTTTGTTACACATGGCTAAAGAATGATGAAATGGATGTTATAGTATGCATAACATGGTCATTTAGCATTAACATGATAATGTTAGGTGTTTTGAGTCATTATAATGATGATAATATGTGTATTTGTCACAAGTTACTAACATAGTAACTTTATTGTTGCAAAGTCGATAAATGGTAATGTGTAGTCGTAACAAATATGATTAAATGGTTATTTAAGACTAGAAAGTTGATATTTAGATGAGATTGGTTATTACACTTAGTAAAACATGCCTATTTTTACAACCTTCTAAAAATAGTAACTCTTACACGCGAAACGTGCTTAATCGATTAAGTGTAACTATGTGTTATGTGATAACATGCTCACTTAGGTTAAATATGCATATTAGAGTAATCGGAAAGTGATATCTTGCATGACTTGCTTAATATGGGAACTTTCCCGAAATAGGAACTTACTATAAATAGTAAGTTACCTCACGGTCGTGACTTTGGTATCCACACACATCACACGACACTATATCGCACGTCACACAATCACTTGAACCAAAACCGTCACCAATGGGTCGTTAGGTTAAACACGGTCAACACGACCCACATAACAACTTAGAGTTGTTGGACACAAACACGGTCCTGTGAGACCCACATGTATGCGAACACAAACTTATAACACCTATGTGATATAGGTAACTGCTAGCCGGTGAGCTACACTGTTCTCGTAAGAACGCACTCTACTCAAACTCAGGTGAGTTTACAGCCCCACTTTTACTCTTTAACTGTTTTACTAAACTTTTGGGGTGAGATTACAATGCAACTGTTTTAGATATATCACTGGTATGTTGTAAAACCATTTTTGAGTGTAACTGTTATCGCATTAAGCCCTCACGTATCCATACCGTTAGTTGTGTAACAAACGAGTCGTTATTACGTAGTACTACTGGGTTTGACTAGCCCCACTCGGCACCAATGTTGACTGGAGATCATAACGAGTGTAATATCGATGTTGATTGCCGGGTTCAACGATGACCCGTGGAGGCAAACGGAAACAGTCGAGTTTCGGTAAGATTAACTGACACACTCACGGATCGTAGATCCAACAACTAAACTTAACATACCCAGTATATGTCTGTCTAAACCTGTGAACTCACCAACTTTATAGTTGACACTTTTCGCAGGTATTCTCAGGTAACTACTGGATTTCAAGCTAGGATGTGCACGAGGATGCACTAAGGAGTCTGACTTGCATATAGACTCTAATCCTAGGCTTGTTTTGTTAGATTTTTAAAAACAATTATCATTTGTACTGTTTGATACAATTTAACTATTCCGCTGCAACTTTCTTTTAGTTATGCTATTGTAAACATTTTCCGCTGCGTATTATTAAAACTTATGTTATCTTACAAAACTGTATGTTTGTGTAACTCATATGACCATGAGCTGCGATCCTGGCCACGTCACACCCGCGCAGTCTGACTCCGCACGTGGGAATTTGGGGGTGTGACAGAAAAAGGCCATGAAAAACTACAAAAGCGTGGTCAAGTCAAAGGGATTCCCTCACATCCAAGCGTGGGAGATGATTCGCAATAACTCTTTATGGTGCGGCATTCCACCAGTAGGTTCTCAGTCGCAATCTACAACAAAAAGGCCGAAGCCAAACGAGTCAATGGGTAGTGCGAACGCCCACATCAACCCTGATGATGACGAAGACGTTGACGGCCAACATGATCGTGATGGCCCACGCATTTACTATGAACCAGATAGACCAACAAGAAAGGGAAAAAGATCGGCCGCGTCCTCCTTGTCGCAAGAGGAGTTAATTCCACGAATGGCGAAATTCAACTCGTTCAACAAAGAGAAATCCTGACTAAGAATTCGCCTTCGAGAAGAAAAACCCCGTGTTTTGCAAGAGGAGAAAGACGCACGCATCCAGTTAATGAGCCGACAACAACAGGTCTTAGACGAACAGCAAAAGGCTGTAGATTTAGAGTTCATGATGAAAGACCACACAATTTATCAAGAACCAATGCTACAACTGATTCTCGATCGTAAACGAGAAATTGCTGCACGTTGGGGATGGCATTGCCCTTTGTAGGTTTTTTAATTTAATTTTTTAGGTTGTATTCTCCTATTTTTTTTTTGGTTGTATTCTTTTTGTATTTTAAATTTAATGAATCTTTTTTATTCTATTATTATTATTATTATTATTATTATTATTTATTGTTAAAATAATTAATTAAAAATAAGATTTGGAAATGAGAAAAAGTGGGAAAAAGTGGGACGACACCGTGCAAAATGGGGAAAAGTGGGGAAAGCTGATGTGGTAATGGGGAAAAGTGGGATGACTCCTAGTGCTGTAAGAGTGAGAATTAAAGAGGTGATATGAAGCTGCCAAGTGACACTAATGGCCTAAAATTGTGACAAGTGTATTTTTGTTTATTAAGATTGTAAGAAATAGCCATTTGAAGATATATAAAGAAAATTCGTTACAAGAAAATTAATATATTTGGGCTACAATAAATTCTGGTTCATGTGTGCATATCGGTATTTTACTTTGATTGTAGTGTGTAAATAACACGGTTTAATGGATATATACACTTGTTCATATAGTTAGCGCTTTAATATAGTTTTTGGTATTTTATTTTAACTAGCAAAGGTGCCCGCGCGTTGCGCGGGCTAATGGCATTTGGTAATCGTAGATATAACCAGGCAACCAGCAAGTTAAATAAGTTTTTAAGTACAGTTTATATACGATACCCTCTATTACATTCTTGCAAAAAAAAAAGAGGGTAGTACAAGTAATGAGGTTTTAAGTGCACCTCATGTTTGCTGCTTTCAAGCTGCCCTCTGTTACATTGGTTACAAAAAAAAAGAGGGTAGTACAAGCAATGAGGTTTTAAGTGCAGCTCATATTTGTTGCTTTGTAGCTGCCCTCTGTTACATTGGTTACAAAAGAGAGGGTAGTTCTATGAGAATAAGTAATATACCTTTAGGTACAGGTTATATTTTCTGCCATATTTCTGCAAGCTGCTACAAAAGTTAGGATAGTTTTAGGGGATTAAGTGAGGGATCTACAAAAGGTAAGGGTTTTTGGACTGTTTGGCAGACTAAGATTTGCATCTTTTAGTTGATGCTTCTCCTTGATCTGCTCGTCTAGTGCTGCCAATCTTAGGGTCTGGTGTTGCTGGAGGGAGCCTTGTTGTTGTTTCGACTTTGTTCACCGCAATGTATCCATCTTTTTTCATGTTGAAATGTATGACAAGCGGGACATTACCGATTGATGCAATTTCTTTTGGTATTATTCTAGGATTCCTATTATTCTGAGAAACAACCAGCTCTTTGCAGGTGGTTTTTAAGAGCTGACTTAAGGCATCATTGAAGAAAACAGCGTTTGTAGTTCCAGTATCATCAGCAACTATTGTGTTCAAGCAAAACCTGGCATATTAGAACTGTATATGTTTCTTGTGAGTGTAGTTGTGTGTATTTAAAATTGTGAGAACTGTGTGTATAAGAAAATAATTGCTAATACATGAATCTTGGATCAGATATCAAAACATCATCTTCACAGACAAACTCATTTTGTTGTGGGTAGACTCGCTTCGTGCATTCTGAACATTTAGCGTAATACCAGGTTCGATTTGGTTGAATTTCATTTATAAGCACATTGCATTGGAAATGAAGCAGCTGCGATTTTATGCAAATGATCGTGAATATTAGTTTTAGTAACTGTATGTCTAAAAATTTATGTTATAAATTTATGTAAGTAAATATGAGTTTTATTTTTATTAGTCATATGATTACAGGTTTAGTAATAGGACTACTATATGTAGTTATGATATTATTTACATAAGGAAATAGTTGCTTTTCTTTAAAACCTGTGTTTTTGTACGAGGTAAATAACCATTTAACTAAAATAAAAGAAGAGCTATTTGGTAATGGGGGGAAAAATATTAAGGTGCTAAATATCATACTATATTATGGAAACATGTATCATTCTTCGCATTAGATCTAGGTTAATTTAATGTTCTTACCAGAGTGTCATTAACGTTTTTGCTCTTTAGCTCTCTAATGGTGACAGGTATGTCATCTGGCTGTTGTTGTGTTGATCCACTTAGGTCTCTGAACCTGTTTAAAAAAATTGTTACACACATAAACTAACAAACGCATTAAGGTTTTTAAGTTTGTTTTAAAAGGGAAAGTTGATAGAAGAAGGTTATATAATATATGATAATTAATACAGTTGTTAGGTGAAAAAATTTTATAAGATGATTATTTGAATAGTTAAGTAACAGTAGCTTTTGTGAAGATATAGGTATGGAAACATGTAGTGTAATGCTGTTAATAATTTATGGTATAGAATGTATATACCTTTGTATATAAGATTGGATGTCAATGATAGGTGGATTGATAATGGTAGTGGTCCCAGCAGTTGATTCAAGCTGTAAGTTTCCTTTTAAAAGAGAAAAGGTTACATTTTGTTTCCAAAATGATTGTAATAAATTAAACTAAACTATATTGTAAATTATGTTGGTATGATTAGTTGGGTGGTATTGAGTTTAAAAACCTTGAAATTGGGTCACCATAGCCGAGCTGATTGCTAGAAGCTGTCCTATAAAACCTTCAGAACGAATTTCAGTTGCTTTCTCTCCCCATAATGTAATATCTACCATGTGTTCACTGTTTAATGATAAAGTAAGCTATAAGATGATGCTAAAAAACCACTTGTTTACAATTTAAGTGGACATGTTATTTGTTGAACCTTTCATCTAGAATGGTTAGCTTATGGAGCTTTTTTCCTGATCTTATTATCTCTCATGTTGTACGCTCTATTCTTCCTATATAATATGTTCAGTGTATATATTTTAGTAAATGTGACGTAAAAGAATAAGTACGAAAAGTTGGATATGAAACCTGTAAGGAGCTTGGGCATTTCCATTCTTGATTCCAAATCGTTGTACGAAGCAAACTTATAATAGTAGGTTGGTAGTTCTTTCCCAAAAAGAGTAGTAAATGATGATGTCTTTCCAATTCTTAGAGAAGAGTCATGTTGTACTCATGGCATGTATGTTCTTGATGGTACCGAGATATACCTATTAACAGTGTAGCATTTCTGAACCATAATGATAGAGTCAAAGTATGCCTCATGGTCCAAGTCTGCAACAGCCTCAATGGCATCTCCCTGCAAGAATATTACTAAAAATTTAGAAAATATGGTAGTAAATAAAAGAAAGATATGATAAAGCTTTTACTAATAGATATTTTTTTACATGAATGTCCACGAAGAGGTAACATAGCTTAGGAGTCTTTTCTTGTTTTTTGACATACGGTTTCCATTTTTTAATTATTCTTATCTCGATAGGTCCTGGAGGTTCCCCCGGGACAATTTCACAAAGGCGCTTCGTGGTCATTTCTGCAATTTGAGATGTTAAAAGGTTAGGAAAATAAAGCGTAAAAGGCTTTAAGCCAAAAAAAAAAACAAACTGTGTTTTAATATAATATTATTTTGTAATGAGGTAATAGGTTTGAAAGATAAAAAAACATATGATGTATTGAAAATAAGAATGTATAAATGGTCCTTAGTAGATAGGCTTCTATTTATGTTATTTGGATGAATGAAGTTGATGGTGTTTATATATAACTGATTAAAGAAAGATGATATTAATAATTAGTAGTTATAATGCCTGATATTGTGTTATTTATTTGGAAGTAAAACCTGAAGGACGTTGATTCTGCCAATATGATTTCTTCTAGAAAGTCAGAGTAGACGACATTTCTTGTAGTATTGGGCTGGTCATTTGTTTGTGGAACAATTAATATTTTTAATGAATTTGGAGAGGTGGCTCTTGAAAGTGCTACATAAAGCTGGCCATGGGCAAAAATAGGTTCTGGAAGGTAAATTCCAATTCTATTTAGAGATTGACCCTGGCTTTTATTAATTGTCATACCGTAGCACAATCGTACTGGGAATTGTTTTCTTTTAAAAGTAAATGGGAGTTCTTTATCTGTGTGTGTTAAGATTATTCGTGGTATGTAAACTCGTTTTCCTATAGATGTGCCTGTCATTATTTGGGCCTCAATAACTCTAGGAAGAAGTTGTGTGATCAATAATCTTGTACCGTTGCACAAACCAAAGCTTTGATTAATGTTACGCAAAAGAATTATTGGAGCATTTACTTTAAGTTCTAATTCATGAGGAGGAAGACCGTTGAAGTCTAATAAATTTAAATATTCAGGTGGATAAAGGATTTCTGAATCTTCTTGACAACCTGATTTTGGAATTATTGAGTCAATGCTTAAATATTTCTTGCTTGGACCATTAGTCATTTTAAGTACAATCTTGTTTATTTCATGAGTTGTTTCATTTTTGGGACAAACAATTGCCTTACCAGATAATGATTCAGCTGTTGGTTTATTTAGTGTATCAGAATTGTATATGAACTGAATTAGGTCAAGTAAAGCATCTTTTTTAAATGGAATAATGTAACGTGAAGGTATATCAATTTTCCTGGAATTTTGTGGGTCGAAGTCATCAGGGATGCCTAGTTTTCCATCGCCAACCAATAGAAGCCATGAAGAAAACGAAAGAATTTCTTCTTGTTGTCTGGACTTGAGGCCTGGTCGATGCAGTCGCATGTTTTCAGTGAGTTTATAAATTGTGAAGTATTTCCACAAATATGATCGAGGAAGTGATGACCTTATGATGGTAGTCTTTGGTGCCTTTCGTATTATTGGTAAGGTTTGGCGAAAATCACCACCTAGAAGAATCGATTTTCCTCCAAAAGGTTTTTCAGGATTATCTAATATGTCTTTTAGGCATTTATCTAAAGATTCAAAGCATTTGCGATCATTCATTGGGGCCTCATCCCAAATGATAAGGGAAGCTTGTTGAAGAAGTTGAGCTAACTGTGTTTTTTTCTTAATATAACAAATTGATTCTTCAGTTAAGTCAAGTGGTATTTTAAATTGAGAATGGGCGGTTCTTCCTGATGGCAAAAGCAAGGAGGCTATTCCCGAGGCGGCTACGACAAGGACGATCTTACCTTCAGAACGCAGTGCGCAGATAATTGTTGTCCATAAGAATGTCTTACCAGTTCCACCATGACCGTAAACAAATGAGAGGACCTGTTTGTTTGAAGTCAAAGTTGCCAGCACTTTGTCATATATGCATCTTTGTTGTGGGCTAAGGCTTGATTGTAATAATTTATGCTCGTCAGCAAGTTTGATTCTATCGTAATTTTTTTCTTTCATTAGCAAACTATTTCTTAGAAAAGAAAGAGCATTTGGTTTCAGAACCGGAAGACCGAAATCGGCTAATGTTGATGAGGTGGTTCCAGAACATAAAAGCAATTCTAGTTGATATAAGACGTATTGCATTTGATCTTCATCATTAATTATTCCATGTCTATTTGAAGCGTCATCTACCATTGTACACCAGTACTTGTTCCATAGAAATGTAGGGTTTGAGATGTCACAAAATTGGAGCATGTGAATAAATAGATACCGTAGTTCTGTAGAAGTGGCCCATGTAGCAGCTTCCTCGTATGTGGACATCCATTCGTTGTCGTCATGAAGTAAGCCAAGTTTTTCACATGCGGCACGATATGTTGGAAATACGTTGCCAGAAACACTTCGGATCTCCGCAAAAGAACGACAACCTCGTTGATGTGAGAGTAACATTCGAAGATAAAAAGTTTCTCCCGAGCCAGGATGTATGTATATAAGTCTACCAATTGCAGGATTTTTGTTTGATGACCTGCGTATCCAAGTTTTTGCAGAGTGGTCCCATTTATACTCTGAAAGGTAGTCTACGTAGCGAAGGTGACGGCCGGTACTATCAAGTTGGTTGGTGTAAAGCCACTCAGTTAATGCGGTACGCTTTGCTGCAGAATTGTTTATAACTTGCTCTAGTTGTGCATTATCTTTAAAGCTTATATTTTGCATGTTTTCAAGATGAACAGATAATGTTTGAACCGGAGGATTCCTGTCGTGAATAAGGAAGTTAAAAATTCTCCATGCAGATTCATGCGGACAAATAAATCTACCGTCGACAAAATTTCTAATTTCATCAATTTTACTTGTGGCAGAAATGTCAACTGCATTTAGGTTGCAGGAGGTTTTGGTGATTTGGTATCGAATACGATCAGAGCCCTTGGATATGTATTTGAAAAGATATTTGATAAGCATATTCCATCCACAGTATTCGACATTGATGTGTGCTTGATAACGTAATAACAAAAGACAGTTGTAGGGCTCCATGTAACTATAATCTAATGAAATTCCTTTTTTCAAAACAACATTTGTTGTTAATCGTCTTTTGTAACGGGCATAACCATTTTTATCAAATGAAGTTGATAGCTCATAACATTTGGGAAATTGTTTGGAGCATGAGCCTGTTGACATGCACGATGATTGGGGGTTGGCAAGCCCGCATGGTCCATGAACCATGAATTCTGCAACAACTTTATGTAGGCAGGGATCTTCTGCTGGATCAGGTAATTCAGCCGATATGTAGTTATCAAGATGATCAGCAGTTGTGATCCGATGTGGTTAAGAAACCCACAAGAGCAGATGACAATGAGGCAAACCTCTTTTTTGGAACTCGATGGTATATAAATCTGTGGCGAAGAAATTTTTAGATGGTAATGGAAGATTAAAGTACAAAAAGATGCAAGAAATGTTGTGAAGAAAATGACCTGCGCTTACAGAACCAACTGGTTTTTTGGTTTTCAAATAGCTAATTAGTGAGAGGACTTTAATATGGAAGATTCTTGCAATAATGTCAGGACGATCCTGTGCCTTTAAAGAAGGATATTAAGCTAAATATCTTTGAATCTCTGGCCATTTAACATTGCATGTAAAAGTAATGAAGTATTGAGGATTTCCATGAACTCTACATATAGCTAAAGCGTCTTGGTGATGTTTGTACATGTATCGTGGACCGCCAACAAATGAGGAAGGCAATATAATATGCTTTCCGATGTCTTTACCTTTCGTATCTCCTTGTTCGACAGCATCGCCTCATAGAAATTCAGTTCTGAAGGTGTTTTGATTTTGTCTTATATAATCAAGACGGCTTTGTTCAATACAAATGTAAGAATCTACCAATTATTGTTGAAATAGTCGACCGCTCCTAAGTAAAAGTGTGTAAACGTTTAAGCGATCATGCAATTGGTAACTGTAAAACATGTTCATTGTCATGTTTTTACTCTCACCTTTGGATTTGCCACGCAAACGTAACTCTCGAGACCAACCACTTTCACCATAGACAAACAAAAGTGGGTATTCCAAGGCCATGTACAAAGGATGCAACTTATTTATTCGTTGAGGGCCAGTGTCTTTATGACGAATAACGATATCGTAGTCATCTGAATATGATTCTGAGTCGGTTACAATTGCACCAAGGCAACCTGGAGAAGGCTGGTCATAACATAGAGAATTATATGAATTAAAAAGTCGAATGCAATAGGTGAGATCACACGTGGAATGAGAAATGTCTTTAGCGGATGTAAAAAGTTTAATCAGGTCATTGTATTCTTCTTAAATGTTTAGAATAAGAGCCGTTGTTTCAGTATTAAGACCGGAGTTTACGTTTTCATTAAAAAAACGTAGCCTATTAGAAACTGCATTCTCAGTATCATATATATACATTTGCAGGAATCTAGGTTTCTCATTTAATGGTGGACATAAAGAACCAAGCCAGTGATAAACTTGCCCTTCGATCTTGAACACATAGGGGCCGAAGCTGTTATTAATAGATTCATCCACCTTTCCACCGAACGAAGTCATTGAAAACATAGAATTATAAGCGCGGATGTTCTTAAGAAAAGTAGGTTGTTCAAATAACTGAATCAACTCGGAAGGAGGAGGTCTTGGATATGGAAAAGTAACACGACCACCTTTACATCAATGGTTATATCTTGGACGTTGATTAGAAGTGGAGCACGCAATGCGTTCGTCAAACCAAAAGAAAGCCGAACAATATTCGCATATGTTATTACAATCACCATGATCAAAATATGTAGATGCACCAGAAGATGAATTAGGCAAAAGGATTGCAGGCTCACATAAGGTTGTAGATGATGAGTTTTCAGTAGAAGTAGAAGACGCTATAGAATAGGTTTGTTTTCTTTTTCGATAGGTAGACATTATAATATTGGGAAAAAAAGGTAGCAGGATTTTATACGGTGATAAAGTTGCTAATTTAAGTTTATATATTAGTAATAACTTTATAAAAGCAAACAATAAAAAAGAAATATATACATACCTCTTTTTGCAAACGGCTGTAGAAGACTAAAACAGGTTGGGACATATTAGGATGCCGGTATATAGCTGGGAAAATTTTGATAAACAAACAGAGGTTAAAAAAAATAGGATAATAAAAGATGCAGCTACAGGTAATGGCAAGCAAGCAGCTTAGGAATTCCTTTATTACCAAAAAAAGAGTATTACTAATTAGTGGCAGTTTCAATTTTTTAGACATATCATATCATAGAAAAAATAAATGTTATGGTAAGGAAATTATAATATTTTTCCTTACAATTTAAGTGGAAACCTTATTTCAAATTTATTAGATACTAACATCTAGTATCATGATTGTGAAATCGAGTTACCTAATATTTGAAAACCATAAGATGCTCTATGTTCCCATGTAGCTAAATTAATGGTGCCTATGGTTACTAAAGTAGTGCATTATATTTCATGACTATATACGGATGTATTTTACCACAATTCATAGGTATACATTATATAAATGTAAAACAGGAGATGTTCTTGGATCTTCAATCTATGTAAATACAAAGAAGCCTATATAAAACGTAAATGCTGTTCCAATTCAATATATAGATTTTATATTGTATTAGGTTTTATTAGGATGCAAATAAGTCATGTGTATTGCATATAAAAAAGTAAACAAATGTATGCCTATGGCAAAGAATATTTTTAGCAAAATGTATTAATTAGTTATATGTTTATTATATCCTAATATTGCTACCCTCAAACGGTCATGAAAGTTGGTTAGTTCGTGAAAGTAATGCACTATAGTTTAAAAGTATAAGAAAGAAGCACACATGTAACCAATGTAAAGGGTAAAAGCATTTGATGCAGCACTACGACTGGTACAACTATTTGCCTTTGTCAAATAAGGTGTTAGATCATTTTGAGCAGTTGCATTTTTTACCAGCTACAGCTTATGGTGGCAGGTATGTAAGTTTTTTGTTACATTGCACTCCTAATTATGTTACAATTCAAAGGTGAAGGATGTTGTCTTCTTTTTTCCTTATAATGTAAGTGTAAACTGTATTGCAGGTCTATCAAGTACTAAGTTTTAATATTATAATCGTGATTTTGCATTGTTAAGAAACTTTTATAAAACATAGATGTTGTTTAACCTCAACACATACATTTTATATTGTGTTAGTTCTTATTAGGATGTAAAGAAGTCCTATGTGTTGTATCTAAAAAAACAATAAAAGGTAAACTAATGTATATCTAAGGCTAGGAATATCATTAGCAGGATGTATTTATTAATTATACGTTTAATATGGCTTTAGGGCTAATGCGTTCAAATGACTATAGAGGCCAGTTGATTTGGGAAAGTATGTATCAAAGATTAAAAATATAATAAAAAACACATATTTCATTAATACAAATGGTAAAAGCATTAGCTACATCACAATTAGGTGCATTAACCAAACACGATGGTAGCTTATTTTGAGCAATTTCTTTTTTTACCAGCCAACAACTGTGGTCTTGAGCATGTAAGTTTTTGTGAGATTGCACTCCCAATTATGGCATAATTCAAGTGTCAAGGATGATGTTTTTTTTCCTTACAATACAAACGTAAATTCTATTGTAGATCCATGAAGTAATAATTTTAATATTACGATTGTAGCTCTTTATTATTATTTATAAGCTGCAAAACATAAAATGCCTTATATTCATATCTGATCAAACAGGTAATACCTATAATTAGTAAAGTGACTCGCATATTTCATAACTATACTTGGATATATATTACCACAACTTATAAGCAGACATTATGTAAGTATAAAGTACTTTAGATCGCCTAAAATCCTCGACTTATGTAAAGAGGCTGAAACCTAAAAAAAATACAGATGGTATTCAACAAAAACAGATACATTTTGTATTTTAGTAAATCTTTTAGGGGAAAAAAGTTCTATGTATTATGGGAAAAAAACATAAGGTAAATACATGTATCTAGCAAATAACACCTTCACAGCAGACATTATGTAAGTATAAAGTACTTTAGGTCGCCTAAAATCCTCAACCTATGTAAAGAGGCTGAAACTTCAAAAAAACACAGATGGTATTCAACAAAAACAGATACATTTTGTATTTTTAGTAAATCTTTTAGGGGAAAAAAAAGTTCTATGTATTGTGGGAAAAAAACAAAAGGTAAATACATGTATCTAGCAAATAACACCTTCAGCAATATGTATTCATTAATCATATGTTTATTATACCTTTAGTACTACTCTCAGCTAAGTAAGAAAACTGATTGACATGAAAAGGCTATGAACCTAAATCCAAAAAAAACACCAATTAACCAAACGCCTGACTAATTCAAGTGACTGCAACATTTACTGCACCATTGCTGCCATCACAGTTAGGTGGTTTAACCAAACATGGTTTTAACTCATTTTGAGCAATCATGCTTTTTTAACAATAACCTGTTGCAATGTTGAATCGTATTGTTTACTACATTTTTTTGTTATTAATGTCACCTGAAGCTACTATGTTGTTCTATTTTATCACATCAGTTGCAACCTGTAATAAGTTTAAGTCTATTACACAAAAGTTTTGGAAGATTTTAATTAAGTTTAGGAGTTTTGGGCTCAAAGCAAGAAAAAAGGAATGAAAATCAGTATTGAAAGCCAGAAAAATGAATTACAATTATATTAATAAACCGGCAAGAAAACTATTAATGCAATTTACCAAAAACTCAAACCATTAACCTACACAAGGGCAACACTAAAATGAACAGTGGTATTAACATTTACAGGCAGAAAGCTTAAATCATAATAAAATTTAGGAGTTACCCGAACAGGAAATTAGCTGTAAAATAAGCTTGGAGACCGTAACCTAGAAAACCAAAGCAAACAAATAAGATACATATCTGTTTTTTATTCCATCACCATGCAAGAGCAAAGATTAACTCATAAGAAAAATTAAGTCCAACCTGAAGAGAAAGATGTGTCGGCCTAAAGATAAAACGAATGTTTACAGTAAAGTTAGAAACCTCAAGTAAGAAAATCAAATTAAAGAAATAATAAGATAAAAAATCTACAGACGAACCAAATTTAGGTTTACCTGAAGAGGAGAATAGTGCAGATCTAACGATGCAATGGATGTTTAGACCAAACCCACAAACCCTAAATCACAATACCAGAGTAAACAAAGAAGAAGAAGATAAATCTTCAATTTAGACCAAATCCACAAACCCTAAATCAGAAAACCAGATAAAATAAATAAGGAAGCGTAAAATCTATAAACCTGGCAAAGAGAAAGCAAGAACCATGGATGGGAGAACGGAAATGATAGCAGAAAAGAAGAGAGGAATAGACCTGGAAGGCGGCAACATAGAAATCGAAAGAATCACCCTGGCAATCGAAGAAGACGACACGTGGGATGCAGGTGGAGCAAATTTGTGGAAAGGCAGAAGAAATAAGAGGCTCCTGCAAGGCACGAGAAGAGGCAAATCACGTGTATAGCACAAGCACCCACCGACGTTAGTATTTAAGACAGATAGGAATATATTAGTACGTGTGCCTTCATGTTCTTTCATCTTCAACTATGAACAAATTCGAATACGATACTAGTTTTTCTTGTATATTTTACGTATTTAAAAAAAATAGTTTTGCTAATCTGGGCCATTTATGGAAGTTAATAGTCATTTTATCTAATTAGATAGAAGGTGAATTTTCTTCTAATTTTATTATCTTAAAATCTTACATTACTAGTGAGATTTTTCGTAGGTATATATGTATTTACATATGTAGCTTATTAAATTTAATGTACACGTAATAGTTAAAATATTGAATGTAAAATGTACATGGAGTTGGGTCTCTTAAAAAAAGTAAAAAAAAAAAAACATAAAAAAAGTAAGAAGAGAACTTAGACTTCTAAATTTAATATAAGAAAAGGTGTAATGGCATAATTGGAAAATAATGCATGCTTTTTTGACTTTTTTTTTATTTCTCTATTTTTATACTCGTATTAAAGATAAAAATATTTGATTTTTTGGTGTAATTTTAAAAAAAAATAAAGTTACGTGAAAAACTTATATATATATATATAACTATATGAAACTTAAAAAAAATCAACTTAATATATTATACTCAATAATCATTTATTCATTTTTTATATCATATTACATATCAAACTTTTATTACTGTATATGATTTTTTTTTAAATTTCCTGTATGCAACTTTTTCTAGGCATATAAGAGTATCTCCAACAGTTCCTGGTTCAAACCAGCCACATCACTGCCACATAGCTTTATTAAAACCACCTTTTTACTCCAACAATACACCTTCTCAAACCATCTTTATATTTCCACATCATCACTTACTTTTACATTTATTTTAAATAACAATTTCACAATACTATAAAATATTTAATTTTTATATATTTATTTAAATAAATAGCAATATAATAAAAAATTAGCAAAAAATAGATTAACTAGCCGTTAAAAATTTAACCGTTAGACTAGCCGTTACTTAAAAAAATTGGACAAACAAAAAAAATACATAAATTTTTAAATAAATAAAATATATATATATATAAAAAATTTTTATATTTTTTTATAAATATAAATATAAGTATATATATGGATTAATATTTTATAATTTATATATGTATGTGATGAGAGTGTGGGGTCCACATTATTTGGTTTTTCTTGGTTTGAAAATTAAAACCACTCTTTGTTCAAACCAAGCCTCCAATAAGGAGGTGATAAATATCTTTGTTCAAACCACCATCAAACCATCCGTTGGAGATGATCTTAACATAGTGGGAATCAAATCTACGTATAAAAATTTTAAATTTAATTCATTGAAATTCCAATTTTAATTGAATTTCAAATCGTGTCAGACTGGAAATTTGAATTTGTGACTTGTTTTAATTGAAAATTCAAATTCAAAATACAATATTTATTTTTATTTTTATTATATATAATTATAAAAAAGAACTAATTTTTTTTTCCTTCTTTGACAAGAATCCGATTAACCAAATTGGAATCAAATCAAATTCAAGCGAATGCAAATTTCAAATTTGTATTTATTATTATTCTAATATTCTATAATCCAACTATTCAGATTCAAAATTCCAAAATTTGAATAACTCGATTTGATTATCTCAAAATTCGACTCATTATCATTTCTAATATCACATGTATTCATTTCTATTCTTATGTATGCATTATTTGTTCCTATTTTCAAAATCTTTCACACCAAAAAGAGAGAAGATGAAAAATAAGAGCTATGAACTCATCTTGAACTTCCAAAACTCTAAGCATGCTACATTATATTATTTTGGCCAAATGATAGAAATACATTTTCTAAATTTTTCCCCAAAATCCTTAATGTCATGTGTTGAATTTTGATTGATTCAAAAAAAATTTTAAAAAAAGCAAATATTTTTTTAATTAAGTGAGAAGTCCCTGATTTAGAGTGTTTTTTTTTTGCCCCGAATTAAACAAGATAGTGTTCTCCTTTGACCTCACTGATGGTTCCCCGTCTCTTGCCCCATATGAACCAGCTAGGAGTTTGTAATTGAGAGAGAAACATGTATAACTAAATGTCTAAATTTATCACTTTTAAAGTTTTGATGCATTAAAAAAAATTAAGTGAGGTAAATTAAGAATGAAGTTCTTGGTAAAAGCTAAAACAAGAGTTTCTAATAAAGTTAGGCTATGTGTTATCGTGACGTGAGTGGGACGTGAAAGGGGCCGGTCACGCCCCCTTGGTTCCCTCCCCCACTACATAGGGGCGCGACCGGGGCGTGGTGAGAGGCTGCGTGATGGTGGTCACGGGGTGAGGGGTTGTGTGATGCTTTTTTAATTTATTTTATAATTAAAAAATAATAATTAAATTAATAAAATATTGAATAAATGTGATGATGACGTAGAGTGATAGAAAAGTAATGGGGGAGTGATGATAACATATGTAAAGATATGTAGAGTGATAAGAGGGTGATGGTGTTGGTTAATTATATGATGCCTACGTGGAGTGATGGGTTGATACATAACACATAGCCTTAGTGATTATTAGTTACAAATTACAAGTGATTTTGTACTGTCGCCTTAAAAAGACAACAAACAAGCAAGCATCAATGCAGTATGGTGTGATTTTGTAATACATTTCATTTTTGGGTATTAATATTCATATTCCGCTTTATTTTATTTATACCTTATAATAAAATCAAATCAATTAAATCACACACCTATTACTTTTACTTATATATATTTTTTAAATATTTATTAACAATAAAAAAAAATACATAAAAGTAATGTTTTTGCTAAATTGGTGTACCAATAACCTAATCACTCATTCTTTTTATTGGCAAACACAATATCTAAAACTCTACTTTCTATTTTCATGATGCTAACTTCCTATTTTTATTATTTTCCTATTTTTCACATCTCATAATTTATCAAAGGAAAATATACATAAAAAATGAAAATTGAATTTAAATCGCATGATACAAAACCTTTTTTTTTTCTTTCAAAAACTAATGCAGGCAGTCAGGCACATAAATACTTGTATAAACCACTTTAAAATGTGATACACAACACATGCATGGTATAGTCGTCTCCCTATGTGTGTGTTACATAGACGGGAGTAACACTACTTATCGATCACATTTATTATACTTCTCTACTTAAATTTGAAATGTATTTAAACCCGTTCCGATATATTATGTTATGTCTTAAATGATTATGAGAGAATTTATAGCTGAACAATTAAAAGGTAGTTTTTTTTCGCAAATCAATGAAAAAGGTTGAATTTTCGAGGCGTCAATATAGTCTATCTATCAACTTGTAATACTTGAAAAAACCAATCAGCAAGCAATCTAATAGTATAAGCTACCGTTGAAATGATTTTTTTTTTTTAAAAAAAAAAAAACGGTTAATGATTCAAGTTTATAAGGTGTTGATCTAAAAAAGTGAGTGAGAAATAAGAAGTTTTATAAGAATATGTGGGTGAATTTTGAAACATTGAAAGAGAGGGGACATTGGTGTGTAGAAAATAAGAAAGAAAGAGATGGGTGAGTGTGGGTCCCGATCTTGTGTTGGATGGTGGGGAGTGGGTGACAGTACCTCACATGAACTTGCCGGAAGGAATCTATTTTCTTTTTTCTCCATCTTATTTAACCTAATACTACTATTCTTTTTTTCATTCTCATAAATATTTTTTTTATAAATATTTTTTATTTTATTGATTTTAATGTGTAAATTTCATTGTCTTAAAAAAACACAAACAAACTGAATTACTACACGTTAATCATTTTAATAAATAAATAAATTGCTATTATATTTTTAAAATTCAAGAAATGAAGAGAAAACCTAGACCTTGAATTGTTGCCTATAAAATTAGCAACGTGAGGTGCAAATTCTCATACGAACTTGATTGAAATACTGATATAAAAATGTCCAAGCAAGAACCAAAATTGTAGATTGGTATGAGAGGGGAGTTTCATAATATTAAGCCAAACATCAACCGACCCCTTTAAAAGATTATGCCAAATTTTAAGAATTATATTCAAAGACTAGTTTTACTCAATTGCAAATGATACATGCCACAAACAAATATGGAAAGAATGTTTGAACCATGGACCCGATCATGTTCTACTCATTCAAGCATATATAACTCAGAAGACAAGTTGCATAACTTATCCAAATTCAAGGTATCATGTTATACATTAGCTAGTTCCTTAAATCAATCAAATTTAAAAGGATCAACATCCAATAACATAGTGAATTTCAATTGACCCAAATTATAATTTAGAAGAATGTGTAGAAAAAGATTTGAGTGAAAGCTCTTACATCCATAAAGTGACAACATAAAAAAGTGATAGGATAGGGGTAGTACTAAAACAAAAGCAGTGTGATGATGGCCAATGACACAAATTTCTTGTCAAAAATGGCAGGATAAAAGTTTGCTAAATTAATGTTCCCTTCAAGAAAGTGACCATTTCCAACTCTTGCTTTTCTTCTACACTTTCCATCTCTTTGTCTTCTTTCTACCTTGGAATGTGTGTTTGATACCCTTTACATTGTTTCCTCTCTCACACACAAATCCCTTTCACACACACTTGTCCAGTTGCTAGATTTCATTAATCATTTCATCAATTTCAAGGACATAATTTTAGTAGGTAAAGGTTGAAAATTTTCATATAAAAAGGTTTGATATTTTCAAAAGTTTTATGTAATTCTTTGGGATCATGTTTGCTTGACATTGTTTTATTTATGTAAAGAATCGGGATTTGTATAGACCCGTAACGTGTGCTATTGGACAAAACTATAATTTGAGTTTTGACATGAAAGATAAAAATTATTTGCGTGTTGACAAAGTCACAATAGGTAATTTATTTTTAATCATTTAGTAAATAATGTAATTTATTTTTAGAAACGAATTGGTGTTATTTGTATGTGATATACTACCGTGTTGTAACTTTTAGAGTAAATTACCAATATATCATTGTGTTTTACTATTATTTCACTTTTAGTCTATATGTTTTATAAATCACTCATATGATCCCTAACATTTGACATTAATAACATATATAGTCCTTAGATCACAAAATTACCCTCATATAATTGACAAAATTACCCTCACATAAAGACTATATGCGTTACAAATGACAAAAGTTAGGGACCATATGAACAATTTATGAAACTTAGGGACTAAAAGTGAAATACTAACAAATCACAGGAACCATTTCGGTAATTTACTCTAACTTTTGTTATTGGTATTTTTTAAATTAATATTAAAATCATGAATATATATAGAGTTAATTGCAAAAATGGTCCATGTGGTTTGACCAAATTGCAGATTTGGTCCCCAAATTTTAAAAATTGCAAATTTAGTCCAAACATTTAAAGTTAATTGCATAAATGGTCCCTATGGTTTAATCAGATTGCAGATTTGGTCCCCAAACTTTAAAAATTGCAAATTTAGTCCAAACATTTAAAGTTAATTGTATAAATGGTCCCTGTGTAAACGTTCAAATTGCAGATTTGGTCCCCAAACTTCAATAATAGCAAATTTAAAATAAAAATAAGAGTAAATTGCACTTTTGGTCCTTTATGTTTCATTAAAAATTCAGAGATGGTCCTTAATGTTTCAAAATTTCAGAATCAGTACTTGAATCGTTAAAATCTTGCATTGTAGGTCCTTTTTCCGTTAACACCGTTAACTTTTGAATTAAATGGAGGGCAGAATAGTAATTTCACTCTTTAACCCAAATTTAATTTTTTTTTTCTGCTGATCTCCATCCAAAAAACCCAAATTTAACCCCTTGAATTTCCCCAAACCCTAACAAAATGACTATCTCTCAAGCCGATTCTCTCACACATCGACAACATCCCGTCGACGCCTGGAAAAGTCACCGTTGCACTACCTCCACCATCGTCTGCGTACACCGCCGTAAAAGTCACCTTGTTTTTCTGGCCTTCATTTTCTTATTCTCTTCCTATCGCCGCCGTACACCGCCGCACCTCGTCGTGGCCTCCGTACCACCTCCACCTACTTCGGATCCGGTTGGGAGAATCAAGTTAAAGCATCGGCGAAACCCCGTTTACGCTTCGGTCACACAGTTCTCGTCACCGGTGCCGCCGGTTTCGTTGGCTCACATGCGTCGGTCTAAAGCTTCGGTCACACAGTTCTCGTCACCGGTGCCGCCGGTGTGTTCGTCGTTGACGGTGACATAAACGACGCCGTTCTGCTCCGGAAACTGTTTGGAATAGTGCACTTCACTCACGTTCTTCATTTAGCGGCTTAAGCTGGCGTTAGGTATGAATGGTAAACCCTAGTTCGTACATCAAATCCAATGTTGATGGCTTCGTGAACCTTCTAGAAGTGTCGAAATCGGTAAACCCCCAACCGGCGATCGTGTGGGCTTCTTCCAGTTCGGTTTACGGGCTCAATTCGAAAGTATCGTTTTCAGAGAAAGATCGAACTGATATGGCTTAGTTTTTCTTCACCAAAGATATCTTGAAAAGAAGAACAATTTCATTGTTTGAAGGGCCTGATAATGCAACTTTTCAAGGGAGTCCAAACAAGACAAGAGTGATATTACTATTCTGCCCTCCATTTAATTCAAAAGTTAACGGTGTTAACGGACAAAGGACCTACAGTGCAAGATTTTAACGATTCAAGTACCGATTCTGAAATTTTGAAACATTAAGGACGATCTCTGAATTTTTAATAAAACATAAAGGACTAAAAGTGCAATTTACTCTAAAAATAATTCACAAATTTAAATTAAATATCAAAAAATATTAAATTAATTTAAATATTCTTAAAATAATTTGTATTATCTATTGAATTTAATTAAAATAGTTGTATTCATATTCGTTTTAAAAAAAAATAGTAAAAAATATTGAACAACAAACATTAAATATACAAGATAATATGTTTAGATAACTTGCGAATTCAAAATCTTGTATATTTAATGTTTACTATCCAATAGTTTTTGCTATTTTTTGAATAAATGAATATGAATACAACTATTTTATATAACTTCCATAGGTTAAAAAAATTATTGAAATAATGTTTATATAATTTTAAAAATGTTTAATGTATTTTAATAAAGTTTAAATATTTAATTTGAATTTGTGAATTATTTATATTCAATATTTGCAATTTATAAAGTTTGGGGACTAAATCTGCAATATGCTCATACCACAAGGACCATTTCCGCAATTAACTTTAAATATTTGGACTAAATTTGCAATTTTTAAAATTTGGGGACCAAATCTGCAATATGATCAAACCAGAGGGACCATTTATGCAATTAAATTCAAATGTTTGGACTAAATTTGCAATTTTTAAAGTTTGGGGACCAAATCTGCAATCTGATCAAACCACAGGGACCATTCATGCAATTTACTCATATATATATATGATAATAGTTTATTCTTTTACCGGTCTCACTGACTTAGCAATGATTTCATCAAAATCAGCAAAAGGTCACACCAACCATTATTTGATTGAAGAAATATGAGATATGGATAGAATTCATGACTATTACCGAATAAAAGATGGTTACTAATAATTAACACCCAGATTTGACACCCTTCAAACATCTCCTATAAATATATTTTAGAAGTCACTCTCAGACATGACATTTAACGGTCTATATATTTTGCTTAAATGGTTCTTTACATTTCGTATACATATAACACATCACAAACAGTTGGTTGTTAAATTAAAATTACGTCACATATACTTATACGTCACATACAAGGATTTAATTATATGTCTTATAGATGACTTGTATACGCTTTGTAATATGTTACACGTGTCGTATAGATTGTGCATATATGTTGTGTAATGGTATGTTCAACACAAATAAGCTTTCAAAGGAAAATCAAATAGCATGTTTGAATAGCTTAACATGCGTCGACTTATTGTCATTGAAGGTACAGGCCCTTTATTGATTCTGGAAACAACCAAAATCTAGTTTGACATAACAAAACATTTTGACTCTTTCTAATTAATATAAACCAAGAAAATTACATACGAATAATTGAACCAGAAACTTGAAACTAAATAGTACTCATACCATGCACTAAACCCACGTAAACACTATCTAAAGACTAGAAAGAACATCCCATCATCTAACCGACTAACTAAAACTTGCTAGAAAAACAAACATGTGATTAAATAAATAAAACCGATTGACCCATGACCCATTTAGCTGCTGACCCATCTCATTTAACCGACTCGTACCCGTTAACTTGTCAACATTTACCCAACAGTCATGTCCATCACGAGGCATGGCTAAAACTGTGAGTGGTGCAGCATATATGATTTTTCCAGCTATGGTGCCTAGTGAGCACGCAGTAAGACATGGGGATTGGGGACTAACGAAATGATTGGATACGTACTTTGAGAGCTACTATCACATGCAACAACATAGGTTAGGTTTAAATTCTCTATTTAACCCGACTAGAGTTCGAGGTTGCAACTGGTGTAGATAATTGTTCCACAGCGAAACACCGGGGTTTAGGGTTAATTTGTAGTAGCAGCCAACGTGAGTGAATCTGGTAGGTTAGTATCCTTCATGGGAGGAGCCACAACCGCACCAACCAGAGCCTTGCAGCATCCTTGAACATTTACCAAGCAGTAAGACTACACCCTGTATGGGTTTAGTCCTTGATTGAAAAGGTTACTTAGACCATCCAACATTCCAACTTTAGAGTCGTTGGATTGACTGACTAGAGAATCTTATTAAGTGACATTTGAGCTGGAGATTGTGCATGGATCGGAAGGGCCATTGGTATTAGGCCTTCTCTTTCTCTACTAGCTATCGCTCACATCCTGCCATGAGATTATACTAATGCACCATAGTATGACTCTTGACCGATGTTTGATATTTTGTTGTGTATGGTAGACTTATGTTAAGTATTTATCCTTTTTATTATATTTTTAGCTGTTTACGTTACAAAAATGTATTTTATTGATATTTTGTATTGTATATTCCAAATATTTCATTTGTTTGTTTGGTTACGTATCATACGAAGATCTAGATTAATTAACAAATTTACATTATTTTAAAAGTAGTATAAATAACAAACATTACTTCTATAGAGAAAAAAATATTTTAATTTTTATCAAAATTTATAAACTAAAAAAAATGTTTTAAAATCTATATTGTTTAAAGTTTTTACAACTTTTTATAAATAAATCTTTGTGTTTCGTAAAAGACTATACTATTTATATAGGGGTGTCCATAAACCGACCGAGCCATTTAAACCGGACCGAACCGAAGACAATTGGTTGGCTGGTCGGTTTTAAACTTGATGGTGCCGTTTATGGTTTGAGTATTTTAAAAACGAGTGGTTTGGTGCGGTTTACGGTTTGCATTTTTTTAAACCGTATAAACCGTACCAACCGTGTATATATATATATATATATCTGTGTGTGTGTATGTATATGTATATATGTATGTGTGTGTCTATTTTTTATTTAAAAAATTATTGAAAAAACCTAAGCATGAAAAGGTATGAAAACAGAAGTATTCAAAATTGCGTATGAATTTGAAGTTTATTATAAATCATCATAACTTATCAAGACTTTTTCTAACATATTATCAATCTTTTTAGACTAGTTTTGTTATTTTGATAATGGTGGACTTTTGTATTATGGTTTTCGACTTTTAAAATGAGATTCAAAATGGATTATGGTATATTGTATTAATAATTTATTATATTATCCATTCTGTATCGTTTTTTATAAACCATGAAACCGCAAAAACGGAACCGTAAAACCGTGAAACCCTCAATACCGGTTGGTATGGTTTTCCCAACTTACGTGGTCGGTTTGGTTTACTATTTTTTGAAACCGCAGTTAATGGCTTGGTTCAAAAATTTTTGCAAAACCGACCGAACCGCAACGCTAACATCTCTATATTTATATATTATTAATTCTTTAATGCTGGGTTATAATAGTGTACAATTGTTTTATATGTACCTGAAAGTGTTTTTATAATATAATGCAAAAACTTGCGTCTATTTATTAATGTGAGTTGGAGTATTATATAATACTTTTCTGTTTTTTTAACCATACCTTTAAAAATTACCAAAACAATAACTTCATGGGGATCTGGCTAAGGAAAGGACAAATCAAAATATAACGCATATATTAATGTAGTCAGTTATTATGGAGTCATTGGTTCAAATTTACTAAAAAAATATCGAGTGAAAATTTAAGTAGAGTGTAATTTTTATTTTTTTCTCACCCCAAAAATAAGCAAAATAATGCAAAAGAATATACTGATCAATGCCTTTTTATTTCTTTGAATACAAGGATTATCCAAACACTAATCTTGAATTTAAAATAATAATACGTTTTTCTTCTAATTTTTACTCTATTAATTTAAGTACCAAAAACAAGAATTTAAAGCATAGAGAACAAACAAATTGATCTCCATCTTTAATTAATATAATATAATCAAACCAAAGCCAAGATGGTGAATTGGGGTACCGTTTTTCTTTTGCTTTTTGTTTCTTGATTCAATTCCATCAGTTGAATTGTGGTTGTTCCAACCATGGCCAAAAACCGGACTGATCATCAATACCAACAAACATTGTGCTAAAACATTCTTCTTTAATGGTGTTTGATTGATCTAGTTTGTGGCATTGGAGCTGATGATCTGCTGCTACAGGCCTTGATGATGAATTGTGGAACAGTTGATGAGCCACAATGTTATTCGAATTAGGCCTATGATCGATATTCGACGATGGGAAAAGATTAGGGATTGGTTGCTGCTGATGGTGCGATGATAACGGGCTGTCAGTAGCCGGTGTTCTTGAGATGTCTAGCTTGATTTCAGAGCTGTTTTCGCTTCTGTTGCTGCTAGATCCTTCTGTTTCTTTTATGTTGAGGTTGATTAGTTCTGTTGGCTCCCTATTCTTTAATGCCATTATCTGCAAGTTAAGTTTTAATCTTTTTTGTACGTTAATTAGTCAATCTTCAATAAACTACATGCACTTGTAATACTTGTTGAAGACCTAGCTCAATATATATCAGTAAATTTCTGGATAAATGACAAAGCTTTTCGAGTTTTAAAGACGGTTTTTTCTTGTGCAAATTTTATATATTCATATAAAAAATTAAAAATTGATAGCCAATATAGTGCTACATCACTTGATAATGACTTTGTCTCTTTGTATAGAAGGTTATGGGTTCTATTTAATGCAATAGTGTAAATAGTTTTAAGTATCTTAGGAGGAAAATAACATTTGCCGTTAAAAAATATATATATATAAAAGTTACTAAAAATTTGGAAATAATATTTAACAAATTGTGTATCGTCTTCTGGAAAAAAAGTTGTGGCGTATGTCCTGATACGTTGAATAAAAAAATGTCTCGTTGATGCCAGCTAGATCATAGTTTGAAAATCGTATCGCAAAACAAAAACAGTGGTCTGTAAATAACCGTTGGTACGTGACATGTAAATTAATTAATTTACATGAAATTAATGATTCACTTATTTTATAAGAGGTTTCGGTTTGAGTATTTTTTTTCCTAAGTAAAAGACCAGTGTACTTTACCAACAAAAATTACAGCAGAGAGAGGCCTCAGACACTCTTGGTTTATTGTTGTTAAAAAACATTGCATGTAATTGAATTCAAATAAGAATTTACTTCTAAAATGAATGAAATTAAACGTAATATTTTTTTTTGGTTACTCAAATTATGAAAAGAAAATAAAGACGTGAATGTGGATATAAAAATTCTTTTGCCCATACTCCATATATTGACTCTTTTGCCCTTCTGAAAGAAATAAACTTTGGTCATGGTTACTATGGGAAATGGTGTAAAGATTTAATATTTCTTTCTTAAAATTGTTAATAATTTGAAGCAATGTTTTCAGGACCGGGCCAGGCGTCGAACCGATCTCCTTACTGGTCGGAGGTCCGACCAATCGAACCGGATTTAAGAACCGGATTATTTTATAAACATTTTATAAATATATATGTATAAAAAATAAAAAAAATGAAAAAATAAAAAAACCGGTTCAACCACCAGTCCGACCGACTGGTTCACCCAAAAACGGTCCAAAACCCCTAACCGGACCGGTTCGACCGGTCCGTTTTTCGAAACATTAATTTGAAGTTTTTGCATGCCATTTACGGAAAGTAATTATTATGGTTATTTTACTAATTATTGTAGTAATATCATCATATATAATTTAATATAATATAATATAATATAATTTACTAATTATTGTAGTAATATCATCATATATAATTTAATATAATATAATATAATATCCGTGGATAGATTAAATCTAAGTTTTGAACTTACTCAAATGAAGAATAACAAAGAAATCGGCATATTTACTTGGCAGAAACTTTTAATTATCTGATTGCCATTATATTTGGCAAACAGTGTGTTGTTTACTATCAGGAAAAGGAGCACATTAACTTTTATTGTGATCAACTGAAGATTAAGCATGAGCTTAATTGTAATGATTGATAGGTGCAGTAATTAAACTAAATTTAATTAATATTAATCAACATAAATATATTATTATTAAGATGGATGTATAGAGAAATTGATGGAAGACCCAGGTATTGGGTTCGATTCTTGATCTCACCCGGTTTTACTGGTCTTCCACCGTCGTGCCTTTTAGCGGGTGATTGGGTCGGGTTTTTCCCGTGAATTGGTGGCTAGTGGGGGGCTTCGTCCGTCTGGACTAATGGCCAGCTTAAGCATCCTTTAGCCATTGGGTCGCGTACGGAGTACCGACAGTTGATTAGTAGGCCGTTAAAAAATATATATATAAATATATTATTATTAGATATTAATTAATTACCTCAGCGTGGAGTTTATGATTTTGAGATTGAAGGGAATCATTGTGAGCTTTAACAGCTTCAAACTGTCTCTTGAGGGCATCATAGTCTTTTTCCAACTGTTTAGTTTTCCATCTAGCTCTTCTGTTTTGAAACCAAATGGCAATCTGTCTTGGTTGAAGCCCAAGTGCTCTTGCAAGCTGCATTTTTCTCTCAGGTTCAAGTTTATTCCCCAATTCAAAGTTTCTTTCAAGTGTCTTTACTTGTTCCATGTTTAATCTCCTCTTTTTCTCACCTGCAAGAAGCTGTGATCCATCATCTGATAACTCATCTTCTCCATTCATGTTTCCTTCTTGATCACATCCATCCATGTTGTTCATACCTGAGTATGATGACATCGATCTTTTTCCCAAGAATCCCACACCTGCACCACCAAAATTATAACCCATGCATATATTTATTCAAGATCCCAACTTTCTTCAAACCCATTTCCATTTTTTGGATTTGATCCATGTTTTACACTTAATTAAAACACAACTTTAATTAATTTGAAACTGAAACCCTAATGCATCAATGAGCATCACTTCAACTGTATGATCTTTGAGAGAAGTTAGTAATTATTACAAGTTAAGTTAAGTTAAGTTAAGTTAAGTTAAGTTAAGTTAAGTTAGTTATCACAGAAAAAGATAGTAACTTTGAAAGTTAAACTCTAATGCATCGATCATCATGAAGATCTTTGATTGAGAGCTAGATATGTTTAATTACCACTGAAATCTTGAGTGGTGTTACTGCAAGGTGGGAGGATTGGAGAGAGAGATGTAGGAGCATGATGGTCATCTTCTTGAGAGGATTGTATCATGAAATTGGTGGAGAAGAAAGCCATACCAGTGCAAGTCATCAGCTGTTTAAGCAACCTCTTTAACTTTGATCGATCATTATATTACATTTCTCTGATTTTTAAGAATTCTTTGTGGTCTCATCATGATTTTGTTTAGAGAGAGAGAGAGAGATTGTGTTAAAGATTGAATGGAGACAATATATATGACACATCTTTGGGAAATTGATAAAAATAATAAATATACAATGGATTATGTTACAATCACGTTTCACCATAGTTATTTTAATTAGAAATAAAACCATTTGCTGTACGTGCGTTGTTTTTTCTAATAATTATGTCTTTAGTTATATATAGGTAGAAATATGAGATTTTAAGTTTTTTAATGTCAATAAACAATCGTTATAAATTTCTTTTTGCAAGTAAAACTTGCATGATTAACATAACTTATAATTATCCATAATATATATATTTGCTTCAAATACACACGTATATATAGAGGAGGATTCAATAAAAACAAATTTTGCCTAAAAATATATAAGAAAACTAGTACAAAAATAAAAGACAAGTTGAAAATATTATAAACTAGGTTAGAACCCCGTGTATTACACGGGGTTGAATAAAACAATATGATAAATAATTACTAATGAAAATTTAGATAATATAAAACGATTTTTAATATAAAATATGATTAAAATTTCATATAATTTAATAATTTAATTAATAAAATAATATTATTATTTATTTAAATACTAATTTCTTCAAAGTTTTGTTTGTTTAAACATTTTATTTTAAAAAATTATTTTACAAATTTTATATTTTATAATAAATTGATTTTTGTAAAAAGTGTTATCTAATATTAATATATTTTTAATGTATTAAAATATCTTTTTAATTTAAAAATATATAAAAGTATATTTAATATTAAATTCATTTAATCTGAGAGAAAGGCGATAAATTAAAGATAAGGTGCTATAGAAACATGATATGTGTTCCTATAAACCTTTATTTATTAGTATAATAGTTTATAACCCATGTGTTACACAGTTGAAATAATAAAAAAAAGTTTTAAAAAAATATTACTTGTATACATGTTACATAATAATAAAATTAAAACGGTTTAGTATACATTTTTTTTTGAACAACGAAGGTCTCAATCGTGTGAGCCACTGTTTCCAATACATAAAGAGAATAAAGTTACTCATGAATCATGAGTAACTCAAGCTTTTTTGGGATTTAAAGCGAAATGAAATTTTGACGACTGTCTTCTTAATTATATATTATAAATTTTCATCTTTAAATTTCTTAACCATCATTTATGATCGCTCTGAGTTTAAAGTTCTTCTATTACACGGTTGGAATTATGAATTATACATAATTTAATGTTTATACAACAGGTATATTTTTAAGAAAGTTACATAATTTTAAAGTTTATTAAAATATTATTAGACAGTGAATGGATGGAAGGAATCATGTAATCGTTTTAAATTAACAATTGATCTTAAATAGATAGAATTAAACAATGGGGTAAATGAATTAAGTTTAAATGAAAAACAATCTTAATTGTCAATTACGTTAATTATGGATTAAATTTCAAGCGGAAAAATGAAGCTAAAAGCGGTCTAAATGAATGCCAAGTGGCATCGCAAAACCTTCTTTTATTATATTAGATAGATTTAGTACTAAAAATTAAAAATCAATAAAAAACAAAAAAAAGATCCTAAAAAATCTTTTGCCAAAAAATCCAATACAAAAAATCAGTAGAAAATAAACTCTAGTACAAAAAATAAGTGTTTTTATGCTTTTAAACAAAAATGTTCATACACCTCACGTATACAAGGGTGTGTGATAGTAATATTATTCGGTTGTTTAATTATAAGAGATTTGAGCCCACAATGTGTGTAAGATTGTTATCTCAAAATAACTTAATTATTTTTAAAGCGATAATCCGTATAACTTTACTAAAGTCAATCTCTTTGGTTTTTTTCGAACCATATTGTAACGCAAGTAATACACGTATATATAGGTGTAAATTGATCACCATTTAGGAGTTAATATCATTGTAAATTTTTATATCTAAACAGTTACACTTATTTAAATCAAAAGCTTACAACGATGTTAGCTCTTAAACAATGATAATTTTAAGCATCCACATAAAAGAATAAAGTGTTGTAAATTATTATAATGATGTTAAAAAATCAAAGATTTGAATTAATCTTGACGAAGTTATACATGTTATTGATATATGTATGTATGCATGTATGTATATTATTGTATTGATGTTCAAAAAAAATCCAAAATTTAGGTTGATTTTACGAAGTTATACGGGTAAACGTAATAAAAGTGAGATAATTACTTCTCATCCCTATTTATATATATAGATTTTATCATGTGAAAGTGAAACCAAATCTTATATAGAAACCCAATAATCTTATCTTGGGCATTATTTAGAATGTTGAAATTAAATATGCAGTATATATTAAAGTACATTAAAATTGATTTGTTTATTTAAAGCTTAATTTTTTTAATCAAATTTAATATGTAACACATATTTATTTTTGATATTACAAATGAACATATTTTTTTTAAAATAATATGATATGCAATACATATTAAAGCGCATTAAAATCGGTTCACTTTCTAAACAAATTTTCATGTAACACAATCACATAAATATTGGAATATATAATAGTTCTTATCAAATAATATAATAAATTAAGTAATGCTTGATGTTTACATTTGTTTTTCTAATGGTAACATCTAGAATTTTTAATGTTAGAATTTTCATTGAGTAAACTAGAGCTCAAAACTTCGAACAAATTTTCATGTGACACAATCACATAAATATTGGAATATATAATAGTTCTTATCAAATAATATAATAAACTAAGTAATGCTTGATGTTTACATTTGTTTTTCCAATAGTAACATCTAGAATTTTTTATGTTAGAATTTTCTTTGAGTAAACTAGAGCTCAAAACTTCGTTGTAGGACACAATCTTGCCAGTAAAACTCGACCCCTATCATTTATCATTTATTGTTGCACGAGTATCAACTAGCAGAAATAATAATAATAAAAAAAGCATAAAAAATTACCCAAGTTACCTATTTATTAAAAAGTGACTCTTACAAATAGTATTTATTGATGCACGAATAGTATTGGTCATGACTTATGAGGGAATCTCCGATAAAGGAAGCGCTTAATGCCAACAATAGTTATAAGTTCTTCTAATGTTATCTTTATAATTAGTTAATTACATGTGTGTACATTTTTTTGGCTTTTATGAGGAACGATTGTCATTTTTATAATAGAATACACTTTAGAATTTTACATTGAAATGATATCCGTTCGTGTCATTGTATTTGTATTTTCATATTTAGGATCGTTTGTGTATTTAGATAGTCAGGGTTATGACACAATCTCTGAAGCAACGCACGTATTGCTAATCCTCTAATTAATATATATAAAAACCATGTTATGATTCATAGGGATTTCGATCCAAAGTATGTTATTGAAATTATGAACTAGAAGGAATTCATGTAGAAATTTTGCCGTTTCTTTAAGTTGTTATTTCTTTCTAGTTAAAAATAAATTATCTTTAAACTTTTTCAATTTGGTATTCAGTATTGATTTGGATTTATATTTTTCTTACATTTTATAGTTATGAGGGAAATATGTGGAGTGGTTGGAGGTGAAGATTAAAATATGGACAGACAGACATACTTTTTACCATAAAACTAACAATTAAATGTTATTTTCTTAAAATTTGTTATATTTATTGTATACTATTTCCTTTCTATGGGACTATGGTTAGTTTCTAGGAAAAGTGAGGGAAGGAAACCAGGCGATGGTGATACCTGATAAGAGGGGCAGACATTGCTACCTCATCCCCCAACATCTATCATGCCCTTCTTTGCGATCTTTTTCTGTCATTAAAATTTATAATAATCGTTATTAATATGCTCTCTTAAACAACCTTTTTATAAGGGGAAAAAAAAAAGAAAATTATGATTTTACATTTTATATTCACATATGCATATCATAATTATATACATACCGCAACAAAATGAGTTTAATTCAACATTTTTTATTAGAAAATTGTTTCATTAGCCCAAGTTACATTATGTTTAATAAAACATTTTTTGTTATATAATACAATTTTTTTTTTCAAATACAACATTTTTAGATATAACTCTTTAAAAAAAAGTTACATGATACAGTAAAAAGGTTGAGTTAGAGTGTTAGACTAATGCAAATTAAGTTAGTACAACATATTTTTAACTTTATCAAATGTTTGCAGCTTTTTATGACAAAAAAAATGGTGTATTTATGATTGTTTTTTAGTAGTGATCCTACACCTATGTCTTAGAAGATATATGTATCACGATGGCTTAAGGGTAATTCAAACAAAGCGAGGTTTTGTGACTCTAATTAGATAGCAGCCCATTTTTATAAAATTAATTTATATATGTTTTATTTGGTTTGCTTACATAATCAAATATAAGTGAGTTAGTTCTGTATTTTCTGCAAACACATAAAATTATAGGCTATTGGTGTTGATGTTTAGTGTTTATGTTTGTTGATAAAACTTGAAAGTAATGTAACATAGATTCCAAATACGAAATATATTTTGGTCTAATTATGTCAAATTATAGTTGGAAGTATATGTAAGTCCAATCATCATATTAAAAAGGGAAAACTTCATAAAAATGGAAACAACTTTTCATTTTGTTTCAGTCAAGTCATTCAAACTTTTTTTAATCTTAATTAAATCATATAACTTATTTTTGTATTTGAATTTTATGTTTTTAACCTGAATTGTAGATAATACATGTTGATATAAGTTTTAGTGAATAATTTTTTTTAAAAATAGCTGACTTGAATAAATAATTATTAATTATTTATTTTTTGTTCTTTGTCAGATATTAGTTAAAATTAATAATTATTTATTTAAATCAGTTATTTTTTTTAAAAAATTATTCGCTCAAACTTATACCAGCATGTATTACATACTATTCAATTTAAAAACACAGAATTCGAACATAAAAGTAACTTGAATGACTTGATTAGAACCAAAAAAAGTTTGAGTAATTTAATTGGAACAAAATGAAAAGTTTGGTTACATTTCTACAAAGTTATCTTTATAAAAAATTAACAAATCTATAAGCTATTTAATGTACAAAAAAGTATTCTTTGATACGTTATTGGATTTTGAATTCGCTTTAATCCTTAAAATCGATTGAGTTGCTCCTCATATGTTTGCCTATGCATGATGTGTATATTTACCATGCCCTGTACATAACACGCTAATTGATCATGTGGGTTGAGTGCGAACACTGCTGCAAGTGGCATGGATTTGATTTTGGTTCATAAACATGTGCCATCTGTGACAATTGCGATCTTTTACATCAAAAAAATTAATCTGTCCAATTATTCTACACCTCTGGCCAAAAGAATCACATTATGAATGTTATATATATATATATATATATATATATATATATATATATATATATATATATATATATATATATATATATATATTGTGATCCAATTTCGGACTCGAATGATGAATATGATGTACATGAAATGAAAGAACTCGTTGTTGATGAAGAAAGATGATCTCATCCTAATTTCAATAGTACGTAACAAAAAAAGGAAGCATGGAAGGAGGAATTAGCCTTGGTAAACATTTGGATGTACATATTCAAAGACCCAAGAATTAATGAACAAAAACGCAAATCATTTTAGGAGCAAGTTCCTTGTTATTTTTGTATGCATTGATCGAACCTTTCATAAAACTGACTCAAAATTGAAAGACTTGAGTGTAAAATGCAACAAATTCAGCAACATCCTATACTTATTGAGTCAGTCAATTGGCCAAGCTGATAGTGATTTTGTATAATGCGGAGCAAATGGAACATAATTTGTAATCTTTGATTGTGCATTTTAGTTTTAGATATTTTAAATTTAATTTAAAGTTGTGTGTTTATTTAATTTGTACATAAAATAGTGAGCAAGTAATTGTAGGTTGAAAAAAGGACACCTCATTCTTATATATGGTTGAAATAACTCGAATGATAAGTTTAATTGGTTGGTATATTGTAAGTTCGAGTGGGTTCATATTGAAGTGCTCCTCTATCTTGAACTTTATTGGCATATTTTGGTTGAGATTAGCTATTTTTTTATTACCTTTACTATGATTTAACAAGTTTGATATAATTACGCCACATTTGCGTACGGTGCACACGTATAATGCATAAATGTGTGGCTCTCTGTGACACCTCGCAATTTCCAGGTCAGCATTACTTTGTTTTAAATAATAATGTGTATTATTATTACTTACGTGACACTAGAATAATGAATATTTAGTGTGACACGTGGCACAACAGTCCAAACGCACCGATAATTTGAGGAATTATCGCAAAACGCACGCACGTGTCTTGAATAACAAACATTGGTGAATTGCACAAACCACAGTACACTTTCACTGCACCTAGGTTCCGGGGAACCTAAAATAGCTGTAACAATGCTTATGTAGCAGGAAATGATGATCGTAATCGAGAAATTCGGTTCAAAGCAATGAAATTGGGCTTATTGGGCTCAACTGGGAGCCATCGCGGTACGCGATGGGCAACCAAATGGGCCTTCGCGGTACGCGATGCATATGCGGGAGAATTCAAATTCACCGAAAATCGTCACGGTACGCGACAACCGATCATCTTCCTCCTTCGCGATACGCGGCGTGTTTCGGGAACAGAATGATTATTTTAATCATAGCGGTACGCGGAGGAGCTTTTTGCCAGACATCGCGGTATGCGACGACGCCTAACACTCAAAATCTTTATTTATCCAAGATGTAATCATTTCAGTCACCCTATAACTCTATCTCTCGATCACCAGACCACATTTGCTCGTCATCTTCATCAGGATACACTTCACAACCCCAAGAATCAAGAAATCCAACCCTTTAGAAGCCCCATTGAAGCTTTTGGTGATTGGAGTCGAGCTAAGGAGCACCATCCACCATCTTGAACGACTTAGAGCTGTTGTGGAGATCACAACAGGTCTTCTCGAAGCCACACACTCCTGTTCCAGTAAGATTAAAGCTCCCAAGAAGATCTTGGAGGTAGTTCCTAGCACCATTTCGCTTAAAATCACTTCCAAACCCACATACATTGTGAATCACTCACATGCAATCACCCACACATCACATGCATGAATTTTACTTGCTAAAGATCTGTGATTTGATGATTTGGTCACTGATTTAACGATTCTATGACGATCTATGATGATATTGGTGGGATATAATGACTATATGATGATTTCACCATGAAATGGATAATATGGATAATATGGACAACATGCATGTATGATCTAGATAGTTCCTCATGATTTTTGATATTAAGATGCTATCATATATGATGTTTAATATGATAGGTAAGATCTTGAAGGGTGAATGTTGTGAAGAAATGATATCTTGTGATTATTACTAATTCTAGTAACCTTGTTGCCACAAGACTTGAGTAATCGATGAAATGATGACATGCATAAGTTTAGATCTATGATTTATGTTTAAAATGATGATTTATAATTAATAGGATGATTATTGATGCTTTTGATTGGTTGAAATTGCTAGAATACATAATTTACGCGTTATTTCTAAAAATAGTAACTTTTTGCTATGAATCTTCTAATGAATGATGAACATGATGTTATAGTATGATTAGCATGAGTAAATGGGTTTAACATAATGATATTAGGCATGTTGATTCATTGGAATGATGGATGTATGTGTGTTTATGACAAGTTTCCATAAATGGAAACTTTGTTCATAAGACTTGTTCGTAATAACTTGATTTAGTCTAGATGAGTTGCCATGATAATGTCAAGAGTCTTAGGATCATGTTAGAATGGTTTATTTATAACTATGACGATGTGTTATGTGAACTTTCCATATTTAGTAACTTTTACACGCGAAACGTGCTTAATCGATTAATTGTGACTATGTGCTATGTGATAACATGCTTACTTAGGATAAATATGCATGTTAGATTAATCGGAATCTGATTTCCTGCATGACTTGTCTAAAATGGGAACCTTCCCAAAATAAGAAGTTACTATAATTAGTAAGTTTCCACACGGATGTGACTTTGGTATCCGCACACGTTACACGACACTAAACTGCACGTTACACGATCACATGAACCAAAACCGTCACCAACGGGTCATTAGGTCAAACACGGTCAACACGGTCAACTCGACCCACATAACGACTTGGAGTTGTTAAACACAAACACGGTCCTGTGAGACCCACATGTATGTGAACACAAACTTATAACACCTATATGATATAGGTAACTACTAGCTGGCAAGCTACACGGTTCTTGTACGAACACTCTGCTAAACTCAGGTGAGTTTACAGCCCCACTTTTACTCTTTAACTGTTTTATTGAACTTTTGGGGTGAGATTACTATGCAATTGTTTTACATATATGACTGGTATGTTGGAAAACTATTTTGAGTGTACTATTATCGCTACAAGTCCTCATTACCCTTACCGTTAGTTGTGTAACAAACGAGCCGTTATTACGTAGTACTACTGGGTTTGACTAGCCCCACTCGGCAACAACGTTGACTGGAGGTCATAACGAGTGTAATATCGATGTTGATGTCGGTTCAGCGATGACCCGCGGAGGCAAACGGAAACAGTCGAGTTTCGGTAGGATGACATGACACACTCACGGATCGTAGATCCAACAACAAAACTTAACATACCTAGTATATGTCTGTTTACTGATTTACTTTCTGTCTAAACATGTGAACTCACCAACTTTTTAGTTGACACTTTTCGTATGTATTCTCAGGTAACTAATGGAGCACACGCTAGGATACATAAGAGGAGTACAAGAAGAGTCGCATGCATTAGACTCTAGTCCTAGGCTTGTGTTGATGTGTTTCTTTTAAAAACAATTTAAACAATGTAGTGTTTGATACACTTTATTTTTCTGCTGCTACAATTTATTTCCTACTGTTAAACATCTAAATTTTTCCGCTGCTTAATACTTTAACTTTTCCGCTGCATATTTATTGAAACTCGTTTGCAAAACTGTATGATGTGTAACTCATATAGAGTCGTTCTATATGACCATGAGCTGTGATCCTGGCCACGTCACACCCGCGCGGTCTGACATTGCACATGGGAAGTTGGGGGTGTGACACTCTCAAGGGCCAAAGTAAAATTAAACTATTTTTAATGTTATTTTACTTATTTTGTAAAAATAACGTTAAAAATGTTGGGATGATCAACTTCAAACTATAACTTTGAGCCGGGGACTCATTCGGAGCTGTCTATCTATCCCAACTGGGATGTGGGTAAAGTTTATGTTTATCATTTCTTCCAGACCCTACTAAAAATTAGGAATATATTGTGTAAGTTTATTTGTTTGATATGATTATAATCTGCTTTGATTACTAATTATGACAATCAATGATTAGCACCGGAATGCCATCCCACGTGAAATACCCATAGATCCTTTTCGATAAGTCAGTGGACTTATGGGTGATAGAACTTAGAATTGATGTAGTCGTTGCATACACATATCCGGGAAGTTGTAAGAAGTTCATCATTGGCTTTAGCCCAAGAATCTCTTTAATCAACCAAGAACACAACCACTTATTTATTCTTTCTTTTATATTCATCCTAAATTACGATGACAGTGTTTTGTCTACACTGTTATTGTAAGATGCCATTTAGGATGAAGAGTTGGATACACGATTATGTTTTGTGTTCGGCTATCTTTCAAATTGTTGACACCCAAAATTTGTATACAAGATTTTGTTTTGGGTTTGGATTCTCATTGAAGATGTATTCATTTTGCAATTGTAGGAACGAATTTGTGTTTGGATTGACGAGTGTAAGAATTTAGAGTCTTACTTATAAAAATTATAATCAGCGTATGTTGAACGTATAAAAAAAATTGATAAAAGAATTTTGCAGTTGTTATCGGAAGGAAAATTTGAATTTTGAATCTTAAAATTCAAAATTTTCAAAGAAGATGGTTTGAAATTAAGAATTTATTGCATACATTTATATTTATAATATAATTATAATAATATATATATACTATAAATAATCAATGTTTGTAAAAACACCTGGCATGTTTTTATAGCACATAAACTTTGATTTATCGTTCTCCTCTCTCTCTTTTAAAATATATATTATATTAAATATTAAATATATATTTTATACATTTTTAAATTAAAAAATATTTTTAAGACATTAAAAATATATTGTTTTAAAAAACATTTTCTAATAATCCCAATTATTATAAAATATCAAGATTTCAAAAACTGTTTTTTGAAAACGAAAGTTTAAACAAACAAAATATGAAAAAAAAATGTTAAAAGAAACAATCTTATTATTTTATGATTTAAAAGTTAAATTATACGTAATTTTAAACACTTTTATGTTAAAATTGTTCCATATTATCTAAATTTTTGTTGATGAGTATGTATTATATTTTTTTTATTCATTCTCGTATTCTATATATGTTTTACGCATAGTGCTAAATAATGCGAGAAAATATGTTTATAACATAGCAAAAGATTTATGCCCATTTTGGCATTTTAGAATAAAGTCTTTTTTTTTTCTTTCCTAATAGTGTTATAATAACGTCTAAAATATACCTATTAATGTAAACAAATCAAGATCATAATCGTATAAAATATATTACATGTTTCTTTGAGAGGGAGAAAGACAACTATTTCTCTATGTTTTTTTGTGAACAAACAATATAATTAGGCTTTCATGTATCTTTCTAATTAAAACCCTACCAAACACGTATATTTTGTCTTTGTTATTTTCAAAATTCCTGTTTTTTTCACAATCCAAATGATGCCCTCCATTGTAAGAATATTTATAAATATATATGTCTTTTTACAAAAAAATAATTATACGACATACTGATTTGTAATTTTGTGTTCCCAGCAGCTTCTTGATGTAAATAAAAAATATATATATTTTTTTTGAACAGCTAATGTCTAGTACCCCTCGTTTAAATGTGTACCATGACACCTCCATCTAGGAGGAAACCCACACTGGGAAAACCCCCTAGCTCAGCCTGAGCAATTTTTGCTCTAGCCAAGACTCGAACCCAAGACCTCCCATTTGAGAAGTCAAGGGGGTACCATTGGGCTATAAGCCCTTTGGTAAAAAAAAAAAAAAAAAAAAAAAAAAATATATATATATATATATATATATATAATGAGATGAGTTTTCACGAAAACCATGGATGACCAGCCATTGGATGAGTTGGTACTAACCACCAATAGTTAATGTGGTATCTTGACGTGCACAGTTCTACTTTATACAAGTTTGGAGATTCACCAAAAGTCTTTTTAAAGGTTTATAATTATTATGTATTGACAGATTTTGTGAATGGATGTGGGCTTCACCCTTCACACATCGCATTCCAACATCCCCTACGTTCATGCATTACATCTATATGTATATTTATATATGTATATCTATAGACACACTTGCACTAACTTAGAAATTTATGTATTACTTTAGTCCATAAATGTAGTATGTTTAAAATAACAATTTCTTTGAATATTTTATATTGGATGTCATTAGCTTTTATTGATAAAAAAAGAAATAATTAGTATTTACAAATTATAAATAAATAACTGGTAAAGATTTAATAATTATAAAATTATATTTGGTATAATATAATTGAAATTTTCTTTTAATTTATTAAGTTTAGTATTATATAAATAATAATATTTATATTTTTTATATTTAGATATTTATAGTCATTAATATTTTATAAAAAAAGAGAATTACTATTTAACATAATGGAGAGGGAATTTTTTTCTTCCAACTTTATAAAAGACAAAACGTGTTTCTTTTAAACACTATTTTATTATAATACTAAGATAAGATAAAATAAATTAAGAATTTAATAAACTAGCTTATTGACATGTGTATTATACAAACAGGGTAAAATTTGCAACAGTTTTTTAAAAAACAGAAGTATATTTTTAAATTTTTTAAACAATTCTTCAAACATAAAAATGATGTTTGGAAATTTTGAATATTTGAAATTATTTATTTAAAAAAGAAATGTTTGGAATTTCAAAATTATCTATTAAAAGAAGGAAAGTTTGAAATAATTTTTTAAAAAATGAATATTATTTTTTAAAAATTTCCAAGTTTGGCTTAATTGTATTATATGAAATCAATTTTTAAATATGTCAAATATACAACGTGGATAGCTTACAAAAACGTCACATGACAAATACAAAACGGATATGCTAGAAAGAAATCATGTGACATGTTATTTTTTTATTATATACTATAAATTTTGAATTAAAGACTTGTCAAAACACACACGGTTTGACATATAGACTTATCTCAAGATTGCCCAATAAAATTTGATAAAAACAAATAAAAATGTAAGTTTGTTTTAAGCATAATTTTTTTTGTCAATAAGAACCAAATATTATTATAAAAATATTTAAAAAATGTATAAATCAGATATTATTATGAAAATATAAAATGCATATAAATAAAAGTAAAGGAAATGGGTTGGAATGTAGCTCACTGTCCCAAAAACTCTTTTTTGTGTTGTTTGATTATTCTCACAATTATGATCAATAGAAGAGTTGAAACTGAATATAAATTTTTTTTGTTATAACGTTAATTTAGAAATTGATTTTAGTTCCAGCCAAAAGGGTATTTCACAAATTTGGTATTTGTTTGCTTAAAAAAATGCTAGAAATAGGATATACCTAAAAAAAGAATTATGGGTTCCACATATCTTGTTATGGTGACAATTGTGGGGCATAGTGAAATTAAATAAATAGGTACAAGTCAAGATATCCCCATCTCCACACATGACTTTATTGACATTACACCATTGGAATGGGGTGGATTCATGTTCTATCTTCTCTCTTATGTTTTTTTTCAGGCTAATTATTTATTATGTGAATTTCTTAGAAAAATGAAAATGTAAGATTAATGTTTTTATCTGTTTGATACGAAAAGCAAAATATACACACATTTAATGGATTGTATATAAATAAAAAAAATGCGTAATATTTAAAAGAATGGTATTAATTAACTAAAACTCACACTTTATATAAACGAATATAAGTGTACAAAATAAATAAAATAAATAAATAAATAAAATGGGAGGTGGAATCTTGTGCGTCCTATGCTCGTATGGCCATGCTTCTGTTGCATTGGTAAAGAACATGGCATTAAAATAAGCGATTAACAAGTACATTTTCTTTTTAAAATGAAAGTGTGTTTCTAAATAAGAAAATACACATTATTTTAAATATTAAAATCTTTAATAAGTAATAACTACCATTTGTCCAGGCGTGTATTAGAGCACTTGCCTTAAAATATTGAAACCTTATATGAGAAAAAAGTTACAACGGTTGACATCCTAAATACAAATGCACGATTATCAAAGCAAAGCATATATAGATGGAGGATACCAATGATCCTCAAACTCTCAACTCAAATAGTTGAGAAAACGTATCATCTGATATCAACATTTGGGAGGTTAAACAATGTAGTATGCCCCTTGCTTCAACCACTACATATATGCGTCATGTAGGCGTCAAGTATGCATCCACCACAACCACAACCACAACCACTTACTCTACCAAAAGTGGTGGAAATACCCCTTGATCCAACCACTCTACGTCATCTTTTTTTTTAAATTAAATAAGTAGATATAATTAATTATAAATTAAAAAAATTACATAAAATTATAAATAAAAATTACAAATTAATAAAAAAAAAGCTAATTATCTCTATATTTATTTCAAATTTTTTCCTTCTCCCGCTCGGCAATTTCACGATCGACCCCGGTTAAGTGGTCGGTGTTGGTGAATAGAAGTTGTAACCTTACCAACCGTTGACGTTCTCGTTTTAATTCGTTAAAGTCACCGATTCGTTGAGATAAATTTTCCATTCCTTGGTTATAATCCGTGGTCGTTTGAGATGAAGAGTCACGTCTCGCCTTTGCTCGGTCGGCCTTTTCACGATCTCTCCCAATCGGACAGGTCAAATCCTCTATGTCGTCGTCTTCTTCTTCTTCATCGAGCTCGTTTAGATTCATTTGAACTCAAGCATTCGACGAGCCGGGGCTATCGGTAGACGATGATTTTGATCGTTTTGAGGCAGAGGGTTGAACAGTCGGGATTCAAACCCAGTTAGGACATTTCCTCATAATCTCCCAACTCCATTTAAACGTAAAGAGCGGTGTTAAACTCTTGCCGGAATTGATCGACCGCTTCACTGTCGATCATTGCGTCGTTTTGGCCGATCCGACGTGTTTGCCATTTTTGGGAATAAATCCCGTTGAACCTTTTAACCTTTCGGTTAATGTCCAGCCATTTGCTAGAGATCATATCGTTTGTACGATACTCCCCACGACACATCGACCCAGGCTTTTGAAAGTGCAAACTCGACCTCCGGTGTCAATTTTTCGATCCGGGTTGGAGCTACTACAACGGGTTCGGTATCCCCAACTTGTTTTTTTTTTGTGTTTACGCCTCTGTGTTGGTTGCGTGCTTGGACCGGCATTGGTAGAGGGTTGAGTCTCGGGTACAACTTCATCCTGAGATAGTTGAGCAAACACGTGCGTTTGTTGACTCGAACCATATTCAGCGAATGTGTAAAACCCTTGTTGTGGACTCGATTCAAAATGCGGTCGATAACAATTTGAATCAAAAAAAGGATTCATTGGAGAACAGTTAAAGAACCAATTCGGTGGTGGGGCATTCGGGTTTCGGTTAGGTGGGTTGCTTGGGTTGTAGTATTGGTTTGGTGTTTAGCTGGGATCCATGGAAAGTATTTTTTTTTTGTTAAAAAAGTAGAAGTAATTTGAAATTTTGAGAGTGAGAGATTTTTTGTGTTGAATGTGGTTAAAATAGGTAATTTTTTTGTTTTTTTTAATGTTGGTAACGGTCGAATTGAGAGCTTCCAACGGTCATTTGTGTCGTTGCCCCACTCACGCCCAGCCCTCCACGCCCCGGAGGGGGCGATGTTCCACGCCCTTTCACGCCCCAACCCACGCCCACTCACCTAGCACACCGCGTAGTCTTACGGGTTCAAGTCCTGTTTCAAGTCCTGACAAAACAGGGGTTTCATGCTAGGTTAGTGGGTTTTTCTCACCAATGGTGGGTTTCCTCCTATTAAGTGTGGATATAATAGGGTGGGTACATGACTCGTCAGTAATCCAAATTGCCGTTAAAAATATATAGGAGGATATATTCAAAACACAATAAAAAATTAGTAAAAAAACAAATATTTAGTAAAAAAATAATAATTTTATACAAAAAAAATATAAATTCATTACAAAAAAAAAAGAATCTGTTACAAAAAATATCTAATACAAAATAGGTGATATTATACAAAATGATGTTCATATGTGATCTAATCACTATATAAAAGAGTTCACTCTATTAATAAACTTTAAAACTTACCCGTCATAAATCCGAAAGCAAAAAATCTTATTTCGAAACTTGGATTTTAACATGATTTGACTCCGAACAAAATTTATATCGAAAGACATGAATATAAACGCGTTAAAATTAAATATTTGGAATGCTTGAAACATTTTATTTTGAAACTTATCAGAGAAATGTGTAGACAAATAATTACAACTAATAAAATTCGATGAATAAAAAAAATGAAAGAAAGCATCAAGCCTTCGAGGCATTATCTACGTTAAAAGCAACAAAAATGTCAAAAACTTTGAATGAAAAACGACTTTACATACTTTCGAAACTCGGAAGTCTGGAAGTCACATGTTAAGAGAAGGCAATTCTATCAAGATTCAAGAAGACGGAAAACAACTCTAAGGATGGATTTTATATATAGATTAACTAGATTAATATCATGTTAAATAAAAGTATAATAAATAATTAGTAATGATTATGTAGAAAATATAATAAATCATTTTTTTGGATACAAATATTATTAAAATTGTTACTCTAACAGATAAAATAATAAATCAATTTTTAAGCCTTTGCTTTTTTAAAATTTTCATTTTTAGCGTTTCATTTAAAACAAGATGTTTTTTTTTTAAATGTCATTTTGCAAAAATACAGGTTACTAATCGTGCATAACATGAGTTAAATAAAAAATAAATAAATAGTTATTAATAAAAACTTATGAATTAAAATTTATTGATATAAAATATGTGTGAAATTACACAAATAAATAATTTTTTTGAGACCGTCATTTTTTAAAAAATGTATGTTAATACCTTTTATGTTACATGAGTTGAATAAATAAAATATCTATTTGTTTAAAAGCATCAATTTTAAATTATTTTTATTCTTGAAATGTTCTTTTTGTAATAAAATCGTTTTCTATAAACTTTTACATTTTTAAAAAGACTAGTTATAAAAATTTCTTATTTTTTTAAAAAAAGTTCATATTCTTTAAAAAGTACATATTTTATAATTAAAAAAATACAAATAATGTAATTAGTACTTAACATTATTATTTAATATAATATATTATTTAATAGATGGAAATAATGAGAAAACTAGTGTAACGATATTCCGGTAATTTAGCATTTGTCCAATTATATTTTCATTTATTAGTATAAAGAAATTATTTTGATTTTTGTTTAAAGAACAAGTATAATGGCGGCTTATGAAATCACAAGTTCATTGGATAAAAGCTTACACTCATCTAGCCTACTAATTAAAATATAACTAGTATACAGGACCCGCGCGTTGCGGCGATGTTTGATATACTGACGTAAAAAAAACCAACAGAACATGAGGTTAAAATCGTATACAATAAAATGCACGAAAATACCCTATACAACATCTATAACGTAAGCTTTGAAACTAAGGGTTGATGATTAAGAACTTATTTAATAGTAAAGAATATGATTACAGAAGACTTAAAAAAAAGGTCATGTGTAAATGTAGAATTTATAAATGATACAAATATTATAAAATTATTAAATGTAAATCGTATATATATGTAGTATATATAATACTCATGGTTTATCTAAATCGTTTGTGAACTAATTACGATCAAAATGATATAAACGATACAAATATTCGATAACGTACGGATGCGTTATAGGCATGTAAACAACGCGCAAAATTTCTGTGACCGTTTGGGTTAGAAATTTATATAAACGTTCATGAGGCCATTGCGATCAAATTAATTTAATTATGACATTTATCAGATAACCTAATGACGCGTTAAAATCATGTGAACATTAAAAATATGTGAGTAAAGTGAGAGGGAGCTTTAAAAATAAGAGTTCAAAGTTCAGGGTTATAAACGAAAATTTCAAATTAATTGAAAAGTATTGAAATCTATCTTTTGATCTTTAGACGCGGTAGTGAATAGTGATTATGTGAGGGTTTGTATCCTGTGAAAACCCGGTATAAGAGAGAAAACCCTTAAATCCTATCTGGACCATTGATTTGGACTTTTGAAAATAAAATATGTGGTACACATTAAACTTGAATAAAATATTAGGTTTTGGATAAACAAATCAGTTTTAATGTGGGTTAATGTAGACCACATGTTTATTTCCAAGATTTCAAATCAACGACCCAGATAGGGTTTAAGGTTTTTCTCTCTAAGATCGTGTTTTCACATAATACAAACTCTATATATATATGTGTGTGTGTGTGTGAGAGAGAGATGTTGGGGCCCACCGTTTGTGTGATGTGCGTTTGTGTGATGTGTGTGTGTGTGCAAAAGTGAAATTACAATTTTGCCCTCAAAGTGAATAGTGATTATGTGTGTGAGGGAATCTTTGCAAATTAATATATATATTAATGACGTCTTATGAAACCACAAATTTGTTGGTTATAAGCTTACATGCTTTTAGCCTAGTGGTTTTCCTTACACCTTATAAGATGTTTTAAGTTTAAATTCGGGTCAAGACATATTGCTGAGAAAATATCAAATATGTTACGCATTGTAAAGTTCTCTTGGGGTGAGCTCAGATGTGTGTCGTATAACCTCAAATTTTAGAAATGGTTGAAATCATATATTGATGACCGTCTTTTAAGCCGTTAGAAAAATAGGGAAGCTATATGTAATTTTGCCACTAAAACATGTGTGGAGTTGGTGTCCTTTAAAAGAGAAAAACATACATTAAGAGTTGAAAATTGGAGCAAAACTTTTGAAAATAGAAGCAAAACTTTCTTCTTTATTGGAAACTCGTAAGTTTCTAGATGTAGTCTAGTAACATTAGTCAATATTTTTCTAAAAATGATTAAGCTTAAATCCTCGGAAAATTAAAATTTGATTGAATTAAAGACTAAAATGCTATAAAAAAAAGTTTCCTCAAAATAATCTTTATTGATAAATGAGCAGCAGTAGATAGATTTATACTACTACTAATATGATTAATATAAATAATATACCAGAAAATCACATGAGCAATATTTTGAGAAGTCTCGTGAGGACATAATCTAATCCGTTTTCACTTTAGGGTTAATGTAACTGTGAATCTTGTCATATAGACAACACATCACCAATCCCTCACCCCGTGAGTGCGAGAGCGCTCATGGCATCACAATCACGGGTATGCCTGACAAAATGAGCAGGTTGCGTTGGATTGAGTAACGGGTCAGAACGAGTTTTAGCAAAATCAGCTCGGGTCTGAATAGATTGCTCTTTAAAAACATCAATTTAATTTAACTTTAGATGTGTTATAAGTAAACAAATAGTCCATTTGAATAATTTTTAATGATTTTCTCATCAAATATGGTATTAATCATTTATTAAATGTTTGAATCTATTGCATTTATATTTTTTTTTGATTACCCGTCTTGACCCGAATTGTGTTCAAGTGCTACTCATCTCAACTCATTCAATATTATGATGTTACCTATTTTAACCCATTATACTACAATTTTTTACTCATACCAACCCATTTCCTTTGACATGGGTAAAAATTGTCACCCTAATCACAGGCATAAACCGAAAGGTTCTTAAAATTCTAACATGATTAGTATTACCTTAAAATCCATTCTGCAAATTCCAATTTCAATAATAATATTAAAATATCTTAGCATGTGGTTGCTTAGTTCCGGTGATAATTGAAGAATCTAGACCGTTAACACAATCATTTACCACTGAACAAATCAAATAACAAGTTAATATTGAAAGGTGACTTTTAAATCCTTTTTACTGTCATTTGAACATCTAAGAATTGTCACATGTAAATTCTGAAGTTTTCATGGTTCTTAATTTATTTATTTTTCTTTCTCGTTTCCCATACAAAGATACTATGTATTAATGTTACCGATGTGTTTTAGCAGCTGGCTTTGAGGTTAGTAATAATCTTTTGGCTACAGCCGACATAGCGCATCACATCTTGATATTTAAACTGTCTTTTCATAAATGTTAGATCAATAATTAATAAAAAAAACAAAAGAAAAGAAAAAAATGAATAAGAAAATATAAAAAAAGATATGAATGGAAAACTGATTACTCCCATGTGGGCATCGTTGGTTGACGTCTGTTTGTGTTTTCTTGTAATCGGATGGTGACTTGTGAACCACTTGATGTCTGCAACGTGTAATCTTTTATACTTTTACTCCTTGTATTTTATTTAAAAGCTAGGCCCGACCCATTTTGGATGTTTTCTCCTACTTGCCTCCTCCTCTCTCCATCACTTCGTTTAGATGGATGCTTTTAGGCTGGCTTGTGGATGCACCTACTTTGGTTCGGTTATGAGCTAAAACCAAACTATCATCAACATTTTAGTTCATATTTTCATAAGCAATCAAATTGTTTTTTTTTTTATAACCTTAATGAAAACCCCCTAGATACCTCTAATTTTTTTATAACATTGGGAACCGAATTCCGTTGTAAACCCCACAGGTACCCCATAATACCCAACTAACCAAGGAGAACAGGTAAAGCACAACCGGATACAATCGGATGAGTAGCCTCCAATTAAAATCAACTTTAAGAACTTTAGATTATCATTCATCCACTCAAACCACTACACCACTTTCTTGAAGGTTAATTTGGTTATTAGAAAAAGAGAGGGAAACAAAAATAAAAATTAAAAAAGGCTTAGGTCATAATTCAACCTAATTTTAATTAAAAATCTACTTGATCATATAGAATATTGGTTAGTGTAGAAGAACAAACAACCATAAATTTATTAGTCATAAAGATGTATAACAAAACTTTTCTGACATATAACATCTAATTTGTAAAGCAAAAAGTTATAAAAGTTGGTTTGATGTAAGTTCAATCAATTATTATGCATACCTAATTTTCAAATTTCCATTTTCATTTTCAACACCATTTTGATTTTATTCCAATTCTCATTCTACCTTAACAAATCCCTTGTCAATTATTCAAATGCATGCAAATGATTGTTACTTGATTATGAGAACTGGATCTCAGTTAAAAGACTAAGGGACAAGACATCTGACGTGTCAAACGCCATTAATTGATGAGTACAGTTGACTCTAAACAAACCATCAAAGTGTCAAATGCCAGGTCTTTAGAAGATGATTCAAAAAAATCACTAATATACAATGGAAATAAAAAATAATAATTATGAGCAGAGTTTATTTAGAATGCAACAGATCATGAAAAATACAATAAAATGTAATCCTAAGCTTTACCTATAATCTAATATGGATGGATATATTGTGTCTCCAGGTAACTATTGATGCATCAGTTCAAAAAATAAAAAAAAAACTATGGATAGGCGGTGCTAGTGTGTATTTATGTACATCAAGAAGCTGGTCGGATTGTCTTACCACAGATGGTCATCCGACATGAAAACCTATTGGTGTGTAGGAATTGCTAGGAGTTGGAAGCTTTAGAGTTGCAATAATGCCAGCAGCAAGGGCACTCAATGAAGCAAGAACAAATGCCGGCACGTTCCCTCCACCGAATAATGCATCCCAAGGGCCCGCACCAAGTGACACAATCATCTGTTGACACAATATATATAAATAATACATTCCTCAAAAAACTAATCATTAAACTAACTTGAAACCATTGAACTACCTGGGGTATTACAATTGCTAGGTTCAAAACTCCAATTGCCAGACCTGCAAAAAAGCTCATAATAATCAAGCTTCATCATCAGATAAGAATATTAGATGTGTGAAAGAATCTATCCATGGAGTAAATAATCATATACATACCTTGGCCACCTCCTGTATCTGCAGTTAGATCTGCTGTGACAGAGAAGGGAACACTGTAAGTTATCTGCAGCAAACAGACGCATGTCAGAAGATTACAAGGCAGACAATATGTTTTAAGAGATTTAATTATTTATGATATATCAATACTTACAGCAAGGGGAAGGCCCAGAATGGCAAAAACAACTAAAGAAGCCGTTTTGATGGTCTCATTTCCTCCTAATGCATTATCGGTCTCTCTAGATTCTTCTAATGAAATTAAGGTGATGATGGCAGTGCCTGCCATGCAGGCAAACACAATAAAATTGCTTGCTGCCCACACAAATTTTGAACCGATCCATTGACACATTGGTTCTATGAGGAAAGAACTGACGCCAAGAACCACCTGTCCCAAAATAAAAAAGGAACACTATGGTAAACAAAACAAACAAACGTCCACAATATCTTGTTCATAATGTATGGTCTGGGGAGGTGATGGGATGAGAGCAAATCATACCTCTATCCCAAGGATAAAGAGGCTTCTCTAAAAAAGGAACACTATGATGAGAAATGAATATATAATCCCCATTTGAGAGCTTAATAACCAGATAATTGACTAAAAAGTGTAAAAATCTAGTTGCTTAATTATGAGTTCTTACTGAATTCAATAGCAAACCAAATGCACCTTCTCTGACACCTTCATCATAAGCTTTGATTTCTGCAGCATTTCCCTTCGGGTCACCATGATAAACCTCTCTACCCATCCAATCAGTATCAAAAAGAAAAAAGGGAAACCAAGACAACTGCACAGGTGAAAAAGTGTAGGTAAATACAAGTCCAACAACTCATATTTACTAAACATGCAGATGTTGAACTCACCCATGTAAGAGCCATTACTATAAGAACTGAATGCATCCCTATTGGTAAATGACGTAAGCTGGTCAGCAAGTTGACCAGGACTGCACTAGGGCTGTTGCTAAAACTCTCGACATGATCTTCCTTATCTGTAGAATCTAATTTCTTCTCATTGCTATTCATTTCAAAAACATTTTCCGGCCTACTACCAACTTTGTGATCACCTGCATTTTTCGAGGTTTTGATTCTGAGTGGTCAGGACCATGCTGCTGAGACTGAACATCCTCCAAAAGAGGATCAACATCCGATAAACTGGGATGCTGCTCGGGTGCTAAAGGAACCTCCTTTGCAAAGTAGAGTGTCACCATTGTGCAAAAGGTAAGAAAAACCTGTAGAGAACAGCAACAAAAGAATATAGCAAAAAAGACAGTCTGCCCTTAAATTAAAGAGAAATCAGAATTTAATAAAACAGTGATTAGAAGAAGACTTGTTGTTTCTATATTATAACAACTAGTTTATTGACCTGTGTGTTACACAGAGTTGCATAAAAATAAGTATTACAAAGCAATCAATAATAAAAAATACATACACAAATAACAGATAATTTTTAAAATTTAAAAATAAATTAAATAAAATTATATTTTATAAATATTTGTATACTTCTTTAAACAATACAAATGAGATTTAAAATTTTGAATTTTTGAAATTATTGGTTGAAAATTAAAGTTTAAAATGATTACATTACCATTAATATTTAAAGAAAATGAATATTATTTTTCTTTTAAATTTGAAAGTTTGAATTAATTGTATTAAATGAAATTAATTCATGAGTTTCTTAAATATGTCATGTGTATAGTGTAGAAAGACGCCACATGGCAAACAACATGTGGATATGCTAGAATTACGCCACGTGGCATATTGTTATTCTTTTATTATATAGTATAGATTTATATGCTCAATCACCAAATTTTAAGATTAACTAGAAGCAGCCACAAAACTTTTTTTCAAGAAGCTTAAGGACCTTGCTGAATAGACTTTTAAAAGTAAAGAATCTTGGTAATTAGTTTCACAATATAACCTTAAAAAAACCATATCAAAGTGAGATAATATGTGCTTTCTGTAAAAACTCACCACTGCAACTAAAAAGGCTGCCTTAAGATTTCCACATGCCTCACAACAAGCTCTACTAGTCAAGAAAGGGAACCAACTGCATGTGGAAAGTGTCCAAATGTTTATATTACAAATCTAGCATAACACAAGGACAAGAAACATGGAAAAGAAAGATTATTCAATTGGCATACATATATCTGTTCATAAATATTGTTGAACTTTTCTAGTAGAAGCATGACCTTGACCAAAAATTAATAACAAAATACGTCTCTTGTTAGCCTGTTTACACACAATTACTGACATGATGGCATGGTATATTTGTCAGATTTAATCTTGGTTTGTTCCTAAGTGAAACGTGTCATCAAGAAAAAAGTTCAAGCTTTTCTTATTTTTAGTTGGTTTTTAGATAATGGTTATGGTATGTTTTGGTATGGAATGTTTATTTTAAAAATATATTTTATCATTTGTGTTGTTTCAAGATTTGGTCAAGATTGAGTCTATAAAAGGAAATTGATTTTCCTTGTTTAGGGTAACTTGTTTTTCAAGGTTTTATAGTATAAATAGCCAAATAGGGATTGAGAGTATTTGTAATTAGTAGTGGTGTTTATTTCATATTAATAAAAGAGTCATGGACTCGCGGTATTTCCCACAACATATCAAGTGTTATATTTGTTATATGTGCCAATGGTCTAGCAATATTGAGACTTTACCTGTGCCACTTTCCACTAGAACCAGATAAAAACCCTAAAATATTTCCAACTGCCATCCATGAGCAAAATATAGCATTTGCTGAGTTTCTCTGGTCAGGGCCTATGCAAGATTTACAAACATCAGCATTTCTAAAGGCATAACCAATAAACATTATACTCAACTACTTGGCAGAAGGTAGGATTCAAAGAGGACTTTGAATACATACCTGCTAAATCAGCAAGAAGAGCTCGGGCAGGGCCCTAAAAATAATAAAAGAATTACTTTGAGATGTACATGTGATAGTTACAAACAAGTTAATGCCAAAAATAAATCCAAAACTGCTTGCCTGAACAGTGTTATTAGCAAGGTCAAGCATCCAAAATCCTAAGATAAACACAAAAGCAGCCCTTGGGCGTGCACCTTTGAATGTGCTGCAATACATAACCAGGTTATACTAATTATAATTATCAAAATATTAAGAAGAATATCAAGAAGGAAAAACCTGCAATGTTCTTTAGTGTCTCCAATCAAGTATCCAATGTCTGCAGAAAACCCGATAATTATCACCTAAAGTTAAGATCTGGTTCAGTGGAGATGAAACACAGTAATTAATAAAGCCCAGAACATGAATGTTGCAATTGTAGCTCACAGATAGTGATATCATGAGAGATCCAAGCAAAATAAATGGTCGTCTTCTGCCATATTTTGAAGAGCATTTGTCACTCCAAATACCAACACAAGGTTGAACCTGAAAAAAAGGTTACCATACAAGACTAATTACAAGACTATATTGACTACCAGACCTCAACATGAGATTTTTCAAGATCGTGACTCTCATAAGATTTCATAGAAAAACAGAACAAAAATGTGCACCAAATAACATTTGATATGAAGTTATTAAATGAAAACATTATGTTTTACCAAGTTTCAACAAATTGTGACATGCACCACAAATGTTTATTAGTAAATGCCATCACTCTTTGTATTGTAACTGAAATTTCATGATATCTACAAATGTACATAGCCATCCACATATCTTCCCCCTTAGTTTAAATATCCCACATTTCAAATTTTCAACTAGACAAAGAAGATAATTTTCCATTTTAGTATTCAAAGTATGTCAATGATAAACCATACAAAAGTTCAACAAGTGTTAATGCATAATGAATAATTGCATGTTTAATGCTTCAATCATGCCATCCCAACAATGATATATTGAGATGAATTGAAGATACTGCATCTTTCCTCATTTAGTTAACAATCAAGTTCAACTGTAAACTGTTACAAAAGATTCTCATCACTAATTTTTAAGTGACAAAGGTCATTGCCTCCCTCCCCCATTCCTTCTTTTTCTGCACTCCTCACGCAAGATATATGTTTTTATCATTAAAGAGCTCAGATATCAATCAATCATACCCTGGAAATCCCACTCATAGTTAAAGAGCTCAAATATAAGGGATGCTAATTCATAGGAGTAGCTATGCACAGTTTAGATAACCTTAGGAACATGAATTGATAAAGAGTTACAAAGATTCAAAATATTGGATACTAATTATATATTTAAAATAACCAATTTGCAAGTGTTGGCATCCGTACATCAGCCACATCAAAAACTTCCTGTGTTACAAAGCAGTGGCATCCTTCTGAGCGTAAATCAGATAAGTGAAAAATATTGTTGTAACTTACCACTAGACCTGTAATTGGGCCACAAAGCCAAATAAATGAGGAGAATGCATGTCCTATTCCCAGTGTCTGTACCAAAAATAAAAGGAGATGAATTGATAAGTGGTAATCAGAATAAAACAAGACATGCTAACATGAGACTGAGAATTTAGATGGACGAAGCCAGTCAGAAAAATACACATACTTGCAAACAACTATATGCATACACACTTATAACATACATATACGAACCTTAGTTTGTATCAATATGCCACATGATACCCTCAAATGAATCCATCACAGAGCACATTGTCAAAAAAGCTTTTGGAAAGAAAATTTAAAATTATCTAATATCATATAGAGCCTAGGGATATGCTTCAGGATTTCAATCTTATACCATGTAGCTGGAATTGGGTTTTCAGATTTATATTCCAAGCAATCAAATATCAACACACGCAAATGAAGCAAAAATGCATCATTTAACAGACATTCAAATGTTTGACATGGAAGAAACAGCAAGAGCGCGTGTTGGATATCATCATGCCAGTGCAAAAGTGACACGAACAACATGTCTCATTCCTGAGCATGCTGGTATAGTGGTATCTACTTCTGTAACTAAATCACATTGTTATCAACAATGTTCAGTCTGCCCAAGCCAGTTTATATGCCAAGTTACAACCATTTCGTCTATATAAGTAACCACAGGATTCAAATATTTAAGTAGAAACAAAAAACCAGTAGTGTTGATATAAATAGATCTGAATCATCACTTTCACATTCACGCTATCAACATTAGGTTAAACAGCTGATACCTGAATGTAAGGAGTTAGAAGCGACAATTGCAAGGCCCAACCAAATTGAACACCGGCAGCAACGGTACAGCTCAAAACCAACGTAATTAAGCTGCAATTCTTTGCCGGTGACCTTTGCGACGGCGAAGAAGAATTTGAGGCATTTCCATTAGGAAATATATTTGACTTATCGGATTCAATCCGTCGAATAGCTTCTTCTTCAAATTTAACCATTTCAACACCGACATCCACATCCGCATCCGCATCATGCCTGAGGTTTTTGTAAGGCACACGGATCGAAATCGTATCCATGATTTATTCCGATTTAAAAACGTATGTAACACATTAGTATGGATGTAAACCTAATTTGGTCCGACTCCGTTGATATGATCGACTTCAGATCTGTGATTGTTTTAGATCTGCAAGGGTGATCGGAGATGCAAAGTTTACAGCAAGTCAGGAACAATTGACACAGGGTCAAACTTGTCCAGGGGGTAGAAGGCTCTGTGATTGGGACGAAACGGAGTCATGAGACGGGGAACGCCGTTGATTAGTACTACTACCTTTGACTTCCGTTACTTTGATTACGGGTAACCTTCTTTTAAGCTTTCTAAATATATCGTGCCTTTAGGTGGGTGCTTGGGTCGGGTTTTTTCGAGAATTAGTTGCTGGTGGGCTATGGACTCCGTTCACCTGGACTAGTGGCCAGCTTGAGCATCCTTTAGCTATTGGGGGCCACGTACGGAGTACCCGGCAGTTGTTTAGTTGACCGTTCAAAAAAAAAAGAAGCTTACTAAATATGAGGATTTTATGATGCGAAAAACTTAATTTTTGAAATATAATTTTTATCTTTATATGTATTAATTATTTAAAATCTTGAAAATAAATATAAATTAAAGATGAATAAAAGTTACTTTTAATATAGTTTAATATGAATTATATATTTATTTTTAATATTTCAAATGAATAACCTAACAAAATCTAAATAATTTCTTTTTTAAGATTGATAAAATCCCACAAACTTTATCTGATTATTATTATATATATTAAAAAGGATGAAAAAGGAATAGTAAATTTAATATTATTATATAATAAGAGGGCCTATTGTTTATTTATATTATTTAGGTGTCTGATCTATGTAGTGAACGCTTTAAAAATTTAGACTTGTACAATCAGAAGTTTTTTAACCTTGAGAAGTGGTAAACAGAGATAAGCGTATTAAATTTGATTAATTTGCTTATAGATTTGAATTTATTAAATTTGAGAAATTTGCTTAGATAGTTTGTTTTTCTTAATTGAAACAATTGGTTGCCGGTAAGAAGGATTTTGAGAGTAATTTTCCTATTATTTTTGTAACATATTTGTGAGGATTTTGTATGATTTTATATTTTTATAAAAAAATTGTATAGAGTTTGTGATGATATATTTGATTTGCTATGTAACTTATGCTTCTGAAAATGATATATAATACATGTTCTCGAGAGTAAACTATGATAACACGTCGCAACGCGCGGGTTGAATAAACCTAGTTATATAAATTAAAAGACAAGTTGAAAATAATTGTAAAGTTTTGTTTTTTCAATTTTAGCCACTAAAAATTTAATATTATTATATAATATTGGTAATAATTAAATAATAATATTAATTATATTATTATTATTAGTAAAGTTATGTTTTTCAATTTGAGCAACTAAAACTTTTATATTATAATATAATATTAGTAATAATTAAATAATAATATTAATTATTAATTATTATACTATATAATTAAAAGGCAACCAAAAGGAATAGTAATATTTTTGTTTTTTGTTTGATTCTTAATATATAATATACTATATAGGAGTAGGTTCACATACAAATAGAGTTTTTTTTTGTAAAAATGGTATGAACCAATAAAGTGTTGACATGTGACATTTTAATTAATTAATATAAAAGGTAATGTAAGCAATTTGTATTTAAATGATTTTTAAATTTTGCATTAAAATAGGAAAATCGGTAATTAGTTTAATGATTCAACCTATTCCAAAAATTAGCATTATATCACGTATTTTCATAAAAAAAACGAATTCGTAATCTCATATACGAATCAAAAAAATCGTAGTCATTGAGTTTTTGAATTGCATTTGCAAAATTCGATGGATGAGTACATGTGCTAATAACACATAGCAAAACAACACAAAAAAAATTGTTTCAGGCATATAATTATATATATGTGCTGATATATGCTAATATGTACTAATAACACGTATTAACACATAGGAAAACATACAAAAAAGTTTGTTAACAGGTATACGATAATATGTATGTGCTGATAGATGCTAAAATGTACTAGTAGCACATATCAGCACATAGCAAAATAAACAGCCACCATTTTCGTAACTAATTCTCTCATATTTAAATGGAGAGTGATGTCAGGAAATTAGATTAAATAAATCCTTTTATGTCCTTATTTCCATTTTAAACATCATATTAATTACTATCATGCTATTGGATCTTTTATAATCATTGATGATAACACATTAATGGTGTAGATCGTTTTTCATTATTTTTACAAAACTATCCATTTGTACAATAACCTTACTCAGACTATATATATTATATTGAAAATATAGTGAGTATATATTATTTTAAATAGTAACTATTATATATGCAGTGAAAAAAAAGACGTGGTCCTTTCTAAGGTTTCGGTGGTTTTCAGAGAAGGTAACGGTGATTTATTTGTTCTCATAGAAAATTGGTGTTTGCTTAAAGATTTGCGTTTTTTTTTAATTCAACAAATTGGTTGATGGATAGAAGGATTTTGTGAGTAATTTTTTCCATTATTTTCGTAACGTATTTGTATGGGTTTTGTAATATTTTATGTTTTTATGAGAAACTTGTATAAGAGTTCATGATGAAAAATTTGATTTTGTTATGTAATTTATGTTTCTACAAATGATAAATAATATCCTTTTTCATGAGTGTACTGTGATAAGCCGCCGCAGCGCGCGACGGGAACACCCTAGTTTTATTTATAGGGTCAGGTGTGACTGCTATATTTTGGAGTTAAAGGTGGTGATCTCATGCCACCTAAGATTGTGGTTTTGGTTTTGAGGCTTAGACTACCCACAGTGGGTGTCCCGCCCGGCCCACGGGGTTGATGCTCGCGGCGGGATCAAACGGGAACACCGCCCCCTTGCCCGCGGCCCCGCTGAGATGCCTCCAACGGCTCTCGCTCCCCGTCGAAAATAAAGGAATTTGATTGGCCAATATATATATCCGTTGTTTAACGGCAATTTGTTAAAAAAAAAAAAACAGATTTTTTAACTAAATAAATACTCAACCTTTTTACCCAAAAAACCACCCAAATCTCTTCATCTTTCATCTTTCTCTCTATATTTTTTTAAAAAAATTACAAACATGAATCCAAGGCCTAACAATCCCAATCCCGAATTCAACCTGTTCTCATACGATCCTGAATCGCTTAGAAATTATATTGGTTCAACTACAACAAAACCCAAACATCCAACACTTTCAACAACATCCACCAAACTTCCAAACTCCTTCAAACTTTCAACCCGGTTTTGCTCCCTACTCCCAACCTAGGTTCGAATCTGATTTTGTGTCACCGATTCAACCTGACAACGAGGTCGTGCCGGAGACACAAGACACTCAAAAACGCAAAAAAGGTAAGAAAAACAAACAGCCGGCCGAACAGGGCCGAGTAGTGGTCCAATGGCACCGAAACAATGGACTCACGATGAAGAAATCGCTCTCGGAAGATGCTACATGGACGAATCCGAGAACAAAACCAAAGGTAAAAAGTTGTTTACTTAGTTTTGTTATATATTATTTTAAAGGGTTTAATTTTTTTACTTACTTTTGATTAATTTTTTTTTTGTAGGTAATTCGCAAAACGTGAAAATTTTTGGAAAAAAGTAACCGTAATTGGCACAATGTGATGGGATTCGATGCCCAAACCGCACATATCATCAATTAAATTCAAAGTGGAAGGATATGTGCACCAAGTTAACAAAGTTTAGTGGGATCTATAGCAACTGCGCCAACAACCGAAAAAGCGGGATGAGCGACGAGAACGTGTTGAAATGGGCCGAAAAGGAATACCAACTAAAGAGTAACGGCCAAACGTTTAACCACTACCACGTTTGGGTGACGATAAAAGACTCGCCAAAATTCCGTGTTCTTTGCCAAGAAGGTAACGAGGTCCAAGGTTCTTCAAAAAGAACCAAAAACTCCGAATCGAACGAGTATTCGCCGGGGGGTTCGACCGCACATACAAATTACGCGGTTAACCTCGAGGATGACGAAGAAGAAGCCGAGTTCGACACCCCACCGGAACCGGTTAGACCTACGGGTCGAGATACAACAAACGGGCTTCCTCTTCGAGTCGTCAAACCGTCTCTTCTAACCCGTCAACAACCGAACTCGCTGATCAACTCCAAGCTTTCACTACTTTTCAAAAACAAAACACGAAGATAGGAAAAAAATGACACGGAAGAAAAACTCTCCGAGCCGACCTCAGAGCACTTGAGTCTATGCTCCCGACATGCTTGACGATGAAGATCGTGAAATAATGAAAAAAATGAAAAAGAAACTCTTGGTTAAATATCGTTAAATTTTATTTGAATTGGGGTTATTTTTTTTGTATGTTTTTTTATTTAAATTTTGCAATGTAATTTTATTTTATTTGTATGCTTTATTTGTGAATGGTTTAATTAAATTCTGAATTTATTATTTTTAGTTGCAAAAAAAAAGATTAAATAAATCAATTAAATTTAAAA